>LKNJ01000096.1:0-52957 GCA_002120245.1 Maccullochella peelii | reverse complement strand
TGTGTGTGTGTGTGTGTGTGTGTGTGTGTCCAGTCTATGCCTGTGGTATTTTACTGTCTTTTAACAGAACATTTTATTATATGGTTGTTGGGTTTCCCCCATATTTTACATTAAGAGGCAAAGAGCTTTGGACTTTCCTGGTTAGATAAAGGTCATACAGGTGTTACAACTTGCATGTGCTAAATTTACTCTATTTGTGTTGCGTACAGATTAAATGAATGACATCTTATTATTATACTATTCACATATTATAATTGGGAATTTTACTATCCTCCTGTGAAGTGAAAGAAAATCTTCAAAAAGGGGTTATTTGCATAGAGCTCTGTATACAGTTTGTAGTTTACACAAATGAGAGTGCACACCACCTGTAATCCTACCACAGACGCACACTGTGGGTGTAGTTCCTACCTCTCCACACACTCTGCCAGCAGGCCAGCAGTTGACAGAGCAGTTTGGACGTGAGACAGCCACTTTGAATTCTCAAGCTTACTAAGCCAACGGTCCATATTATGGGACTCGTCACCACAGGCCTCCACCAGTTTAATTAGACTCTCCTGCAGTGCTTTACCCCTGTAAACAAATATGAAGACAGTGAGGTGAAGGAGGTTAAAATAGTTAACAGCATGCACTCCCACTAAACACTTTTCACACACACACACACACACACACACACACACACACACACACACACACACACACACACACACACACCGTTCCATCTGTTTGTGCAGTCTCTTCCAGCTGCTATAACACGATTTGGACTCAAACCCTCCGCCTGTCATCCGGGCCTGCAGCGCCTGCTGGCTGGAGCGTGTGTCAATAATGTAACCTTTGTCTGAGCCGTCGATCACAGCCTGGAGGAGCTGCTCGTCTTCCCTGCAGCGCTTCCTATTGGCCCCCGTCAGCGGCTGACTGCTGCGCATGATTACCTGAAAAGTTTAAGTTTGATTAGAATTGTTTTATTTGTATGTATGACCTGTAGGCTAGCAGTGGAGGTACAGAAAAAGCACCTCACCATGCCATTCTTCCTGTGGTAGTAGCAGAGGACAGGGAAGCGTCCTCCCTGTCTGAATTTGGCCACCTTCTTTAGCATGTCATCATCTGTGTTCCTGGGGACAATGACAGCTGGAGGGTAAGAGGGACACACTGAGTAGTCTCTGTTCACAGTGCTCAGTCGCCACCTATCATGCTGCAGACAGAGGAGAGAGAGGATGATGAAGGCTAGTCACAGTGACACATGACTAATGAATTAATTAATTAATAAAAAACACAATAAGTGGTCACAATTTGAACTTTAATACATATAAGCCATGTAAACCTTTGTCAGTACACATAGCACATTCATGGTTACCCTCCTGCTTGGTCTGTAATGGCTTTATGACAAAGGACACTAAAGTTACAGGAAACAGCTCTAATGTGGGTGGCACCACCTTCCTCTGTGCATAGCACTTGCTCAATGCTGAATTGTTCACTCATTTCTCACTTCATGTAGATGTAGGAGAGGCCAAACCTAACACCAATATTACAAACTAAACTACAGTATGGGAAGCTATTCTGTATTTCCACCTTGTTCTTTAGCCTTTCTAGCCATTAAAAATCTACATGGAGCTTTAAAGGAATAGTTTGACATTTTAGGAAATACAGTTATTTGCTTTCTTGCCGAGTGTTAGATGAGAAGAACGACACCACTCTTCTGTACAATAAATATATTTCTACAGCCAGGAGACAGTTATCTTAGCTTAGCTTAGTACAAATACTGGAAACAGAGGGAAACAGCTAGCCTGACTCTTTCTAAAGGCAAAAAAAAGCTAAAGCTAAAGCTCACTCGTGAACACGTGTCTCACCTGTTTAATCCATATAAAAACTGAACTGTAAAAATGACACGTTGTAGATTTCTAAACTCTGGCAACCTCACAATAATGACAAGACTCCAAGAAGCTACTGCTGCCGGCCAAGAAATAGCTGGGCACATAACCTCCCATAAAACCAAAACTTGTTGTATTTTCACTTCAGTTTTTGTATGGATTAAACAAACAACATATAATGTGTTAATTAGTTAGCTTTAGAGGTGCTGGTAGGCAGATTTTTTATGAGGATTTTTATTAAAATTAGGACAGAGCCTGGCTAGCTGTTTCCCAATTTTCATGCTTTATGCTAAGCTAGGCTAAGCTAACCATCTCCTGGCTGTAGCAGCATGTTTAACGGGCAGATATGAGAGTGGTATCAAGATGATATCCTACATGTTCTGGGAACATTATTCCTATAGAAACCATGCAACAATGCTGCCCTCAGGGACCACCCTTCACCATAGCGACATGCTATTATCAGAGGAAGGTGTCTGTCTATAAAGCACAAATTCAAGCTGTGTGCAACACATTCTGGAGTTAAAGGAAAACAAATGAAAGCTAAGCAACAGGGATATCCTGAATCTTGACCCCCTTCATTCAGTTTGACAGGCATTTTCCTGTCATGTGGTTGTTGGATCACTGTTGGGAAAAGCTGCCTGTGAGACTGTGTGTGTGTATGTGTATTATACATGTGGGATTACGTTCCTGTACAGCAGAAACAAGTTTAAAAGATACAGAGTATGAAATGTTGCTTACGAGCTCCTTCATTTGACTGTAGTGTTGTTCAGGGAATGAGAGACCCCACTGGTCCTCCAGGCTGAGACCAGAGGGTCTGTAAAAGAAAGGGTACATCTCCAACACACCATCCAGACAGGACAGGGTCTAGAGAACGTGAAAGGGAGACTGTTGTAAGACATCGAAAGAGAATGTTATCAGCACAGATAAAGCACAGATGAGGGCAAGGAGGAAATAATGAGAAATGCTGTATTCAAAGAAAGAATGTAAGATCCAATCTTAGATTATTTATTATACCTCGATAGAGTGTGCAATGTTGAGACACTGCTCCATGCCCGGGATGTCAAGCTGGAGCACACGCAGATCTTTACACTTGATGGTAATCGTCCCTGAAGATCCAGATGTCCTACACACACAAAAACCACTATGAGTTTCTTACACAGACCAACGGAAACAATTCCCCTGTGTGCACTTCCCCTCTCAACCGCCCATGTTTTGACTCCAGCAGTGCAGAAACTTTGACTTGCAGCAGAAAAGGAAGGCGAACCCAATCGGCTGGGCTGTGTGTGGGAGGGGGCTTTCTCTGGCTGACAAACAGCTGCGCAACCCCTGCTCTCTGTTACTGACCAAAAATATATCATGTGGTTTCAGCAACACTTAGGCTTTCATAAAGCTGTTAGTAGCAAGCAACACACAACACGGTGTGTGTGTGTGTGTGTGTGTGTGTGTGTGTGTGTGTGTGTTTGGAGAGTGAAAAGAGAAAAGAGAGTTGATATAATCATGTTAGCAAACTTCCTATGTCCTGTGGGCAATAAGAGCAGCATACAGCAGACACATGGCAACAACACAAATGATGTCCAACCTTTCGCTGCGGCCTGCATTAGAGAAGAGGCCGGAATAGCCCAAAAGGTTTTCCACACTGGTTAAACAGATTTGAGGAATAATGGAATTAGACATGAATTAGACATTGGAGCATTCACTGGTACAGTAGATACAGCTTTGGGGTTGATTAGTTATGCTGATTATTGAGGTTATTTGTTTGACCATGACCAAGATTGTGACTACAATCCTTAGAATATATAAGTGATAAAAATGTCCATAAACCGCTTATTAAGTGCTGTAATTAGCATTTTTAAGCAATCACATACATTACCAAAGTTGTATTGAATTCTGTGTCATGTTTTTGGAATTTGGAAACAACATGGACTGTATACTATTGTTTAATATCTTAATTTTATGATCAACTAAACTACTCTAAAAAATGTATATTTTTGCAGTGATGACCTGCCACTTTTCAGGCCTCCTCCCCTCACCTTTTCTCAATGGCATCGATGTTCCTGAGGAGCAGTAAAACCTGCCGAAAGCTGCCCTCCTCCCTGTCCGAGAAGAGCAGGTGGTGGCCGGTGATGCACAGGGTGCCTCTGCTCGGTGGGTGTAGCGGCTGCCGGAGCACAACATCCTCCACGTTGGCGGTCTTGATGTGCTCAGCGAACTCCATCAGCTCCCCCCGGTCACAAACCGAAAACCCCTCCGTGCCGATCTTCTTCACTGCGCTGTAAAGTGGCTCCAAATCACTTCCCCGCCTGCGTTGTAAGAAAAAGAAAGCGAACTCACTCCTCCACTCCTCTGCTCACTCAGATGGTTGGGTAGCACTGCGATCTGTTTGTTTGACGATAAGAGTCATTTTTTTCTGAGCAGAGCCCAGGCTTTAATGTAGCTGCACCTTGCCACACACAGGTGGCTGAGCACGAAACTGCGAGACGAAGATGTGTTACTTGAGGCGACAAAAGACGGAAGTGCACATTTCCTGAGAAACAGCTACACTGACCTGTTTCACATATTGCTGGTAAAAGTTTTGTAGGCGACGTTGTGTGTGTGTGTGTGTGTGTGTGTGTGTGTGGGTGGGGGGGTTGGGGAAGAGAGAAAGGAAGCGGCAGTGACGGGCATGTTGTATAATAAATAACCACTAGGTGGCAGCATACTCAAACGTAGAAAGCTGTTGGCTTAGTGCAGTGGTGGAAGAAGTGTTTGAGTGTTTTACTTTAGCAGAGGTAGCAACACCACATTATCACAAATACTCAAGGCTCTACATTCAGTAGTTTACTTAGTAATTGTAGCCGACAAGTATTACAAGTAAAAGTACTCATAAGCAAGAATGCCCCCTTTTAGTAGCCTATTACATCATTATATGTAGGCTATATTATGGTATTACTGATGTAAAAAAGTGCCAGCAGCATTGTGCTGTTGTAGCTGGTCGAGGTGGAGCTACATTTAACTATTTCTTAACTATTTAACTATTTTGTTGCATATTTCTTGCATCATGTTTTGCAAGTTGATCAGTTTTGTTTATAACATAATAGCCTAAAACATAATTCCAAGGGGTGCATTGCTCTTAGTGTAACACTAAGATCAATGAAAAATTACAATATTTCCCTCTGAAATGTAGTGCAGTACAGTGGTGGAAAGTAACCAAGTACAATACTAATACATACTAATGTATTGTACTTTACTATAGTTTTAAGGGTACTTCAGTATTTCCATTTTATGCTATTTTATACTTCAGAGAAATATACTTTTTACCCCACTCCATTCATTTGACAACTGTAGTTACTTTACTGATTGCAGATTTTACATACAAAACACATGGCAGGCTTAAAAAATAGAAGTGATTGTAATACATTAAACTGTCCAGGAATATAAAGAAAAAACAGCTCCACATCGACCAGCTATACAACATTAAAATGCTTCTTGCACATGAATGCATCAGTAATACTAAGCCAGTAATGTAATATAGGGTAGACAATAATACAGCACTCACAGCTGCCATGTTCCTGCATCTACTTTTACTTTTAATTCTTTCAGTACGTTTTGCTCATACTACTAAGTAAGATTTTAAATGCAGGACTTTTACTTGTGAGTATTTCTACAATGTTACTTTTACTTAAGTAAAGAATATGAAGACTTCTTCCATCACTGGTGAATTAGAAGTTTAAAGTAACATAATACTCATGTAAGTAGCCTACAAATACATTAAAATGTAGTTACTTTCCACCACCGGCTTTGTGATTAAAAATGACTTAATTAAGTATCCTAAAAGATGTAGACCTAGTGGAAGCAAAGTAACCTAACCTACGTAATCACATTTGACTCCAAAATAATAGTAATAAAAATAATTTTACTTTGAAATTCTGAATGCACAGTTAGAACTTTATTTTGTATTTTCAGTCAATATGTGGCTGAGCGACACATGGACTTTGCTGGAAATCTGGCTTCCTTACATTAAGAAAAGCCAATATGTTCTCCGGCCTCTGTGCACCCTGTGGAATGGGCGGTCACTGCTTCTTATCTCCCTATAAAGGAGGTGAGGACCTGCTGCGCTCTAATCGCCAAGCTGCCAATCCAGCAAGCGAACCTAACGTGAAGGACTGCATTCATCACTGCGCCAATGGATTTTAAAGAGTTTGGAGGGGAGTCCTCCGAGGGAGACACGGAGGATCTGGACAGCGTGAAAGCACTTACAGAAAAGCTGAAGTTACAGACTCGCAGACCATCCTATCTGGAGTGGCAGGAGCGGGTACAGAGTCGACCGTGGACGGAAAGTTACTCAGCAGACGATCCAGACTCTGGAGGACAAGTCATTTCCATGCCTGCTGCGACTGCCAGAAATGAGAACTCAGAAGTGGTTGTGCGCAACATCTGTGGCTTTGATACTCTTGATGATGCTTTGGAGTTTCTGAGAAAAGAGCTGGTGAGTGACTCCTGAGCATTTTATTAGATTTTACCTAAAGATCTATTATACGGAAAAATATATCCATTTGAGTGCAGATAATGTTGCAAAGAGTTGGCAACTTTACTCTGTCAAACGAAAATGATTTCTAAAGTTCCTCATCTGCATATGCGTGTGCAGGTAGATAGTCACCTCTTCAGGTGTCAGTGATCTGCTCTGCATGAATGCCTGACTTAAACTGGGGGATTGCATGACTGACTTCATGCAGTCCTCACAGCCTAAACAAACAGTTTGTGAAACAACATGATGTCTGTTTTCTCACAGTCTCAGGCTGCAGCCCGTATATACCACTTGCTAGTGATTTACACACTTTGATAAGAAAGATAATACTCTCATAAGAGCCATCCAAATCCAACTTCCACATTATATATTTCACTGATGCTGATTTTCTCTTCCACCTCCATTCCTCACCAACCCAACCCCTCACCCCCCTGCTCCCTCCTCAGAGGGAGATGCAGGTTCAGGATAACCGTCTGGCCCGTCAGCTGATCCGTCTGCGTGTCGAGATCCACCGTCTGAAAGTGGAGCAGGTGTGCGGCCGCCATAAGGAGATGCTGGACGATGCAACGTACGAGCTGGAGGAGTGTGGCGAGGAGTCGGACCTGCTGTGTGACATCCCTATGAAGGCTGCCTTCGCTCTGTCCACTCCACTCAAACACCTGGGCCTCACCAAGATGAACATCAACTCCAGACGTTTCTCACTGTGTTAAAACCTCAACCCGTATCCATGTTACTTAGAATGTTCCCATCCACTCCTCTGTGTTCGTGTTGGCTATAATTTTTAGGCTTATTTCCTCTTTGCAAGGTGTAAAGAGTGGCTGCCAGCTTTTGGTGCCATGGGTGGAAATGAAAATGACTCCTTTGATGAGCACCTTGGCCTGTCAGGTATGAGGAAGCCTCAGTGTGCAGACCTGTAGGGGCACACACCCTTAATAGCTACCGTCACACCTTCCTGCTGGATGGAGCCCGGGCTGCTCTACCGTTGACTGTTCTCTGCACAGTGCATTGTTAATCAGAGTAGATAGATGAAGACTCTGAGCTAGACTGAAATGTAAAGGTAGATAGGGAATGGGCATTATGTTCAATATCTTATACCCAATGATCTGGTATTGTAAAGACAAAGTTTCACATGACATTACAGGGAGATAAGTACTTCCTGAAAGATTCATAGAAAGAAATAAGAAGAAGTTCACCTCAGAAAAGAAGACAGTGTCTTGAGGAGCTTCAGTACAGGAGGGCAGGTAGACAGATCAGATTACTTTAAATCAGTGGTTCCCAACCTAGGGGTTGGGACCCAGACACGGGGTCGCAAGATAAATCAGAGAAGTCGTGAGGCGAATATCAGGATAGCAACCAGAAAAAAAACAGATTTTCCTCTAGTCTTTTCCATTTTTCTAGCACAGCACTCAATAACATCATCTCTTCAGACCACCCTCTGGTTGATGGTTGCATCCAGTGATGAGCAGTTGCAAACAGACTTTGCTTCATTTTAAAAGGTCACAAGCCAAAAAGGTTTGGAACCACTGCATCACATTACTAGTAAATTGTTTTTGTGGAGTTGACTGAAAAAAAAAAAGGATGAAGGTGGCATGTCTGGTCCAGTCTGGTGGAAATGTGTAGCAACACTTACAGTAAACAGAGTCCTTTAACACAGCAGCATATTCCAGCTGTTGAGGCCTTCGTCAGGGTGCTGTCCCTACCAGTATCCCCAAAGGAAGTGGGAGGTCACACTCCAGTATTTTTACACTTCTTCTTCACAAACCAAATATATCTCCTTAGCCTCACCACTGCAGTGACAGGACCCAGGAGGCAATGCCTAATGCATTTTGTTTTCCATTACCATGTCCAGATGCTGCAGTTCACGGGTTGGAAACTATATATGGCTGGACAGTGACCAAGTGTATTTTGTTGCAGAAGTGAAATGGTTTATTATATAGCTTAATATTATTAGTAACTGCAAGTAGGAAGAATAACATGTTTTTGTTGAGTGATATTTGACATTGGTTGTAACTATTAGCATTACTGTTATTCTATGAAGGTTGTTAAATCATGCTACTGTAATATGAATGTATCTACATGACAAATGAGTATAAAAGCAAAATGCCTTCAAATGTAAATAGCTCTTTTCTCTTGCGCACAATATTAAAGAGACTTTACCATATCAATGTCACTTGTAAATTATATTTTATTAGCATTTAAAACATCGGTTATCACATGGTTAGAACGGGTACTTTGGACTTGTTCTGTACGTCTGTCTGTCTACTATCAATCTTATCTAGGTTAAATCTCACCACATGCTCCATCAGATCCATCCGCGTCAGCCATCTTTGGTCTTAAAGCCACTCCGCACAAAAGTCCCTTCTTTCCTTCCCCGAGACATTCATGACCTGGTGTAGTATCCAAACATGTGATTGGGGCCCTAGAGGGATGTGCAGAACCACAGACATTGTTGGACATAATTAGTTGAACAAGAAACCAAATATGCCTCGGCAGAGTGCGGTCACTGTGTGAAATGAGAGCACAGCTAGGACTGTTGAAATGATCACAACGTGGCATACTTCAGGACATGTGTGACGTTAGACCTCAGTAGTGGAAATGAATATCATATGGATAATGCGGAGAGGCCGAGGTATTGTACGTTGAGGCCTCATTTTTCAGTGAATGCTTTTACAATAAGGCACTGCAGACTTGTGTTTCTCATGCCTCTCCGCTCTGCCCTGCAGATAGTTTCCCTTGACCTTTTCCCCATATCATAGCAGCAGCACATTAGAGTGTAAATAAAGCATATTGTTTGTTTTGAGACCAAACAAACTTAAAAATGTGTGATATTTGAATGGGTTAAAGACTGTATTAAAGCGTACATGAGTAAGCATCCGCAGCAAAACAAGTGCCGCGCTCGCTCACATGAAAGAGGCCAGCACCTGCATCGTGAAGCAGGCAGTAGGAGGCATGGAAAACTTTCTGCATGCTGATAGTATCTCTGTTGGATTGCGTAACAGAATGTGATTTCCAACCACATTTGGAAGTAGTGACAACTGTGGTCGAGGGGAAACTAGGAATACCCTTAAAGACTCATAAGGCCTGCCAAAAGCTGATCTCCAAAGATGGTGAGGCTCTTCTAGGTATGTGCCAGTTGATCCACCGTATTTTTTCATCATATTAATGAGGAATTTGTGTCTGATAAGATTCTGCCTTAAGAAACCGATAGAATACTATGGATGTGCATATGCATCTTTTTACTTTCTTTTTTGATCAGTAAAATGCTCTGTGACATATATATCAAACTCCTTCACCCACCCTTCTAGATTTACACTCTCTCAGTAATGTTCTTTAACGGAAAAAGAGTGAGCTCAGGTGGTTTTATCTCAAGTGACACTTAATCTATGCTGTGGCAGTCTTCTAAGCTCACATGCCTGTGCACTTCCTGTAATGTTTGGACTGACTTCCTGCCAATGCACGCTCTGTAGCAGCAGCCGTTTACCACAAGAGAAGAGCTGCGGCCCGCAGCAGAGTTGTCTGAAAGGTAGAGAACGCAACAGCACAGGCTTCTAGTGTGTTAGCAATCTGAGAGACGTGTTAATTCATGTCTCCTCTCAGGGCTAAATGTTACCATGCTGTGGCCCCCATTCTACAAAGAGCTTTGGTTAAAGTAATGATTTGTAAGAGGGTCATCCAGTGTTTGATGCTTGTTTGTTTCTCCCTCTGTAGGTGAGATTTTGTAGCAAATTTTGTACATTTTTGTCACATTTGACTTGGTTGTGAAAACCAAGGCCAAATCCTATTTTTAAATGGTCCACTGGCCACAGACAGAACTGACAAAAACCACATGTGTCATTGACAAAAATAGCCTTGCCATCTTGATACAAACACTGATGCCTGAAACCACTAGACAGGAAACACGACTGTCCCAAACAGCCAAAATGGTATTTTATGTGGTATTACTCTGCACTATCATAATTAATTATAATTTATCATATTTATAGATCAATCTGATGCTATTTGAAATCCTCTATCTTATCAAATACCCTCTTGCAGGGTGAGTTCTTTTGAACAACCCTAGACCACCACCTCAAGCCTACATTGATGGTGTTCCTCACCTTAAAGGTCACTGACTCACAGATGTTATACACAAAAGTAGAACAAAAATATACAAATATAACCTCACCACTGTCTCACAGCCTACCATAGCCTCCTTTTTTAACTGTACTGGAACATTCACATCTCGGCTCCCACTTTGGGAAAGGTGCTGTCCTGACCCCTTTACCATGGAGCCTATAACGTTCCCCCTGCTCACACACAGCTGCATGGTGAAGCACCTGTTCGAAGCCTGCAGAGCAACTCTCAACCTTTCAACGACAGGAAACTCTCTGGGTTGCTCTCCTCCACTGCTCTAAACTGTGTGTTTGTGTGCGTGTGAACAGACACACATCAGCACTCCTACCATTGAGGTAGTTATAATAAGAGAAGCGGATGATGACATCTTCACACCCAGACTCCAGTGGCGAAAAACTCACTTATTGCTAAATAGCTCTTTTAAAAAAAATAGTTATCTAATGAAGAGTATCTGTATGGCGGCACTTGGAATCTGATATTATTGGATGCTTGAAGAGACGTTGCATTTTTCAAGAGGTAAGTTTCAAACCTGTGATTCTATCAGTGTTACATAGGTTTACATAGAGAAGGAAAAGACTGTGACTAAGGTAGATAGCCAAACATGATCATTTCCATGTAATTATCATATGTGTTATATAAAATATGCTACGTAAATCAGAGCGGTTGTTTAGAGTTGGTAGAGGGTTTGATCTTTTGACTTTTTTATATAATATCCTCTACTATGAAAATTGATGTATAGAGAAGAATAATGTCCACACCCAGAAGTGACATGTGAATTAGTTTAAATCCATATTTTATTTCCATTTGCGTTACGTGGTTTAACATAAAGGCAAGTAACAAAACACATCCAGATACTGGTTGTGTCATTGTCACTGTTGATAAAAATCAGTATTACAAAGAAGATGGGGCCACATAAGAACAATAGGATGCTTTTTGTTGTAATAAAATATTCTCTGTAGCTTATTAATCTACTCTATACATGTATTACTCAAATAAAATATACTTCAGGGATTTATGTGTTTGTAAATTCATAGCTGCCACACAAACATGTCTATATGTGAGAGATAATGCAAATTTAAATTGTTAGTGTGAAATTGGTGCGACAACAAGAAAATCTAAATAAAAATGTTTGGTTTTTTCACGTGTAAATGTTGTTTCTTGGTTCAGAGTGTTCTCCATGTCTTTTGAAAAGATCTAGTTTATTAGTCCACAAGCTTCACTGACAATGCCAGTGAATTAAGTCAAATGTCTTAGGTCATTCTTATAGACCTCACTTACCATCTACATACCCATAATACTTTGCCAACAATAACAATCGTCAGTATTTGTTTGGAAAGGCCCTCAGCTGCAGATCATAAAAAGAAGAGGGTAGCCCCTCAATGGAAAATGCTGACTTTGTTTGCATGACTCCCTGAGTGCTGGCCAGAAGGCGTAGGAGTGCAGAAAATTCAAAAAAGAAAAAACTCTTCATACCCTGGTGATCCCTCTGTGATTCGTTCCTTGGGGTCTCAGTACAGTGGCGTGTTGTTATTGCCGGGTCAGGCCTCTCCTGATTTTTCTCACGGCTCTGAGCCTTTAGGATAGACGGCTGCCGCGATTAGCCCACTGACCCTGTTCCATGAGTGGTCCAATGGGAGCCGAGTGAGCTTGAGAAATCCAGTTCGCAGAGCGCACCAGAGTAAAACACAATACAGAACATGTGCAGACGTTGGATTATACTAGATTAGTATTTGTACACTTTCATAGAGCCTGTTATTCCAGTCTGAATTAGAATTAGAACATGTGAAGGTCTGTGATTTGCAACGCTGAGAGCGATAGTAACAATTTAGTTCTTTGTCACAGTTCTGGGTATGATACAGTGTTATACAGTGTCAAAAGAGTGTCTAAATTGGAAGCTTTTATAAGTGTTAAACTCTTAATTTCCAGCCTGATTCACCACAAGCCTCCATTTTGAGGCGAGGCCCTCAGTCACATCCGATTAAAGCACTTTTCGGAAACGAAAAACATTTTGCGTCTTCTGTTAGTGTCCTCCACCTACAAATCTTAAAATCTTAAAAAAAAGAGATCTTTTTTACAAAAAAAAAAGGTTTTAAAAGACTTTTTTTTTAATGTCTTATGTTTATGTTTTTTCTTTTGCTAGAAGTATTTGATGTCCGTAACTGAAAACTGTCCTGGATTGGTATGAGAGACATTTATTTGGGGACACCATAGCTATCTAAGATGCCGGCCAAAGAGAAAATACTTCAATTACAGAATTTTTTGCCATTAAAAAATGAGTAATTATTATTTTATGAACATTTTGATGCCCGTACAACACCTTTTGAAAAATAACATGAACCTCTAAATTGCAGGAAAGATGGGATGTAACTGCAGTTCAGATTATTCAGACAGCGACTGGATCGAGAACTTGGACGAAATCTGTGAACACTGCAACTGTCCCATAGCTCCCCAGTCATGCAATCCAGTAAGTGCTTATGTACGTTTTGTATGTATGGGCATATATTTGTGTTTGGTTCTTTTTATATTTGTATGCACATGTATGTATGTTCCAGTACACTGTACACCGTAGTGTATGAATGAGTGTCTGTGTAAGTGAGCTTGACATGAATGGGTTTTATCTGTTTGTGTGGTTGAATGTGAATGACCACATGGAGGACATACACACAATGTTGACTGCAGAACACTGCAAGTGAGAAGGTATGAACATTACATGGGCTACCACAATTCATTTCATGTTAAATGTAACAGTAAGTGTAAATTATTAAACCATTAAAATGATAAAGTACAGTCTGCTATTGTTTGTTTGAGTCCAGGACTTTTTTAATAACTTACATAACTGTGAGGGAAGTTGTCTTTTATGTGTGTGATTAAATGGGAGCGTAATTATTCTCTGAGTGTTGTTTGCTTCCTCTCCACGAGTTAGATGTCCCATTAGATTAGAAATAAAGGAGAAAACCACCTGTGTGTGCCACAATACATCGAGACATTTTGTCTGGGAGAAAAACCAAAAACTGCTGACAATTTGCCAACGAGATCTGCGTACTAAACCAGAAATGTGCATAGCTTTTACTGTGAAAGTGACATGTGGTAGTGATCTATTGTTCTTCGGAAAGATGAAATTAAAATGCAAGTTACTAATCTCGTGTTTTTTTTCTCTCATCAGTACATAGATCAGCTGACTCCATACCCATCACAGCATTCACCTCCTACATCTCCATTACCAGGTGACAAGATGCTGTATATTTTTCTGGATGTGTGTCTGTGTGTGTTTAAGTATCTACAGTCTCACTAGTGTCACAGTGTATGTTATATGGCGAGTCAAGTCAAGTACAACATACAACAGAGACATGCAATAGATGATGTATATACAGTACAGAGCATACAGCAGTAGCAAAATTATGCAAAAACAGAATGGCAGTATCAAGTTCATATAGCACAAACACTGAGTAAATATTAAGTGCGTGATAAATGTACGAGTTTCAGGCTGGGCGTTAAAGTATTATTGAAAGTACAATTGAATGAATTTTTATTTTTTCCTTTATCACCAATTAACTTGAAGTTACGAGGTTTGTTTTGTATCTTTCACACCTATCAGCGACCCGCTTTCCTAATTTCTCACTCTTTAAATCATTCTATTCTACTTCAATTACACTTACAACTCGTCAGAAAGCCTATTAGCGACATTTGCTGCCTCTGGGGCTTCACATCCCCCCGTGTCCCGCATCGTCTTCCTGTATTTGCTGTATTATATTTTTGTCTTGAAGTAAAAAAGCAAATCACTTTAAGCTGGAATTCTTCGTAGCTGTGGGGTTGTATTATCTTACTTTGGAAACAAAATATGGTTACTCCAGTAATCATAGAAAACAAAAGAAAACAATCCCCCCAAAAGAAAAGTCAACAGGAAATTTCAATTTGCCACACAAGAGAAATGCGGCTTTAAAGAATAATTTATTAATTGCGTTAAGTTTCTGTACACCTCACCTTCAGCCATGTTAGCAACAATGTACAACCATCACACATTTCACATTCCCCTTTCACCATTGCAATTGAGCCTTTAGCAGCAGCCATTCGTCAAAATTTCAATATCAAAGGAATTAAATCACCCAACACATAACATAAGCCTTTATTCTATTTCTGCTACGTCCCATTTGTGCGTAAAAACTGTCAATGTATTTTACCTATATTCTATTTAACTAAAACTTACAATATTCCTCTTGCAGACAACCTTGTGGTGGCCATATACAGCTATGAACCCACCCATGATGGTGACCTCGGCTTTGAGAAGGGGGACAAACTCAAGATCATCAACAAGTAAGCTGCTGATTAACACATAGTGACTATGTATGCAGAAAGATAACCTGTGTGCATCCTTACCAGCTATGTTAACTATGGCCCAGTGGTCTAAGGCACATACTGTATCATGTATTCACCATTTTGTTGCATCTCAGTCCCCCTTGCTCTTGCCCCATATTTCCTGTCTGTTTACTGTAAACTATTGAATATAGGCAAAGATGTCAAAAACATTTAGCCACATGATTACATGCTGAGTTCGAAAGAGGAAACCTATATTTCTGTAACACATATAAATAAAGGAAATAAAGGTAAATGTTCTTACAGAACTGTAGTGCATTTGTTAAGTCATACAATACGTAGGTAACTAGCTATTAAGAAAAATGTAATGTTTATTTTATTTTTGGAGAAATAAAAAGATGGCGCTATAAATGTGAAAAGTGACAGCAAACTCTGAAATGGAGCTTCACTTCATTCAGTCAGGGCTGTGATATATCTGTAAGTTGTGGGGGATTATAATGACATGAAGGGGAGTTTACAATATACAATTACACACATACAACACAGCTTTTTTAGATGGATTGTAATACTTTTTAGACTACATTTGGGGCAAAAAACCTTAACTATATTAAATTAAAGTGAAAGAAATGTAGTGTTCTACATACCACCAGACCGTACTGTAGGAATCCACAAAATGTACAAAAATTAAATAGAACAGTTGATGAATAAATAGAGTCTATGAATAAATGGAATATGATTATTTTTAAATACTCCGAAAATTGTACAGAGTTTGGTTGGTGGCTAGACTTAAGTGTCTCAGGTGATTGGGATTCTGCAAGATGAATTTGGACTTGTGTTTGTAAAACCCTGGCTACAGTCCTGAGAGACATAGACATGAAAATATTTTGATTTCAGGGAGAAATATTCCTCTGATAAACTTCAAAAGTTTAACAAGCTCTATACAAGGTGGTGAATATTGTATTTAGCTTGTAGTGAGTGTATCTCTTTTCTCTGTAGTCTCTGCTGTCTCTTCTGCTGATATGCAAGACAAGACATTTCCCCACCTACTAAGTGTGATGTGGTTCATTTCATGCAGTGATCGTTTACATTGCACACCTTGCCTGTGGGGGCTAAGTGAAACTGCTTTCTGAATGTGTACCCATTCATGCCGGAACGTCTAGACTGCTGTGAGGCATCACGGACATGTAAACTCACTCATATTTTTTTTACTGTCTCTTTTGACATCCAGGGATGATCCAGAATGGTATTTGGCAGAGTCTCTCACCACAGGCCAGCAGGGCTTCATCCCACACAACTTTGTTGCAATGACTACAGTGGAGACTGAACCGTACGTCATACAGGAAACAAAAAGATACTGCTCTCAACACCATGTCACTCAACCTCAACACCACCTCTATAATGCATGCTGTGTCCCTGAGGGAAGGGAAGTGGTTAGCTCAAAGCGTGAAGCATATTGTGTGTTTGTGCTGCAGGTGGTTCTTTAAGAACATTTCTAGAAACGATGCCATGAGGCTCCTCCTTGCTCCTGGGAATACGCAGGGCTCCTTCCTGATTCGAGAGAGTGAGACAAACCCAGGTGAAGTGATCTTTTTGTCATTGCGGCATTGACTCATATACAGCTTCATCAAAGTTTCTATTTCACAAGGTGGTTTCTCAGCAGTATATCTGAGTATGGCCTTCCACTGTGACCTTTGCTTAAAGGTGCTGCATGTAGCATTGTTAAACATCAATATATTTGTTATACAAGCGAGATAATGCACAAAATGACTGGCATCCTCATCCAGAATTGTTATTACTGGCAGTGTTTCTAAAATAATTTTTAATTATTCTAAAATAAATTTCCTACAAACCCCTTTCCTGTTTCCCAACCAGCTTCATCTATTTGATTTCAGTTTTACTTTACTGTTGAAAATGTTGAGACTTGTATACATATATGTTTCATTCATTCCACTATTTGAATTGGAAACATGGCAAAACAGCAGAATGCTAACCCCAGCAGATGTGTGCCATAAATCAATATTTTTTTGTACTGTAAAGCAGTAAAGCACACCAATATCTTTTCAACTGCATAATAGAATCAGTGTTAAGGCTGATACAGTTTTCTCCTGGACTCTTCTCTATTTAATCTCTAATAACTGACATGAATCTAGTGTTGATTTAATGATGTTAAAATGCTGTGTTTAAACATAATTTGATTTGTGATTTTCAGCTATTTTACGTGAAATCTGCATCATCTCACATTAGATTATGGTTCCTCTTTGTTCCAGGGTCATACTCCTTATCAGTCAGGGACTTGGACCACAACACTGGTGAAGGAGTCAAGCACTACAGAATCCGCAACATGGACAATGGTGGCTTCTACATCACAGCCAAGATATCCTTTAACTCGCTGAAGGAGCTTGTCCAGCATCACTCACGTGCGTACAGCCTCTTGAGGAGGATTAATCAACACTACTGATTGCTGCGGTGGTCCTCATCTAAATCATTTTAAACCTATCTCCTCTCTGTGCCATGCAGGTGATTCAGATGGGTTGTGCACAAAGCTGGTGAAGCCGTGTCAGTCGAGGGCGCCGCAGAAGCCCTGGTGGCAGGATGAGTGGGAGATTCCCCGTGAGTCCCTGAAGCTGGAGCGCAGACTTGGAGCAGGACAGTTTGGAGAGGTCTGGATGGGTGAGTCTTAAATTCAGTTAAATCATTTAAGTGTTCTTTTGCCATTTTACACAGATTACATCACATGTACAAAGCCCAGTTGCTCACTCAAGATGTGGGCTTGGCTGTGTGTCTGATAGAAAGCCTTTAGCCAGGGTTTTTCTGCAGTGTATGCAGAACAGTTTCCTCAACACAGCCTTAATTGTAGGCTTGTATGACCTGGTTAACCGGAGACTGACAAATGAGCTATTATCCCTGTTATGCAACATCACTCAAATGAATCTACCTTTCCAATGAGCTCATGGATTGGAGCAATTGTCTCTTCACAATACTTGCATGAATGTCTATTGTCACTGTGGATATTAAATTAAACAAGAAGACAAAATGTTTTGATCTAAAGGGTATCAGTTGAAATAATCGGTGCCACAACCCCCTTATTATTCATGGATGGGTGGGTATTTTCCATCCTCATTTGCCAGCACAATTCAACATCCCCAACAAACCCCTGCACTAGAGCTAAACATTACCAACCATGGAACGCGTCCTCCTTTCACAGCCACTTTCTGTTTACAGTATCTTATACAAACATTGGTTCAAGGACATGGTTGAAATATGGGAGTGACTGCCATTTACTATGAAATGTTTATTCTCATTAGTTAATATGAAAAAAAAATTGTGATAACCATCCTTTATAGTGAGAAGATTTCCACTGTAGATAAAAAAGATGGAGGAATGCTTTGAATAGTGACTGTAATTTTTCCCAGCATTGCTACGCTTCATGCATGGTGTGAGATGCTCAGTGCGTTATATGACAGAAGATAAAGCTGGTTGGCTGTGGGTTTGGTTAACATATACAGCAGTGTTAGCGTACAAGAGCTGGAATCCTGGGATCCTGTTTGCAGGAGAGTCACGTGGTGGAACTGTTGTTAGTTAATTATTAATTTGATCCATACTCATGACATAAGCACTGTATTTATGACCCCTACAAGCTGAGATGAAAGCTCTCCTGGTTTACTTTTACATTAAACACAGTGTAGTAATTAATGTAGTCATGCTAGCAGCATGGTTCTTTGCAGGGCAACGTATATATCTCAACAGCTATTATATGGATTGTCATGAAATTTTGCACAGACATTTACAGAAAGTGAAGCCTACTGACTTTGGTAACCCCATGACTTTTATTCTAGCACTAACATGAGGTTGACATTTTTGGTTTTAAGTGAAAAAGCTCAACGAGTATTGGGTGGATTGCCATTAAAATTGGTATAGATATTCATGGTCCCCAGAGGAAGAATTCCAATGACTTTGGATGACCTCTGACTTTTCCTCTAGTGCCACCAGCAGGTCAAGGTTTTCATTCATCCAGTGAAATGTTTCAACATCTGCTTGATGGGTTGGCACAAAATTTGGTACAGACATTCATGGTTCCCAGACAATGAATCCTACTGACTTTGGTGATCCCTTGACTCTTCTTCTTGCGCCGTCATGAGGTAGACATTTGTCTTGACAACTCCCCTCAAGATGAACTGTAATGATTTTTGTGATCTGTTAACTTTTTCTCTAGTGCCATCATCAGGTCAAAATTCCAGTTTGTCCATTACTTTGGTTTATGACTTAATACCTGCCAAACTAATTCCCATCAGCCTCAGCTATACTTTGTGTTTAGTGATAATTAGCAAATGTTAGTATGCTAACACGCTAAACTAAAATGGTGATCATAGTAAACATTATACCTGCTTAACATGCCATGTTAGCATATAGCTCAAACCACCATTACACCTGAGTACAGCCTCACAGAGCTGCTAGCATGGCTGTAGAGTCTTAGTGTTGTTTTAATCAATGCCTTTCACAAACCCAGTGATGTCTAAATGTATATTTTCAGGTGTCTACAATAATGACAGGAAGGTGGCAATTAAGAACCTGAAGATGGGCACAATGTCGGTGGAAGCCTTCCTGGCAGAGGCCAACATGATGAAGAACTTGCAGCATGCACGCCTCGTCCGCCTCTTCGCTGTTGTTACTCAGGAGCCAATCTATATTGTCACGGAGTACATGGAAAATGGTGGGTAGAAATACTCTGTGTGTCACACCCTGAGGCATTTTACTAATAACGCAAACCATCAACAGGGAATTCCAGAAATCACTGAAAGCATCAAATGAAAAGGAAAACCTAGTCCCAGGGTATTTCCATGAAATGAATGCTCATTTGAAGATAAATTAAAAGAAATCATACTAGCTCCTTTCAGTTCAGTTCAGTCACCTGAAATATGTCTAAGCCTGTCTGAAACGATAATTTCCTTAATCTCCTGCCCATTACCCTGAACACCACAGGCAGTGTCATCAGGGTAAGCTCTGTGCCTGGAACAAAAACAAAGAAAGTGTTTTATAGCCAGTGCTCGTGTCATAGGCGTTCAGGATCAAACATGTTGATCTGTTATCGGACTCTGGGTGCCAGAGCACATGCTTGAACAAAAGACTGGGCTGCACCATATGTTTCACCCTTTTCATGAGTCATAGTGTTTTCAGATGTGTTCCACACTCTAGCAACTCTGTTGAATAATCCAAACACCTTTTGATCACACAACCACAGCTGCCCTCCTATTTATTTGTGTTTGATAAACGATCTGATATGAGACACACATTACTGGCACTATACAGTATAATCATCACCTGTGATCGTAAATCAATGCAGCTATGTGAGCAAACCTAAATAAGGGAGCTAAGTCATGAGCCTTGTCTCCCAAAGCATGCTGCTCTGCTGAAGTGGCCCTGCCTTCTGATAGGCTATTTTCAGCTTCTCCTCTTGAGACTCGCCGCTCTGCGCTAAAATGTTTCAAAGCAAACATGAACTTTCACTTCTTTTCCGAGCCCCTCCAGACAGGTTACTGGTGTTTACTCATCGAGGGGAAGTCTCTCCTGGCCGGACTGAGACAAGGGGGTGTTAAATAGGAGAGGGTGATTCACCAGGTTATTGTTCACCCCTGATGAGGCCTGGATACTTTCCAGAGTCCGTATCACACACAATGCATCCACAGACACTCACACTCACAGGCACATGCACAGCTGTAAGGTTGTTGCAGTAAACAAACACCGACAAAAGCAGTTTGTTCAGCATCTTGCCACTGGATCTGATTATTTTTCCCTCCCTTCTTACATAACAAAGTACTCGTAGAAGTTACTGCGAATCACAAACACAAATAATAAAATGGGGTTATGGTTACAGCTGCAAACAACTTTCCATATTACAAGATCTTTGCCGACTAGTTTATTACGCCCAAATGCATCAGTCATATGGAAGTGACTTTAACCTCAAATGTCTTTGTTATTCTTTTTCACTGGGAGGAACAATAACAAAATGCATAGAGAGACGTTGTCACAAACACAGAAACAGCCTTACAGCTGAACTGAATGGAGTGCCTTTGTGTAGTCTTGTATGTGTGGTCTGTAAACCACCAGCAGTGGCTCTACATGAGGCTGCCTCTTTGTCTGGGATCCACGGGTGGACAGGACATAATTGTCGCCTTTGTTGTCAAGAGAAAGGATGGCTCGGAGTTCCCGTCTTTTCAATATGTCTGTTTTTTTTATTTTTGAAGACAACAAAGATGGAAAATTACAGGCGTGTCATCCCAGCTTCCCTTTGTGACCTTGACAAAGAGCGCTCCTCTGGCTCTCAGACTTCAAAAGCAGTCTTCCGGACTAAAGCAGAGGAGCAAAGGCCTCCTCTTTCCTGGCACAGTCATTCCTCTTAAAGTATTTCCTTTGGTTTGACTTGGTTGGCTGGTGTGCAGAGGTATTGTTCTGTGCTAATCAAACTCAACACAAAGTCAGCTGTCAGAAACTATGCATCAACTTGACTGATGCTCCGTGTACTTCCTCATCATGTTATGTTCCCTGATTTGAACTTCTATTCTGGTCCAACTCCATCTATTTCTGTGGGGAATCGTGTACTTTGACCAAGAAAAATATCATTAGTCTTCTGGGCAAAGCATTACTTTAGTTTTACAATTAATATTACTTTTCATTGTACATAGCACCTTCAAATACAATACAATAAACACATGTATGCATTTGTAATATTCAGGATGTACTGATGATGGTGGTAACCTAGTTTACCCAGTTATTTATTTGTAGAAATAGGTTGCTGGAGTCCACCTGTTGAGCCTGCCATGTTTGTGAACTACAGTCATATTGTTTCGCTTAGTTAGCCGTCGCAAGGAAGTTAATAAAAACATGAATATGTGCTTTTCTGAAAAGATATAACTTGAATGTCATTTTTACAGGTAGCCTGGTGGACTACCTAAAAACACAGGAGGGAAGCAGTTTGCCCATGAACACTCTGATAGACATGGCGTCTCAGGCAAGACATTTCTTTTTACTATCAATGTGTCTGTGCTCTTACCTCTATGCTCCTTTCACTCCATTTACCAGATTCTTTTTCATTTAATTTTTCACTTCCTATTCCCTCAGCATAATGCCCATAAACAGGAAACTGGCCACTGTTGTAATGAAGCTTACATTCAACACTAATCTTGTAATAACAGAGCTGGATGGGTGTGTGTGCGCAGGCCTGCGTGCCACACTACATCTTTTATCTACTCACCCAGGTGCAGACTCAGCTGAACTGTCAAAATCAGGGCATGGAGACAAAACCTGAAACTGAATCTATAATGCAGATTTTCCACTTAATTGCTCTGAATTTGTCTTGCTGTCTTTCATCAACATACAGTAACACGTCCTGTCACAGCGCTAACCAAAAGCCTGACAAATGACTAATTTGGTCAGTTAAGCAGTTTGAACATGTTTGACACAGACTGTAACTTAAAGCGATAGTTCCACGTTTTGGGAAGCACGCTTATTCTCTTTGTTGTTGAGTGTTAGATAAGAAGTTTGATACCACTCTCACGTCTCTCCGTTAAATATGAAGCTACAGCCAGGAGACAGTTAGCTTATCTTAGCACAAAGAAACAGCTAGCCTGGCTCTGTCTGAACAACAAATCCATCTACCAGCACCTCTAAAGCTCACTAATTAACACATTATATCTGGATGGTTTAATCCGTACCGAAGTGTAAAAACGACAACTTGTGGTTTTGCTAGGGTTATGTGCCAGACTATAGCTGTGTCTCAATTTATTAGTCGCGAAGGCTGAACCGAGCATTGATAAATGAGATGGTCTGGTCTATGGAGGGTTTCCTGTTTGTGTCACCAGCTGTTCCCGCCCTAACCCTTGCGTCACGAAGAGCCGCTCCTGTTGCCTAGCAACCTTGACAGCTGCAGTTGAGGTTTCTAAGGCCCCTTGGGCTTTTTTTACATTCGTATCGTTAGCTATTCGAGTCAGTTGACTTACATTTAAAAGTGTAATCCTGCTTGGTTGCTGTTGACGGTTGGGGAAGCCATATTCTCTTGTGCACAATGAATCTTGGGATAGATTGGGCCCCGAAGGATACAGCTGTTGGATCCTCCAAATTTGGGAAAAGAAGGCCGTATTCCTTGGCCGCATTTGAAGGAGCCTTCGAAATGCAGCTGTGAAGCATTCGGTCTTCAAATGTAGCCTTCGAAGGATACAGCCCCTGAATTGAGACTGGTTGCGAGCAGTGACTTCCTGTCTTGTTGTCACCGTGAGGTTGCCAGACAACCAACAGAGACTCCAGCAAGTTTAAAACAAGCGATTAAACAAACGAGAAAAACATGTTAATTAGTGAGCTTTAGAAGTGCTGGTAGTCAGATTTTTTTCCCCCTGGGACAGAGCCAGGCTTGCTGTTTCCCCCTTTTTCCAATCTTTATGCTAAGCTAACCGACTACTGGCTCTAGCTTAATTTTTTTCAGCGTACAGACATGAGTCTCTCTTCAACTTAGTGAATAAGAGTAATTCCCAAAATGTCAAACTCTAATCATGCCCACATCTACTTCTTGAAATGTTACATGCCAGTAAAGTAACTTTGACTTACTTGTATTGTGGGTGTGGGAATGGAAAACACAACCACAGGAAGACAGACTGAAGTTTCAAAGTCTAAGAAGACAAGAGATTCTTCATCCGAAGTAGGCAAATTCTCCGACGCCTTTGAACTTGGTGCAGAGAGGTGGAATTTATACAGAGCTTTGTGGTGAACATATTTTACAGAAAGATGCTTTCAAGCCAGTTGTCATGCACTGATAGCATTTGCAGTAAAAGCGCTAAGCAAGTAACTGTAACTATCATGTGATGGACCATAAAAATTCAAGTGATTAATGACCCTTGTTGCAGTAGTGGACACTGTCCACATCCTTATGCTTTAAATGTGTGTACATGTATGTAATCAGAGGAGCCTGAGGTTTTACTCAAATGAATGTTAGCTATAGGGGAGTAAAGCAGATACCTAACTTAATGAATTTAAAATAATGGTTTATAGTTTTAGGTTGATTCACACAACAATCAAATGAATAGAATGGAGAGTAAAGAGGCGTTAAGTGGGAAGTCATGACGACAGTAGAAGTTTATGACATACACAGACACACATACATCTCACGTTTCTGACAAGACCCCCAGGGCCAATCAGACCTATGTGTTAGATTTCTTCTGAAATACACACCACTGACCCAGCAAAACATAGTGTGCTAGATATTTGAACACAGACACAAATGACACAGATGCTGCATAGTGTGGGTGGTGAATTCTGTGGAAATCAATCAGCATTTTCTTGATTAAGACACCTCACACACCAATTTCCTCAAACATTAGGTAATCAATTTCCCTCTGAGGTATGCCTATGAGGAAATGACTCATGTAGTATTTGATTTAATAAGAAACACAGTTACTAGAATAATCAGCCAGTCTGTAGCAAGGTAAAGGCAGGACTGCAGCTTTTAGTATCAGGAAGTAGAGCAGGCACAGCTGTGTACCTGGGTGGAGTATGTGAGTGAAGTAGAGAAGTAAAGGTTATAAGGAACTGACCTGGGGAAGTGGTAAACTCCCTGGTTTGGGGATATTTCTGTTCATCTGTCCAACACACACAAATATTACACAACACTAAAACATACACAGGTTCCTCACACTCCTGCATTTCATGCTTGAACACACAGACAGTAGCGCTTGCCTGACAATGTGCTGTCCCCTGCAGGTGGCTGACGGCATGGCCTTCATTGAGCAGCAAAATTACATCCATCGAGACCTGAGAGCAGCCAATATTCTGGTGTCTCATGAGCTCATCTGTAAGATTGCCGACTTTGGACTGGCAAGACTGATTGAGGACAACGAATACACAGCAAGAGAGGGTAACAAGACCTTGTAGAGATCACTTATATCACATGTTCTTTTGAGCCCATGGAATCATTTTTCAGGCTAAATAATGCGTCTTATCAGAATATTATTTGTTTTATTATAAGGTTTTTGTTTGAGTGCAAGGAAACATTTGAAATGGAATCACAAAAATTGATGTGTGATAAAAAAAAATCTGTGCAGTAGCTCCACCAAGTGTTCATGCTTCTTTTTTGTTGTTTCCTCCTGTGTTCATAGGTGCAAAGTTCCCCATCAAATGGACTGCCCCAGAGGCTATTAACTATGGTACCTTTTCCATAAAATCGGATGTGTGGTCATTTGGGATCCTCCTGACAGAAATAGTGACATATGGACGCATACCTTACCCTGGTAAATACTCATTCACTGTACTCATACTAGTCCATCACAAAACCATTTTAGAATACCCCCAAATTACAAGTCTAGCATGGATTATAATTGCTGAAAACATCATATCCATCCCCTGCTCTCTTATATTTTACCTGTTGTTCAGGTATGTCCAACCCAGAGGTAATCCAGAACCTGGAGCGGCAGTACAGAATGCCGAAGCCAGAAAACTGTTCAGATGGGCTTTATGACGTCATGTGTCTGTGCTGGAGGGAAAACCCAGAGGACAGGCCCACCTTTGAGTACCTGAGGAGCGTTCTGGAGGATTTCTTCACTGCCACAGAGAGGCAGTACCAGGACTAGCCCTGATGGGGCAGAAAGACATACAGACATACAATAAATATACTCAAACTAAAGGCACAGCCTGTGAAGGTGGATGCCGGATTGTGCTTTGTTTGTTGAAGAGTACATGCCTTTATATTGACAGGGTAGCCTACAAACTAAGATTTTACAAATAAGAGTACTTTGTTTCTGCATCAATCTTATTCTGAAGTGGCTTCTTAGATATGATACAATCACATGTGGAACTGTGGACCTCAAACTCTTGTAACAGCTGGATCACTGTCGAGCCAACAGCAGAAAGGAGCGTGATCACCGTGCTGCTTGAATAAACTGGGAACTGCCTGATAGTAGCTGAAAAAGTAGCTGCTCTCCTGATGCTCATTATCAAGATGTAAATACAATAAAACTGCTTCAGCTGTGTTTTACCTCTGCAGTTTAATAAATGTTTTCAAATTGTTTTACTTATAGTAAAAAGCTTTACATGGATGCTGTTTCTTATTACATTAAATAAAGCAGAACCCATCACATCCCACTTCACCTAAAACGAACCACCATCAGCCAGAGTATACTTGGTGATATTTTTCATAACGTACAAAACTGCTCAAAAGTTGTATTTATGTGTTTAGGTAAATTTAGCAAATGTTTAAATCATGCTGCATTCTGGATACTGTAGTTTTGATCTTGTGAGCTGTTGGAAACATATTATATATACCAAACAAATACAACAGCCACTCAAAATATGCATTTGTGATTTGATGATGAGTGTCAGTGGTGAAATGTAACTAGGCACAATTACTCCAGTACTGTACTGAAGTACAATTTAGAGGTACCTGTGCTGTTCACGAGCACTTCCATTCTACTTTTTACTTTTACTGGACCACATTTTAGAGGCACATATGACATTTTACTACACTATCATTTTATTTGATGGCTAGAGTTACTTACTTACTCTAAGATTTTATATTCAAAACCTATTAATATTATTATTAAATATGATGTAAACAACCAGACAGTATATAAAGTAAGCAAAAACGGCTCCTCCTTGACCAGCTGCATAATTACAATGCTGCTTATGCATTAATGCATCAGTTATTATAATCCACAAATATCACCATGTAATGCTACAGGAACCATTCTGCTGCATAATGAGTAGGCTACATTTTGATAATACTTCTATACCTACTTGTATTTAAGTTACATTTTGAATGCAGGACATTTACTTGTAATGGAGCTTTTTTACATTGTGGTGTTGCTACTTTTAATGTAATAAGGGGTCTAAATACTTGTTCCACCACTGCTGAGGAAGAAGTACAACTGTTAAACTGTGAAAGTAACTCCAACACACAAAGTCCCAGTACACTGAGTGGGACAGACGCCGACTCTGCCGCCCCCTGTGGAAAGCAGCTAACACTACACCCCACTGGACCCCATTGATTGGACGCGATACAAACTATCCGCCTCTCGTCGCTGTTGTCTCCTGCGGTGTGCGGTGAAAGCCAACCAAAGAGCAGTAAAATGGCGCTTACTTCGCAAGGAACAAAGAAAAAAGTTTGCTACTACTATGATGGTGAGTACTCGTGTGCTTGTACTTTAGACAGCGGGCGCACCAATGAATGAAATCCGCCACTTTGCGCCAACAAAGGTTTCAGTTTATTTCACCTCTTGCTAACCTGGCACGTTAGCTAACCTAGCTAGCTTGAGTAGCAGGCGGCTCTCAACATCTCAGTCTAACACAGTGTCGTTGAGTCCATACAGAGTATTAATGCCCTAATAGTATTTGCTCAGTTTCCCTAAATGCGCGGGCTGCCCTTAAATACTATTTCAGGCGTGTATCTACCCGATGATAGTACTTTAACTAGATTAGTTATCGTTACTAGCTAGAGAGCTAACAAAGGGGATACGAGTACTTCATTGTCACCTCAATTAACGCCAACACTAAGCTAACATTAAAATGGCCCGTCTTGCTACCTTCAAATGCCAGGTAGTTAGGCGTAAAATAATGTTTCGGTCGACGTTAATCGCTGTGTGTAACAAAGCGCCTGTAAGTGTAGCTGGGTAGTTTGTAACCTTATAGTTTCATAGAGGCGATGTTTTGGAGTGAGAGGTCCGGTTGCAGGATCATAATACATGCATCGTGGTATTGTTGAATTTAATGCATGAACCTGTTCTACACAGTAACTTATGTTACAGTCTTTACCGTTTACTTACACTTATTACATAATGTTTGCATGTAAAACAAACAAATAATCCAATGTGATGTGTTTTTATTTGTTCACAATTTAGGTGATGTTGGAAATTACTACTATGGTCAGGGTCACCCCATGAAGCCCCACCGGATCCGCATGACTCACAACCTGTTGCTCAACTATGGCCTCTACAGAAAGATGGAGATATACGTATGTTAAATTACAGTGACAGTGCTTTTTGGTGAAATTACTAGACCTCCCCAGCTTCTCTTGTGTGTCTCAGGAACTAATTTGTCCTCTGTGTTTCAGCGTCCACACAAAGCTAGTGGAGAGGAGATGACCAAGTATCATAGCGATGATTACATCAAGTTCCTGCGTTCAATTCGACCGGACAACATGTCAGAGTACAGCAAACAAATGCAGAGATGTAAGTTTGGTCACAGATGTTGTCTGTGTAGATGAAGTATTGTATTTGTGTTCATCAGACTGTCTAGACATGAACAGTAGCAATACTATGATTATTTCTGTGCCCTTGCTTTTCAGTTAATGTGGGAGAGGACTGTCCGGTGTTTGATGGTTTATTTGAGTTCTGTCAGCTCTCAGGAGGGGGCTCCGTTGGTAAGTTGTTTCTCTTTAAATACAGCTCAGACACACATGCTGTGTTGGACAGTAATCACGCCGTCATAGCCCCAGTAATCTGTTCAGTTCAGTATAAGAAGGCTGTTAATTCTGGCGTCTTCACTGTGCTCCAGCCGGTGCGGTAAAGTTGAACAAACAGCAGACAGACATCGCTATCAACTGGGCTGGAGGCCTGCATCACGCCAAGAAGTCTGAGGCCTCTGGGTTTTGCTACGTCAACGACATTGTACTGGCTATTCTGGAGTTACTGAAGTGAGTGCAAAAGCCCTATCATAGCCACTCAAGTACATCTTTGTTTTGCATGAGTGGATGATGCACTGCGTTGTGGATCAAATGTCTTTTTTATGAAAACTGATGATGAGTTTAGGGTCCAGTTCTCCCATGTGTCTTTTCAGAAGGTATGGTAGATATATAATTTTTGCATACTTCCAAAGATTACAAGATCTTTCTTCTTTTTCCAGATACCACCAGAGAGTGCTGTACATAGATATTGACATCCATCATGGCGACGGTGTGGAGGAGGCTTTCTACACCACAGACCGTGTTATGACCGTTTCTTTCCACAAATATGGAGAGTACTTCCCCGGCACAGGCGACCTGAGGGTAAGCCTTGAGATTATTTGACAGATAAAAGTCATATTGTCACAGTCATACAGTCAGTTGACAGTTGCCTTGTTCTCTGCAGGACATTGGTGCTGGGAAGGGTAAATATTATGCTGTGAATTACCCACTGAGGGATGGGATTGACGATGAGTCATATGAAGCCATATTCAAACCTGTGAGTAATTAAGGATTTAATGACTGGTGTGTTTTTGTAGTTGAGATCTCCTTTGATGGACAGAAGCATTTGAGAGAGTGAATGTTGTTGTGTTTGTGTAGATCATGGCCAAGGTGATGGAGATGTACCAACCCAGTGCAGTGGTTCTGCAGTGTGGAGCTGATTCTCTGTCAGGAGACAGGCTTGGTTGCTTTAACCTCACCATTAAAGGTAAGTTAACGAAACATCTCCCTCCTGAAGACACTGCAAGCAAAGATGTCTGCAACTGTCAAGAATAAAGGTTAACTGAGAAACCAAATAATTTTCTCCCAATTGAAAAATGTTTCCCCATGCTGTGTGCTCAGGCCATGCTAAGTGTGTGGAGTACATGAAGAGTTTCAACCTGCCGCTGCTGATGCTGGGTGGAGGCGGCTACACCATCCGTAACGTGGCACGCTGTTGGACGTATGAGACTGCTGTAGCCCTTGATACCTCCATCCCCAATGGTTAGTCCTTAATTCAATGTATCAGGGATAATTAAATATTGATGTGATTGTTGATAAGTCAGTTGCCTGATCATTTTTTCATCATTAACAACATTTGAGTATATTTTTGGTCATATTCATTAACTAATGAGAAAAAATGTCAATTGTATCCATTTTCACTCGACTTGACAGAGCTCCCATACAACGACTACTTTGAGTACTTTGGACCAGACTTCAAGCTGCACATCAGCCCCTCCAACATGACCAATCAGAACACCAACGACTACCTGGAGAAGATCAAGTGAGTTCATTAAAAACTGCCGGTTAGGTGCAGGGCCGTGTCTCAGGTTGTTTGTGATTTAATGTTTGTTAGTGGTCTGTATGTCCAACCTGCATTCTGTCCTCTAGGCAGCGCTTGTTTGAGAACTTGCGTATGCTGCCCCACGCCCCGGGAGTTCAGATGCAGGCCATCCCTGAGGATGCTGTACAGGAGGACAGTGGAGATGAAGAGGAGGATGACCCCAACAAACGCATCTCCAGTAAGAACCTCTCACATAGTCATCATTTTCTTCCACATTCACACCAGATTTCTAGCATTTTGCAGTCAACCATGCGAAACAGTAGAGTTCCATGTTTAAATTTAACCCCGCCCTCTCTGTTAATGTTCAGTCCGTGCTCATGACAAGAGGATAGCGTGTGAAGAGGAGTTCTCTGACTCGGAGGATGAAGGCGAAGGAGGCCGCAGAAATGCAGCCAGCTTCAAGAAAGTCAAGAGAGCCAAAACCGAAGGAGAGAAAGAGGGAGAAGAAAAGGAGAAGAAAGGTGAGGAGGAAACAAAAGGTATCTATTCATATTTTATTTTTCATTTTCATCTCACCCTACTCATGTTATTTTTTACATAAATAGATCTTATTAGTTCTTCCTGTGAGTTAACATTTTAAGTCAGGTCATCCTATATAATAGACTATTATCATGATAGCTATGATTTTGTTTTTTCTTTTATAGAAGTAAAAGAAGAAGAGAAGGTGCCAGAGGAGGAGAAAATGGACACATCAAAGTAAGAAAACATAATTATTAAACTTAATTACCATGTAATCCAGGAAGTGGCTTATTGACAGCATTAATCATTTCTTACTCTGGGTCCTTTAGGCCGAAAGAGGAGTCCAAGACACCCTGAGGTCCCCTGCAGCCAATGAAACTGACCTGGATGGATCTTAAAGCAACATCTTTTTGGATAAATCATCTTTCCAGGCTGTTGCTGTGGAAATCCATGAAGGACTTACACCTTTGTAATGAGAGCCCACTCCCTCAAAATGGGACGTGGCTCTAAACATGATTTTCTAGGACACCTTTTCAACCTTGCTGTTTATTGACCGAAGTCACTCAGTGTTTTTGAGTATTGTTTTGTATGCTTTCTAATTTTTTTTATGCTATGACATTTGCTTTCCCCTTGTGAAGCAACTCTGTAAAAATGGCGTAGTTCATGTATGCTTTTATATATCTGATGGATTTAATTTATTTAAATCATAGATATTTTTGGCCACTCTGTTTTGTCTTTCAGTCCCACTTTTGTCCCGTGTCTTTGAATATGTAGTTGAAGCATGTTTATACAATAGATCCTTTTCTGTAACACATTTGTGTCACTGGTCTTGCCTGCTAAGGTCACAGGAGTGGTTAAGAGGGTTGTATATACCTGAATAACTTTTACTTGTCACAGTGCAAGTAAATTTACAGTCTTAATTTTACTTTGTAATTTAACATCTGTCCTTTACTGACATCTTTGGCCAATTTCTGGGACTCCTGCCTCACACTATTGAAAATGTTTGAGTCCTGCCACGTGACTGCCAGTGTCAGGCTTAGATTTCACTGAAATTTGGACTTGAATGTCCAACGTACTGTATAGTACTCAGTGTAAAATGAGTGGCACCACAAATGCCAGAATTAATTTGTTGTATATATTTGTATTCTGAGTAAAAGTGTCATTTGACAGACCACACTTTTAACACCAATAAAAACTGCCCTAAAAAGTTACGTAGCTTTGTTCTGTTTGGTCTGATGAAAGGATTGACAACTACATTAAAAAAAATGTTTAATGTCAAGATACAGGTTGACAGCTCAGTATATTCAAGACAACACCAATACACAAACAAAATCTGATAGTTTCAAACCAAACCAAGCAGTATTTAATCAGAAAAGAAATCCCTTCTTTTTATATAGAGGGAAAATAAGGCTCACAAATGTTTTAAAAGACACACTCAATACAACAACTTCACAGATGATGTTGCATTTCATCCAGTTAAGCCCAGCAGTTTGCAACCTATCTCGTTAGGTTTAGCTGCTTTAGAGCCATTTGCTCTGCTCCACTGTCCAGCAGTTCATCCTGCTCTGCAGGTTCAGCTGCAGCATCGCTCTCTGGATCTTGTGCTTCAACAATTTCAACAGTTCTCTGGATACGCACCTGAAACGTTAGATGAATTTGGAATTTCATTAAAAGAGAAGCTAACATACATTTAGGACCTGACTTCTCCAATCAGTTAAGCACATATGCCGTCATTCGTATATTCAAATAAATTAAATGGTATTAGCAAAGGTAACGTAAAAGTAGACACTAGATGACTGTCCACAGCTGCAATCTCAAAACTAAAAAGTAGAAAACAATCTAACAAAACTTTAAATGTAGCCACCAGGTATGTTTTCTTGCAGATATACAGTAGTAGTGTGGGGAACCTTTAGATATCTTCATGTTTATGGGTTAGGCTTATGGGCAGTTTTACTCCATTGTACCCTATGACAACTGTGACAAGTATGAAAATGACTTCTAAAATATAAACTGACCTTTTGCATCAGTGCTGGGCTGCAATTAAAACTTGAGTCATATCAGACAACACACAAAGTGTTTACAATACTGTTTGAACTGCAATTTGTATATTTTATACAACATATTATTTAACATGTTTATGTTCAATTAAACATGTGACCACAAAGCTGCCTGTCAGTCCAGACAACAATGTAATGTACTTCTCAGACTGAAAAGCAAAGTAAATCAACCTCAAATTAGTATTTAATGTTATTGCAACACATAACAATTAATACATGAGAACATTTGAATTTTTATATGCATTTATGAGAGGAGTCCAATGGTGGTAAATAAACTGAGCCACTGTTTATGATGTGTTTTTCTTCAAATTACTTCTTTGATTTCACTTTCGAGATCAAGCCCTGTGATCAGACTGTGTGATATGATGAGGGACAGTCTTACCATACTGCTGTTCAAGTTTGCCTTGTGAGCAGGTCTACACCACTGGCTTCTATTTGTCTATTAAATTCAATGTCACATTTGCTATTTGTGGACATAATGAACTCAGGTCAGTTTACTGTTACAGTTTACAGGTTAACCTGATTTATTGTTTTTCCTTTTAATTGCTGCTATTTTACTCCCAAGCTTCTGTATTAAAATGATACTTGGTATAATGCAATAAATGAATGCAAGTGTTACTTAATAACTGAGTAATTTGACGTTTTAAAGACATTCATGTGTAATCTCAAACCGTATAGTATGTCATTCTGTATAACAATGTCACAGTCAGGCAGGAAAGTGCTGATTTCTCTTGGAAATATATACACTTCTCCTGACAGCAGCTTACCCTCTTAGCCTGGGTCGGCCTCCTCCTGCACGGGCAGAGGTAGAGGAATGAAGTACAGACGGCAAAGCAGCGGAAGGAGAACACCATTTCCACCACGGATATCAGGATGAGAGGCACCCACAGAATGATTGTGGTCCCCTGGTTGATAAAAAAAGACGACGGCACATAACTGATCAACAAACACTTCCTTTTTTGCAGCAATTCCAAGTCAATATCCAAAGTGCTGATGGATAAATATTTATATTCAACTTACATAGATACGGGTGGGGTCAAATGGGCATTCGTTTGGGACACTGGAAGAGCCGATATCATCATCAGAATATGTGCACTGCGTTAGCAAGCTCTGTCCTTTGTCAATAATGGCTTTCACCAGAGAAACTGACAAGCCCAGGGTGGACGCAACTGCCAAGAGGCCTGCCAGGAAGCTGAAGACCAACAACACCCACTGCTGCAAGGACAGCATGACATGAGTACGTTAGTTAGTGAAAACACAACCCTTAATCTAGTATGTGAAAGACATTTGTCCTCATAAAAGATAACATTCTTTTCAATGTCAAGTAGATGTAAGAGGGGAGCACTGTAGGAACATGGAGAATCACAGGTGAGCTCTGAGGAAGAGATCCAATATATGAATGAATTCTATATTTGCATGTACGTATAATGTTACCTATTTAAATAGTTATCATCTTCCGTATCTCCACACGCATGCACTCATTCAAAAACTAAGAGCAAGTTCTGACAGGAGGCAGCAAATGACAGATGTTAGTGCTGAATGGTGAAGGGAGAGGTTGTGCCAAAGAGAGGGGAGCAGTATTTACCAGGATCCTGTTTTTCTTGTTTTTGGACAGGACAATGGCCGTTATTCCACCAATAATTCCCTAAGGGCCACAAGAAGTTCAGTAAAAAAGACAGATATGATACAATACTACTCCACACAATGGTGCTATTTGAGGATTAAAGATTTACAGACATTGACACAATTTACAAGTATACACTGCATTATGATCAGGTATGAGTTTCCAGCATAAAAGTAGTAAATACTTTTTCAGATTGGTGAGGAAAAATCTATTTTTAATATTTAAGTTCTTTATGCACATGTCCTACCACTTACCACCAAGCCTGCCACAATGGCAATGACATTAGAGATGGCGTACACCATGGCCTGAGAGTTCATGTCGATTTGCCTGAGCACAGCACCATGCACCAGTGCTCCAAGAAGAAAGTTGACATGGCCCACCAGCACCAGCCCCAGTCCCATCTTCATCAGGGCTTTGTTGTCCTTGAGGCTGGCAGAGCATACTCCTAGAGGAAGCAGAAATATGGTATTAGTTTTGAGCATTGTGGCCGCTTCATTACATTGTGTGTACAGCAGTCCATATTGTCTAGCTGAAGAATGTGACTCTAATCACATATTAGAGTGACCTCTGTAAATACCAGCTGTGTGTGAATCAGTATGTGTTGTTGACAGGAAGCATACAAAATGAAACTACAATATACACAAATGTTTATTAAGTGTGACCTGAAATATAGAGCGAGCTGTAACTGCAGTGCATTGAGAACTTGTGTGAGAGCTGACTTCATTGCAGATGTGTGGTTTCAGCAAAGCCAAGAGGAAGCGGGCCAGTGGTTAGCACGCCGTGACAACCCTTGAGAACAAGGCAGTTACCACAATTATCCCAGACCCCTGCAGAGAGGGCTGAAGATCTCACCGACTGCATGCTGCAAAACGCTGCAGCTATGGTGACAGTTCAGATAAGGGGATTGTGTTGCATGCTGTTCCTTCCTCTGGGTAAAAAAGTGAAGCACCCACCCATAAAGGCCATGTAAGCACCTCACTGAACCAAACAGGACAAAGTTTTGGGTGGGGTGTGCAAAACACTCAACACCACATTTACCTGGGGGGTCAGGTAGAAACACATACCTGCTACTGGCCCATCTCATGCAAGCCTTTATTTGGGTGCTGTGGAAAAACTCACCATGTTTTTGGTCACAATATTGTCTAATGTTTGCTGCCATTGCACTACACATGATCACATATTGCTACTGTAATGCAACAGACCCTAACAAAAACACTGATATAATATATTTTCATCAGACACCTTTATCAAGCTTAATATATCTGATATTTCAATATGAGATTAGATTTCATCTTTCATTCTGCTTGGTGATGTCTGATACTTTCACTTTCTTTAGGTTCAGTAATAATGATGAGATGTACAGCGCTTGGGTCTATATCTTACCTATCAACAGACCATAATCATGAATGCTAGGCGAGCCCTTCCCGAAAAGTTTCACTTTTATTTAGGTGAAAATGTGGGTGTGAAGCTATACCCATGTACCAACTCAATTAATTGGATGGGGTTTCACTGATATAAATTAAATTAACAAAATATAAAATATTATATATACATTGAGTTCCGTCAACCAAACAGAAAAAATATAGGTTAACCAGTCTCTCCTCCTCTGAGCTCCGTTAATAACTGCGCATGCCACGCCTAAAAACTTCAGCACAACATACCCATAATACATTCTGTTGCTTTAGTGAAACACGCTGAAAGTCAACTTACCTAAATTTACCATGGTGGCTTCTATGTCCCCTTAGATCACATTAGTATACAAGTATTAAAGTCATTTCTGACAGCTTTTTGGCATTCCTCTTTAGGTCGCTCGTTGTCTTCCTCTACCGCTGCACACCTGCGGACACACAGGCGTCACCTTCCGCCTACCTATGCGGAAGCTCCGCCCCGACACACATTCACAGGACAAAAAGAAAGTTATGTATCTGTTAGAAACACGGGCAACCCAATCCCCATTCGCTGTTAGTTAGATTGATTGTGCATACTTAAAAGGGTGTTTCAAAATGATGACAAGAAATAGCCTAGAAAATAGAATTGCTACATGTCCAAAGGGTTAGCTATCCTATTCTTTAGTCTTTTGAGTCCTTTGAATATGTAAATGTGAGCTGGATCCCACATGCATTTTTTTTGAAAATTGTATTATTCTCATTAAAGGTTATAATACCAGCATGATACCATAAAATATCACAATGTCACACTGCTGACTTTGGCATCTATAGGCACAGTATAGGGATATAAAATGCAGCATAAAAAAGCATTACTGGTTGCCTGTCAGCCTCGTTAGCTTGATTGCCGGCACCTGTCCCTCCTGCTGCTGCACCTTATTAATGACACAGCTGGGGTGGTAGAGTCATCTGAGTGGCTGGCCGTCTTGGAGGTTTGCAATGGGGACAATGGAGATAGTTCTTTGCATTTTTGTTGGCCATTTTATTGCTGTTCAATCAGTAATAAAAGAGCAGGATGTCACATTTTCCCAGGAGTTTCCTGGATTCTTAGAAAGCATCATACCTTTTCCATTTAAGTCAAGACATTTTGACTTCACTCCATACGACACCATCTTCAGCTCATGGCAAACTCGGACCCCTGACTCTCACATGCTTGCTGAATTCCCTCCCATCACGAACGTTCCCACAGTAGAGGTGTTCTGCGATGACTCTACACTAACTCTGCTGGTGGATAAGAGATCCAACGGTGTCATGCTGACTGGAGAGGAGATGCAGTTGGGTGATGACTGCTATAGCAACAGACAGCTACCAAACCGATTTGTCTTCACTTACAGTTTGAAAGAGTGTGGAACTGCACGTGTGGTGAGTTGACCAAATTATTTTACTACTTTTATTTTTCACAGCTTTTGTAAGGATTTTCTGAGACCATACACTCTTACAGATGCAGAATGGCTTGGAGATGTTCACCAACTCTCTCCACTTGAATCTCAAAGAACTTGGCCCCGCCAGGTGGCAAACGCCCTCCACAATGCACATCTCCTGCATCCCAAAGAGGTGCATCTATTGCGTTACCAAAACATTTGTAAGTGGTCACAAATAACCATACTAAAGGGGAATGCATGTCTTTTCAGGTCATATGATAATCCAAACTTTGTCTCAATGGCAATTCCTGAGAATGGCAAGACCTTAAATATCAAAGCGATGAATCGTAAGTAATACAAGTCAGACATATGCCGTTACACTGGATTGTTTCTCTTGTAGGCACAAATTTTTTTGTTTTATATTTCCTGTAGCATCCTGGACCAGCACTGCAGAGTCTAACATCTATAAAAGAGGCCAGGCTGTCAATCTCCAGGTTTCTGCCAAAACCAGGCCTGAGCAGCAGCTTTTCATCCAGTCCTGTTTTGCCTCTGCATCTCCCAACCCTCAGACTAGATCCAGACATACATTCATTATGAATAAAGGGTAAGCAGCCAGTCTGGAATTGATTGTAATGCTTGTCCATGATGATCTAATCACCTGTGATCCTGCTGCTCTCTGCCAGGTGCACAGCCCCGTTGGGTTCTTCTCATGCTGTCGTACAATTTGTGGCCTCCAACAGAGCGGATGTAGTCAGTTTTGTTCTGAACACATCTTATCTTATTTCTGAGGTGAGTTTTAAATGTAGTAAGGTTTTTTTTTGTTGTTTTTTTTTTTATAAATTGACTATACTGCTATGCTGCTGTTCAACTGTATGACCTTGTGAACTCTCTTCCTCTCTGAAGCTGTACATCCACTGTAGTGTCCTCATCTCAGACCAGGGTGTCACCTTTGGCTCTAAATCCTGCAACTATAATGCCATCCTGTCAAGGTATTTGTATACACATAGGACTGTATTTTGTGACTTTTTTTTTTTTTCATTACCTGATGACATTTTTCTGTTTCAGATGGGAGGACCTTAGTGCAACTGTAGAAGTGTGCGACTGCTGTAGTTCAAAGTGCAAAGGCCTGTCGGTTAAGCACCTTCCTGAAGGTCAGTGCTTCATTTGTGTGAAAAGGTGCAACAATACACAGCTGTTTCTGGTTTCTAATTTAAGTGACTCATTAAGCATGCCATTTCAGATGCCAAGGCTATCGTGAGCACTGGCCCCTTAATCATTGTGGACAAAGATGTAAAGATGAGTCCTGAGCCTTATGTCTCTAAACCACAAACCTCCAGCGCTCCTGTTACCAACTCCATGCAGTCTGATGCTGCAGCGACTGAGGACATGATGGTTTCTGGTCCTGATTTATCAAGAAGCAAGTTCTCCTCTCCCCCTCGGGGTGTAGTGTTTGTGAGTCAGGACCCAGTTGCCAGACTGACCCTTTGGCTACCTGGACAGGTGGAGGATAATGAACACGGTGAGCTTGAAGACAACTTGACAGTTCAGTTACAGTCCAGCGACACAGGATCAGATGAGCTTCCTGAGCTGCATCCTTCAGCCACAGATCAGGAGTCCCTTCTGAACACACCCACAAACAAGATGGGAGCTCAAAGTGCAAATGAACTAGGAAGTGAAGCTCGTGTGTGGGATTTAAATTTTCTTAAACTGGCTGATTTTATGACTGATCTGGATAAAGCAGCTATTGCAGAGGAATCCCAAAGAAAAATGTGGTTTGGAAGATCTGGACTGTCTGACACAGAGGCTCCACAAGAAGCTAACATCCCTCTGCCAGGTGAGATGACTCTAAATGTCCTAAACCAGAATCATTTTAACCAAATGAGAGACAAGCTGGCTCCAAGGCAGGCAGCTGTGATGCCGCAAGAAGAAACGACTGATGCCCAACCAATAATTCGCTCAAAACTTCAGTTGTCCAAAAGTACAGATGGGTCGCAGACGCTGAGTTATGAGGAAGAGGTGGTGAAGCAGCAAGAGGGAGACTGTCTGATCAGAAGATGTGGGATGAATAAAATTAAAAGAAAACAAAAGCCCAGACAAAGAGGGTTGATCCCGATTTTCCTGGATTTGTTGAGGTGCCTAAATTTTGGTTATTTAAAATGTTGTTCTGTATTTTCCATGTGAATATGACAATTGTATTTCTCTTATCCTCAGGAGGATGGACAAAGCAGAATAACAGCATCTTCAGAATATTTAAATAAACTGAGCAATAATGTAGTTTGGGGGTTTTTTTTTTTTTTTAAATGTAGTATGCCATTCCCCAGTTTTTGGTTTAAGAAGCAAAGCAGGTTTTCACTTAATGATTTCAATCTGCAATGGTATTAATCATTAGGCCTAAATAACATTTTAAGCCTAAAACAAACAAACCTGTCCATAATATGGCTTCTGTGGAAGCCTTTTGTATTCTCACCCAGATGTCGCTGTGGGGAGCTGGGCTCTGTAGTTGGGACAGTACAGTGTGCGCTCTCCCTTTTACGCCGCATGCTCAGTGTTTTCTCTATCCCAGGCCTGACCCTGGCCACAATTTCCTCCGCACCGCCACTCTATAAAGTGCCCATGCTTCTCCTCACGCAGTCTCTTTCCCCGGCCACAAAACAACCGTGAGTGTCTAACTCACTGTTCTTGAAAAATAAAAATAATATAAAAAAATATAAAATCCACAAAATCTTAAAAACAAGCGACGTAATACGAACAGAAATACAAACGTATATATAAAAAAAAAAAAGCAAATTATAAAAAAAAAAAAAAAAAATTACAAACAGGAGGCCTCGGGCTTTACCCGAAGTTGGCGTCTTTTTAGAGGAAGAAATACTCCAGAAGCCATCGATTTATATGCTGGGTTTTTTTTTTTTTTTTTCAGGTTTGACATTTTCTCAATAAGCTGGACCAGAGAGCCAGCTGTCGGTGTCTTTATTAGGCGAGAATTGAGACGCATCTTGGACTCGGAATACAGTTCACACAGCGGCATTATTTTCTGGCGATTTTGAGGGAAGCTTTAAATTCATTTTTTGTGAAGTGCGAGATATGAACACAGCGACGGGGAGTTATCCGATGGCTTCTCTCTACGTTGGCGACCTGCACCCCGATATCACGGAGGCTATGCTGTACGAGAAATTCAGCCCAGCCGGACCGGTGCTCTCCATTCGGGTATGCCGAGACATGATCACCCGGCGTTCCCTGGGATACGCTTATGTGAACTTCTCCCAACCAGCAGACGGTAAGAAATGAAACGTGCAGTTTGAGCATGTTACTTGCACGCGTCAGTGCATCCATCCTTGAAATATTGCCAATGTCACGACATGCTTCCAATGTCAGTCCTACACGGTGAAATGCAAAATCAGGGAGACACTGACATGGAATAAAAACGCATTGGACGCTCACCGAGTTGTTGTTGAAGAGATCTGCAGTGTAAATAATCATAGGAAAGCACTCATTTGACCCATATAAGCATGTCCCAGTTCCTGTATACTCCTTGTAATGTCTGTCACTACCATAGTTAAAGCCCTCACACACATGCAGTGTTTGACTTTAAAGTTAACAGAAGTCATTTAATGCCCATCAGTTATAGCACTGCATTTGGGAATACAAACTCCTTTTGCAGATCTCACTTATTCAGCCCAAAATTGACCCCATTTCTGCTCCTATTTAAAGAGTCACTGAGTGAAACGAATTCTCACTGCCCTCTGCTGCTATATTCACTGAAAGCAAGAAAAGGGACAAGCACAGCTGAACAATGACCCCTGAACTGCCTGCTTGATATGTCTATTATATGTATTGTCTGGCACATGTAATATCAGACCTGATCCTGTTTCTGTTTGGATTTAATCCCAGCTTCATGTGGAACTGGTTAGGGATTAGTTGAATCATATAGTTGGTTTATCTACGTCTTAACCACTTAAGTTGCTTGTTGATTAATCTATTAGAACCTCATGCCTAAAGTGAATGTCTATCAGATGTGTTGTTAAAGGCTTTTCCATTTCCAGTCAATAGTATCAAGGCATTGAGCAATGGTAGCAGGTGTTGTGGTTGTCTGTGGAGGCCTGTTTACATTGTATGGACTTTTTTTTTTGCCTCTTGAATCAATGTTAAACACCGGTCATCATTTATCTGCGCTCGAGTTGGTTACCAAATGCTGGAGTAATGATAGGTTATAACTGGCTTACTTCCAGGGAGGTAGTATCACTTGAGTAAATGTAATAAGAGCCACAAGTGAGAAGACACCATTTGTTATTGGAGGTGTAGACATGGGGGATGGTAGCTGTTTCAAATGGAGTCGTAGCACGTGCAATAGCTTGCTGCCTGTAAAATACTACTAAAGATAGTAAAAGTTACTGGCCAGTTACAGTCCTGCTCAGGTATATGTGCTTTTAATGCGAAGTAAGGCAGTAGTCAAGCTTGTTTACAATCTCTGTTGGATTTCTTCGTGTCACAGCTGTATGTGTAAACACTCACGAGAGGCGTTGCTCATCTGAGCATTCTTGTTGTATGCGTCTCTTCCCCATCAATGGTACAGAATGCTCTACTCACGCTCCATGCCAGCACATACCTCTCAGGACCCCTCTCTAAATATAGAAGGTCTTTCTGAGCAGCCAAAAATTTGCCTGCCCGCAGTACTTTTAAGTTCTTAACGTAATAGAAATGGTGAACAATAACAAGTAATTCAACACTGTTAATATTTTACATGATTTCTCAATCATTCTAAATGACCTTACTTAATATACGAATAATTAACATAGATCACTTGGCCTTATTGAACTAAGATTCTCACTCTGAACCTTCCAGAAGTCCACATGTTAGACAGCAATCACACACCTTCTCTGAGCACATGGTCTGTGAAGTACAATTGCAAGCCAAACTGCTGATGCCAGCAGACGCAAGGCAGCTCCGTTTTGTTTACCAGACACTTTTAGTTGGAAAGCCTGGCCTGTGTGTGTGTGTCTGTTACTGTGGTGTGACTGAACAAAAGGGATGTTTGGCATGTGTGCCCACATGGACATGAGAGCCTATATGAGAGTTAAAGCAACAGACGGAGAGGGAAACGGTATAAATTGAACCTTAGTGATGAAACTGGGCTCAAAGAAGACATAATGATTTGAGTAAATGAGAAGAGAAATATTATTCTAAACACCACAATCTAAGCCCATTTGTGTTATGAGTTCCTGCTACACTGCTACCGCAACTGGCCTAGGTGGGACATGGCCCAGCAGCATGTGGTGAGCTAGAGAAGGGGGCCATGTGCTCCCAGCTTTCCCACTGCAGCTGCCCCCCACACTTGTCCCAGCTGCTCGTAGACAGCTCATCCACATGGTCTATTGCAGTATCTTACCCATGTTACACGTGCCTTGTTAATGGGCTGGCAGCAGGGATTCGCCATTGTAGCATACACTGCAGCAGGGAGTACAAACTGTACTTTTAATATACTCCATGTTGTTTCTCTGGGAATGTTATTAAGGCAATTCTGTGTATGTGGTTTAAAGGGATGGCTACATTAGAACAACTGGTACTGGTAGAATAGAAACGCATGATGCATGATATGTAGTGTACATATCAGTGACTGATATGTTTCCAGACTCAAGGCCCCATGAAAACAACCACCCATGACATTTCACTGCACCTCTCTGCTCCTCCAGCTGAGCGAGCCTTGGACACCATGAACTTTGACGTGGTCAAAGGGAAGCCAATCAGAATCATGTGGTCCCAAAGAGACCCCTCCCTCAGGAAGTCTGGAGTGGGCAATGTATTCATCAAGAACCTTGACAAGTCCATTGACAACAAAGCCCTGTACGACACCTTCTCTGCCTTTGGAAACATCCTCTCCTGCAAGGTACAATTGTCATAAATGTGACTGAGGGACTTTAGAATGGGAATATTGTTTCTTTTATGCTGTATATTCCCAGTTATGGAAAAACTGTCCCTTCTTGGAGATCTCACACAAATTGTGCATAAATTAAACACTTGAATAATATTCTCATGCACTTTCTCATGTAAACTCATAAACCATCTCTCCTCCTAGTTCTGACTACATTGTAGCAATTTCTTCCTCATTTTGGGAAATACATTTATTCACTTTCTTGCAGAAAGTTACATGAGAAGAACAATACCACTCATGTCTGGCAGTTAACTATGAAGCTACAGCCAGTTAGCTTAGATTAGCATAATGACTGGAAACATGGGAAACAGCAAGCCTAGTTCTGTCCAAAGGTAACAACCAACACACCAACAGCACATTGAGAGCTCACTAATTAACACGTTATGTAGGCCTATATCTTGTTCAAGTGACAACCAAGGTGAAAACCTGTGGTTTTACAGGGGGTTAAACCACAAATAACCCCCTGTAAAACCACACAATTATGCTCTTACGTTTTTGTACAGGTTAAAAAAAGGAGATTAAACCTGTTACTTTGGACAGAGCCAGGCTAGCTGTTTCCTGCTGTTTCTGATCTTTATGCTAAGCTAGGCTAACTGGCTGCTGCGTCATATTTAGAGGAATAGATTTGAGAGTGGCATTGATCTTCTCATCTGACTCTCTACTAGGAAGCGAATAAGTGTATTTCCCAAAATCTTGAACTACTGCTTCACAGTTAAGGAACTGCCTGCATGCGTCATGATGCCTCTCTACTGGATGCATATTTACCCAAAATGTCTTCCTCTGCTCCAGGTGGTATGTGATGAAAATGGTTCCAAGGGCTACGCTTTTGTCCACTTTGAGACCCAGGATGCTGCTGACCGTGCCATTGAGAAGATGAACGGCATGCTGCTGAATGACCGCAAGGTGTGAGTGTCTGATCATCTAGGAGCTGGGGCCAAACGGGTGTTCGTTGTTGATAGTGTTTTGAAGAGACTTTAGAACAATTTAGCTTGAACTTCAAAATTCTTTTGAAAGTTATCATGACATTGAAAGTCCAGGTGTAGACGGTGCAGTACTTATTGAGCTCATGGTGATAATGGTAATAGTTTGTGTATCAAACTGTTATATTTTGTGTCTTAATGTTAAAACCCGATTTGTCTGTTCTACACTTGTGTTGAGTGAACTGACTTTTCGTGTCTTTTTTCAGTTGGAGTGTGTGTGTGAATAATATAACTAATAAGCTCATCTCTCAATACCGCCAGTATGAAGATAACCTCTAATCTGATAGATAACAAACTAAAAACTCTTACTTACTCTTATCTTTCCTACCAGAAGCGTTTTCTGTTGCCTCATGTGTCCACTCGCTGGTCACCCGTCTTGGAGTGTTTGTATGTGTGTGTGTGTGACCACGCTTGTGTGTTTTAGTGATGGATCGAATGCAGGAATGCAATACTGGATGGCGGAAGGAGAGAGGTCGTCGTAGCAAGGTATATAAGATCATTTGGTCCTCCTCAGCTTTCCTTTGTACTGTGAGACTCTGTTCCTCCATCCCTCTCCATCCACCTCATCACGTTTTGGACCAAGAATTGAGACGGTTGTTACTGTGTTGTCTAGCATGCCGACATATCTGCCTGCCTCGGGTGATATTAACAGCAGTTGGATGTTTATTCATTGTTTGCCCCAGGAATGATGAGTCACGTGATGAAATGTAGCTGTGAATTTGTCTTGTGGATGTTGTCCCTGTTTTTGTAAAAGAATGAACTCTCTTTTACTTACCGTGCTTGCGTGGTCAGGTCTTCCTCTGTCATTGCGGAACTTTCTGTACCCGGAAACTCGGATCAAGAGTGTTTTAGATCGGGGGAAAAAGCAAGTCAAGAGAGATGGATCCTGGTTTGTTCCTCTCTTTCAGGGCTGTTTTAAAAGAGTGTGTATCGCTGCTCTCCCTCTGTCTTCAGGTTTGTGGGTCGTTTCAAATCTCGCAAGGAAAGGGAGGCCGAACTTGGTGCCAAAGCCAAGGAGTTTACCAATGTTTACATCAAGAACTTTGGGGATGATATGGATGATGACCGGCTGAAGGAGCTTTTCGACAAATATGGTAAAATGGGACTGGATTCATGGCCGTTGCTCCAAGCTCTAATGTTGGTCTAGTTCTGCTGTCTTACATCCACTTATATGACCTTTAACCTCTGCAGGTAAAACACTCAGTGTGAAGGTGATGACAGACCCAACCGGCAAATCCAGAGGCTTTGGATTTGTTAGTTATGAGAAACATGAGGACGCCAACAAGGTACTTTGGCCTCATGGAAATGTACCAAGTGAGTCTTTACTGGTCATTCCCTCTGATAATAATGATTTCATCCAAAGGCCGTAGAAGACATGAATGGCACCGAACTAAACGGCAAGACTGTGTTTGTTGGCCGGGCTCAGAAGAAGATGGAGCGGCAGGCGGAGCTGAAGAGGAAGTTTGAGCTGCTGAAACAAGAAAGGATAAGTCGTTATCAGGTCTGTAGAAACTTAAGCCCTTAATTAATCTTTAACCCTTACATCTAATCTATCTTAAATTTCAAAGCTGCTACATATGCATCATGACTGTTTGTCTTTGATTTCAGGGTGTTAATCTTTACATTAAGAACCTGGATGACACCATAGATGATGAGAAACTGCGTAAGGAGTTCTCTCCATTTGGGTCAATTACAAGTGCTAAGGTGAGATGTTGCAATGCATTATCACCAGAGAAGAGATAATGCATCAGTGCAACATAAATATAGCAACAGTGTGACAATTTTGTATGTTTTGAAGTTACCCAAACACAATCTGTCTGTATTTTAGGTGATGCTGGAGGAGGGTCGCTCCAAGGGCTTTGGCTTTGTCTGCTTCTCCTCCCCCGAAGAGGCCACCAAGGCTGTGACCGAGATGAACGGACGTATTGTTGGCTCCAAACCCCTCTACGTGGCTCTCGCTCAGCGCAAAGAGGAGCGCAAAGCCCACCTCACCAACCAGTACATGCAGCGCATTGCTGGCATGAGGGCCATGCCGGCTAACGCCATCATTAATCAGTTCCAGCCCACCAGTGGCTACTTCATGCCAGCTGTGCCACAGGTGTGAGAATCAAAGTCTGAGCAGATAGTGTGTGTTAAAGTGGCTATAATCCCATAACTATGTGACTATCTGTGCAACCCAAAGTTAATTAGCAGTTGACTCTACAGTTCCCCTCAGCTCTATGAAGCTTTTTAGCGTGTTAGCTCATTATTTTTGTTTTAAGGCTTTCAACTTCACTGTTCTGGTTCAGTCTCAGTGGTTTTAGTAAGGTATGATTTTAATGCTATAAAATTATACATTTCACTTACCTCTACCCACCAGGCCCAGAATAGGACTACATACTATGCACCCAATCAGCTGGCCCAAATGCGACCCAACCCCCGATGGCAGCAACAAGGTGGCAGAGGTCAAGGTTAGCATGTGGAACTATATGATAGTGCATCTATCTTTGATATACTTTCAGTTACCTAACATACATAGTTATACTGTAATGGACCTGTTTAAAATATATAAAAATTTTTAATGCAATTAAGTTTTGTACTGCATCTCATTGTTTTTGTCTCTGCTTCTGTCACTCCCAGGTGGTTTCCAAGGTATACCCGGCTCGCTGCGTCAGCCAGGACCCCGTGCCAACCTGAGACACATGACTCCTAATAGTGGCTCACAAGGCCCACGAGGTGTGTTCTCCAATAACAATGGACCAAAATGATCACTATCAACTCACTGACTCTGGCTTTAGCATTTTATTGACACTGCAGTAGAGGTTGACAAGACACTGTGTAAATTCTGCTCCATTTTTCCTCCTCTCTGCTAGCTACTGGCCAGGCCATGGGTCCTCGTCCCTCAGTGGGAATCCCCGGCCCCCGTGCCATTCCTCCTTACAAATATGCCACTGGTGTACGTAACCCCAACCCCCAGGTGGTGCAACCTATTGCCTTACAGCAAGTATGTGCAAAAGACCAATCGCACCACCTTGTGTTCCTGTCATATCAAGCCCCCAAAGCTATAAATAATTTTACATCCTATGTTCTTTATCTGTACCTTCCAGGCTCAGTCGGCTGTGCATGTCCAGGGCCAGGAGCCTCTCACAGCCTCCATGCTGGCTGCTGCGCCCCCTCAGGAGCAGAAACAGATGCTAGGTAAGAATCCCATATCATAATGAATGAACTGTAATGCTTTTCAGTTTTTATTAGGTTGATTTACTCTCCATTTTTCCAAACAGGCGAGCGTCTTTTCCCACTGATTCAGGCCATGCATGCCAACCTGGCAGGAAAGATCACCGGCATGCTGCTGGAGATCGACAACTCTGAACTGCTACATATGCTGGAGTCTCATGAATCTCTGCGTTCAAAGGTACTTCCCTACCTCTATCTTTGCCATATTGTCACACTGAAATGTCAGTTACCAAAAATACCACACTGTCATTTTTCCTGTTTCATGTTATGTGCAGGTGGAAGAAGCCGTTGCCGTGCTACAAGCCCACCAGGCAAAGAAGGATGCCACTCAGAAAGTGGGCACCATGGCTCCTACTGCTGCTGCTGCCACATCCTGAAGACTGCGTGCCGTGTTAAATTGGAATGATAACACATGATCAGTCAAGCTATTTATACTTGTTTGGATTTGGTCATGCATAATTAAGTTTTGAGGCAGTAATGAAAAGTCATTGTGTTGTTTCAGGGCACAGATAAATGAGCAGAGATGGGGAGAGACATGCGCTACACTGACTCCAAACACCTGACTCCTCTGAACAGTTATGCAAAAATGAAGAAAAAAAATATACTTGAACATTTTGAAAAATGTTACAGTTCTTAATTTTCTAGTTCTGTAATACTTTTAAAACTGCATACCAAAACCAATAATGCAAATGAATCTCGAATGAAGGCCCTTCATTTTGTGGCAAAGGAGAGAAACCTTTTTTTCTAAAAGGAAAATGAGCCTTGTTCTTTTTCTTTGCTGGGAAGTTTTATGTTTGATTTGAAATGATGGACTCATCCATCCTATCATGATATCATGGGTGTGTGGTATTCTCAATAAAGGGATGATATATCAAGGTTACCACTCTTGTCTTACTTTGCTTACATTTAACCCATTTTATTCAGTGTGTATGTGTGCATCTGACACAAACTTACCTAGTCAGTAGTGCACACCAGAGCAGGGTAAGGGGCAGAATGGTCAGGGCACTGCAGGAGTAGAACAAAGGATATAATGCTAAGTATCATGTTTTGTCTGAGCTAAATTGGTGTAATTTAGGGTGTTTCCTCTTTGGATAGATGATTCATACAAGCAACATAAGAAGGGAAAAGAAGACATTTAATTTGCCTCTTAACAGGCATTTTTGCACTAAAGACATGTAAAACCTTTCCCTGTCCCAAATGATCAGTTACAGACATTGCCACTGAGCCCTTTCATAGAAACCTCATGGTCAAAATCATTGTCATGATTTCATTGCCGTGAAATCACAACAAAGGGTGGAGCAAGCTCTGAACAGGAAGTAAGGTCTGTCAATTTTGCATTATGATAGTTTGATATTAAGCTCCTAAAATGATAAATCATTCAATACATCTAATTTTGTAACTATGAACAGTGTAATAAAATACAGGAAGTTAAAATATTGGGTGCATTATTAGAAAGTGGAACCCAAAATATTCATTAGCTGCATATTAAAAAAGTCACTTTTAAATAGTAAAAGAAAAGAAAAGAAAATATATAGCCTGAAATTGTGAACTTTCCAATCAGAAATAAGGTCTTTTTAACAGCAGACATTCTGACTCGTCATAGTAGGAAAAGTACAGGTGTAACTAATAACATTAACAATGGCTCTGTTCTATTCAAGTGCCAGTCTAACTGTCACACTGTAATGACTTAGTACTGGGACACTTGAATAGAACAGAGCCATCATTAATTATATTATTAACACCTGTGCCTACACAGAATTTTAGCTCAAACTGCACTTAACTCTCATTCTGTCCAAATAGCAACCCTGCTCCCTTGGAAAACTGAATGATACGTTCCATAAATGGTTAGAAAACAGAGACGTAGCCTTCACAGTTTTGGAATATTTGTGGAAGAAGAAGTTGTGAAAGATGAAAATGGTAGAAACTGACTTTCCCAGTTACAGTAAGGTTGCCGTGGAAACTCTACTAAACGTTTAATATGATAGTATATAAAAATGAAATTGGAGTGATGACAGCTGTAGGGGGATTCCTCCGACAGGTGGCGCTAGAGACAATTTGGTCATAGGGAGGCGGGCTTCAGTTTCACTGCACCAATGACGAGCTGCTGGGGTCAAAGTTGAAGGGGTTATATTCAATATGGCGGCTAACAAACGAGTGCTGTATGTTGGTAAGTTAATGTTACTTTTCATAAAAATACCCTAAAGTTATATTGTTTCAGTACAACTAGCAAACGTACTAAGGATATTACTTTATGAATAATGCAATTAGGCCAACCTTATATGTATAAAGTACACATAATATGAAACAAACTACGACACGTAAGGGTTTAGCCGGTAAAACATGAGCGTCGCCTCAAAACATGGCAACTTAGTTGATTTTAAACTTCGCACTGTTTCCCCAACGCCTTGAGTAAAGTGCATTATGTCACGTTGTGTATTGAACTCTAAATAAATCAAATGAAACAGCAAAAAAAGATAAGCTCTAGCGTCCGTTGCTTTTTCTTGTGACTTAACGTAGCTTGAACGTAAAGATGCTCCGTTATCCTCTCCTCTGAATATGCATACGAACAAACATGTCTTCATTGTCAGATTTAAACCATTCAGCGTCGTGTTTGTGTTAGTTTCAGACAGTAACTTACTGTTCATCGGCTCAGTCTCATTACGGTGTGTTTCTGTCAGGTGGCCTGGCAGAGGAGGTGGACGAGAAGGTTTTACATGCAGCTTTTATTCCCTTTGGAGACATCACAGACATCCAGATACCATTAGACTATGAAACAGGTAAGACGTGTGATAGTAACTGCACTGTTACTATCACACCATGTAGCATTAAACACGGTGGGTAAGATCAATATTAAACTGTAGTAATGTGTCTTATGTTCTATTTTCAGAAAAGCACAGAGGATTTGCCTTCATTGAGTTTGAATTGGCAGAGGTATGTACTGGTTATAGAGCTGAAGTACACACTAAAGACAATACTCTGTATGAGACTCTTCATGAAGTAACATGGCAAATTGATTATTTTAACCTGAATAAGGCTATACTCAGAGTAAGCCTAATAAAGTAAGATGTGTAGTTGAATTATTGAGATAGATTTTGAACAAGTACACACCTTAACTGAGCTTGCTGACACATGCTTTACCTGTTTGAATCTACTTTTATGTAGCCATAAAACAAGAGGGTTCAAGAGGGGCAATTCCCAGTTGTGCTCTGGCACGTAAACAGGAATATGAATTGAATAAATATGTCAGCATCCTATATACACAGTTTCATTGGAATGCTGTCTTATTTAGAGTAAGGCTAATGGTAGTCTGACTGGCGAATTCAATGTAAACATAGTTGGACATTCATGGTAAATAGATCCATGCTCATAACCTATTTATGCCCTTTGTCTTCTGTAGGATGCTGCAGCAGCTATTGATAACATGGTAAGTGGATCACATTGCTGCACACTCATGTCAGTGAAGTTTTATTCCCATTTCTGTTGTGAGTTTACCCAAAAGGTCCAAAAAATGAGCTTTCTGTTTTAATGTTGATGTATTTCTTTCTTTTTCTCTGCTAGAATGAGTCTGAGCTGTTTGGCCGGACTGTCCGGGTCAACACCGCCAAGCCCATGAGAATCAAAGAAGGGTCTTCTCGACCAGGTGATTGATGGAAACCTGTTTATAGAGGCCTGTGCCTGGACAGTAATTCAAATCCTTGGTTCTGATGTCAACTCTGCTTTTCCTTCAGTGTGGTCGGACGATGACTGGCTGAAAAAGTTCTCAGGGAAGACCACAGAGGAGGCCGAGGCGGAGGCAGCGGGTGGAGAAACAACCAACACTGCAACATCACAGGAGGTGAGGTGACTTTCGCTCTAAAGTGCGTTGGTGCCTCCAACCCTTAACTATGTTAAGATAGTGACAAGTATGATTTGTTTTTTTGCAGGCAGAGCCCCTGGCTAAAAAGGGCAGAGTTAACCCTCAGGTCTACATGGACATCAAGATTGGAAATAAACCAGCAGGGAGACTACGCTTCCTCCTTCGGGCTGACATTGTTCCCATGACAGCAGGTGTGTATGCTGTGTGCTGTAGGGCTTTCATCACCACATCTTTGTCAAAAATATATACTGAGGCTCCACAATTTTAAGCATGCTTGTGTAGAGAGTTGAAAAAGACACTAAAATGAATTTTACAGGAGTAAACAAAACCACAAGTGTATAATTCTATCATCCCCCTTTTGAAAAACAAAAAAATTATAATTTGGCAAACAGTGACTTTTTATTTATTTATTTATTTATTTATTAACTTCTTATGTAGAGAATTTCCGCTGCTTATGCACGCATGAGAAGGGCTTTGGCTATAAGGGCAGCAGCATTCATCGCATCATCCCTCAGTTTATGTGCCAAGGAGGTGACTTCACCAACCACAACGGCACCGGCGGCAAGTCTATCTACGGTCGGAAGTTTGATGATGAAAACTTTGTCCTCAAGCACACCGCTCCAGGTGAGGAGTTTTGTGAAGAGCCCTTGGAGTGTGTGAGCTTCATGGTTTATGTTTACCAGCAGATCCTGTGGACAACTGGCCAAACCTTGTCTCTTGTGTCTCTCAACAGGGCAGCTCTCCATGGCCAACTCTGGGCCAAACACTAATGGCTCTCAGTTCTTCATCACCACTGACAAAACCGACTGGCTGGATGGCAAACATGTGGTGTTTGGAGACCTGGTGGAGGGGATGGATGTGCTCCGTTCAATGGAGGTAAAGAATGAAAAGGTTTACTGAGACTGCAAAATGATTTTTTTATGACACAATTACAGGGTTCTATTCCACAATAAAATAATGAGTTAATTTAATGATAATAAAAGCCAAAAAGCAGTCATACCCTTAGTTATTACCCAATGTGTTCTTTAATTATATACATCAGTATTTGCTTCTCACTTCTTGTGCTACATGTGAATAAAGCATGCACAGGTACAACAGCTGCTTTACCAAAGGGGACATTAATGCTATCATAAATTCTGAGGGATCAAGTGAAACATTTCTATACAATTAATCTTGATGTTAAGTTGCAAAAATAAAAGATAACATTTGTGATCATACTGGTCACAGATTATATTCGTACACCTAAACGTGGAACATGTCTCTGGGCTTTAAGTTGTATGAATTATAGTCATATGGTCATATTGTAATAAAAGCTTGTAAAATATTAAGACAGTCAGGCTTTATTTTGGCAAGTAATTTCTGTATCTTTTTTAATTTGTTTTCTTTCTACAGGCTCAGGGAACAAAAGACGGCAAGCCGAAGCAGAAAGTCATCATCTCGGACTGTGGAGAATATGTGTGAAGGAAGAAGAAGTGTGTGTGCTTGTTTTTTTGTGTCTATGGAGGCAGTGTATGTCTGAGAGCATGAGTGTGTTCATGGTCTTTTGTACTGTAAATATTTCAATAAACACCTTTTTTTTTTTTTTTTTTTTAATAATGAAAAAGAAACCACAGCTTAATGTCTTTTACTTTGTTCAAATAAAATGTCACCTTGGTGTGCTGATTGTTGGCTTACCCCTTTATACTTCAATTCAGTTTTATTTATATAGCACCATATCATAACAAAGTTGTCCCAGGGCACTTTTTCATATAGAGCAGGTCTAGATCGTACTCTATATTTAAAGAGACCCAACAATTCCCACCAAGAGCAAGTACTAGGCAACAGTGGCAAGGAAGAACCAGAACCAGGCTCTGCGTGGGCGGTCATCTGCCTCGACTGGTTGGATTGAGAGAGAAAGAGATGGGAGAGGGAGAGAGCGACAGCAGGAGGAAAGAGAACATACAGTAGTACTGTACAGTTCTACAGACAGATGTAAATTAATAGTGGTAATGGCATTGATGTTAATATTAATAAAAATAATACTAATAGCAATACACTGATCAGCCATAACATTATGACCATCTGCCTAATATTGTGTAGGTCCGGACTTGTTTGTCCAGCACACCCCACAGATGTTCGATTGGATTGAGATCTGGGGTATTTGGAAGTCAAGTCAACACCTTGAACTCGTCGTGTTCCTCAAACCATTCCTGAAGCATTTTTGCAGTGTGGCAGGGCGCATTATCC
>LKNJ01000095.1:15664-284410 GCA_002120245.1 Maccullochella peelii | reverse complement strand
TCTAATAATGAGATAAACGCAGCACTAAGACTATCATTTTCTACATCCACATGAATATTAAAATCACCTACAATGATAACTTTATATGTTTTAAGGACTAAACCTCATAAAAACTCTGAGAATTCAGATAAAAATTCAGAACACGGTCCAGGAGCGCGGTATACTACAACAAATAAAAGTGGCTGTAGTGTTTTCCAGGTTGGGTGTGAAAGACTAAGAACAAGGCTTTCGACAACAAGTTATAATTTAGTTTAGGTTTAGGGTTGATTAATAGGCTTGAGTCGAAGATGGCTGCAACTCCACCTCCTCGGCCTGTGCCTCGAGGAATGTGAGTATTAATGTGACTGGGGGGGTGGATTCATTTAAACTAACATATTCATCATGACACAGCCAGGTCTCAGTAAGACAGAATAAATCAATATGATAGTCTGATATTAGATTGTTTACTAGTACAGCTTTAGATGACAAAGATCTGATGTTTAAGAGTCCACATTTAATTCTCTTATTTTGTTGCACTGTTGCAGTGGTGGTTTTAATTTTTTTGGGGGGGGTTATGTATAACTCCTCCTCTGTTTGCTTTTGATTTAAAGAATTTAAGTGGTCGGGGGGCAGACACCCTCTCTATGGAGTTTAGGCTGGGTAACTGTGGAAGCGCAGAGAAGNACACTATAACAAATAGAATTGGTTGTAGTGTTTTCCAGGTTGGGTGTGAAAGACTAAGAACAAGGCTTTTGAACGAGTTATAATTTAGTTTAGATTTAGGGTTGATTAATAGGCTTTAGTCGAAGATGGCTGCAACTCCACCTCCTCAGCCTGTGCCTCGAGGAATGTGAGTATTAATGTGACTGGGGGGGGGNAAGGCTTTCGAACGAGTTATAATTTAGTTTAGGTTTAGGGTTGATTAATAGGCTTGAGCCGAAGATGGCTGCAACTCCACCTCCTCGGCCTGTGCCTCGAGGAATGTGAGTATTAATGTGACTGGGGGGGGTGGATTCATTTAAACTAACATATTCATCATGACGCAGCCAGGTCTCAGTAAGACAGAATAAATCAATATGATAATCTGATATTAGATCGTTTACTAGTACAGCTTTAGATGACAGAGATCTGATGTTTAAGAGTCCACATTTAATTCTCTTATTTTGTTGCACTGTTGCAGTGGTGGTTTTAATTGTTTTGGGTTTTTTATGTATAGCTCCTCCTCTGTTTGCTTTTGATTTAAAGAATTTAAGTGGTCGGGGGGCAGACACCCTCTCTATGGAGTTTAGTCTGGGTAACTGTGGAAGCGCAGAGAAGCGTGTAGGACTGCAACTCTGCCTCCTGGTCTCAACTCTGAGCAGTCACGGCTTTGGGCCACTAATAAAGTCTAGTAATTGGAGCTGAAAGTTTGCTAATCGAGCTTCTCTAATGCGGCACAGTGCAGAAAAAACATGCTTGCATTTTATCTTTTGAAAATAAATTAAAGCTGCACTTATCAATATTCTTATAATAACAATGGATCATTGAATTTAAAAATGAGACTGACCCCGAGCTGGTTCTCTGGTTCCCCAGTTTGCAGCTCTCAGACTGAGCTTCCTCAGGGTCACATCGTGAGCATCATGGTAAATCTGAGTGGTTTAGGTCTGGCTGTAATATTTCACACGTCTTCTCTCTCCTGGTAGATCTGCACTCCTGACCTGGTGGTGTTCCTGGCCTGCACCAACCACCGTTTGAAGGAGAGGCTGCAGAAACGAGCCGAGCAGCAGGGACGACCGGACGACAACCCCAAGGCTATCGACCGCCGCCTCACCAACTTCAAACAAAACACCATTCCTCTGGTCAAATACTTCCAGGAGAGGGGCCTTATTGTTACGGTAAGGTGCCCATTATCTCCATAAATTGGATTTATATTGGGTGATTCTGTGGTTGAGGAAATGGAGGGTAATGGACTTCACTTATATTGAACCTTAATAGTTCCCAAAGCGCTTTACAGATTGGTGACATTCACACACACATTCTCACACACCGATGACAAATTCGGGACATCAGGACTTACACACTTAGTCTTGCCCAAGGACACTTAGACGTGTGGACAGGAGGAGCCGGAGATCGAACCAGCAACCCTGGGATTAATGGACGACCCACTCTACCTCCTGAGCCACAGCCACCCTTAGAAGTTAGCTTTTGTGCCAGGGACCAAGTTAATTTCCTGGCACAGACAAACAGTTATGCTATGATCATGTCATGTGGGATGGCCATGTTTGCCATTACCACATTCGTTCCCCAACCAAGGGGGCATCCTGTTGTGGCCTAGTGGTTAATACCATTTAACTGCAACATCCCCGATCCAATTCTAGTCTGGGACCTTTGTTGCATATCATACCGCTCTTTCTGTCTCTATACTATCAACTGTCCAGTGAAGGTGAAAATCCCCCCACAATTAATCTGTAAAAAACATGGGCAGTCAATGATCAAAAATGTCATTTAACGTAATCTGCTGTTTTCTAGAATCGTTCAGTATTAGCATTCTGTCTGGACGTAGTGTCGTTGGTTTGTTTGCATACTTAGAGGTGTGTGCATCGTAGTCATGTTAACGTAGCCAAAGATATTCAGATATTCCAAACACACACCCAAAAGGCAGCAGCAGGTGTGTGCAGACAAAGTGAAGACGGTTTCCAAACTGTATCTGTTTAGCTCCTGATTGTTTTGCGAGGTTGGAATAGAGGAGCGAGTGTTAATTGGAGACCACTGGGCTCTTCATTACATTGTGTGGTTTGGTGCAGAGGAGCATCGAGTTACCCTTGCTATGTGTGAGGCAGGTGCTAATAGAGTTATTGGCTCCCGCAGCCAACAGGAAGCGGCTGCCCACTCTTCTAGTGGGAGTCTTATTGATCTGTCCGAGTCTCAGTGCAGCGTCGTCTTCCTCACACCAGAGGGAATACTGAATAACTCCTCCAAGAAAGAATTTTTTTGCATGCTTTTATATTGTTGTCTGGGGGCATCTTAAAATCAAATGCTCAGTATAGTCTCCAGTTGCTCTCACATTAACGTTAGAAAGAATGAGAATGTAATCAGATGCCCTCAAGAAAAGTCAGAGCCTGCAGTTTATGTGAGAGCTCTTTAGCTTTCTGATGCTGTAAGAGTAAAAGTGGAAAATGCCAGTGACGCAAACAACACTTAATGACTCTGGGACTCCAGACGCATTGTAATCAAATCTGTGTCTGTATTTTTTATAGTAAAAACGTATATTTTCTCCAGTGTGATATCTTTTCCAATTTCTTTTGGAATATTGCCTTTTTGATATTCTGCTTATTGCGTTGTTGTCCGTCTCCCTTTTTCCCATGCTCTTTTATTCCTTTACAGTTCATGAATCTCATTTCTGTATATAGTATATATTTGCAATGTTTTCCTGCTGTACATTCATCCACCTATTTTCTGTACACACTTGTTAAGGTTTCCCAGAGCCTCTACCAGCATGCACTGATGTCTTGCACACAACAGATGTCTTGCTTTGTCCGAGCAACAGTCCAAAATCCAAAGATATTCAGTTTATTATCATAGGAGACTAAGAAAACCAGAAAATATTTACATTTTAGAATCTGAGACCAGTGAATTTAGGGCGTTTTTACTTAAAAAATGACAATTGATAAATTAAAGATTGATCCATTATCAAAATCCAGGGCTCAGTTGGAAAAAGGTGATGTCACATACTTTAATCCACCAATCACAGTTTAGCAACTGTTAATCAAATCTAATCAAACCACACAGTCCTGATGAAGCAGATTAGCTGAATTTATTTTAATGTTAAACTTAATAAATAATATCTCAGGATGTTGTTTTTGAACTTAAACTTTGATTATTGCGTATTTAGTCACAAACATTTAATGTTATATAATTTTATTATCTTATTACTCTCTTATTAGTAACTAATATTTTTACTATAGTAGCCACAGTTTTGACTTCAGTTATGGGGGGCAGTTTGGAAACTCCTCACTGCCAGCCCTTTAGTAAGAGTAAGAGGAATAAATGAGGTTGGTCTGGATGAGACTGTCAGCTAATATCCATGACGGGAGCAAAGGCGGAAGTCTGGTGAGCCACGTCACTTACTAACGTACTTATTTTACCCCAAACCATGACCTTTTCCGAAACCTAACCAATCTGCGACCGCTTCACAACGTTAACCACATGTTTGTTATTGTTACCATGACAACGAAGGTCTGGTACGCACAAATATGTCATTTTGGGAAACATTGGAAAACCCATTCAGTCGTTCTTGGAGTCATGTCTCCTGCCACCGGTCATATGGGTTAAAGGACATGTTGACACAGAGCTGTAAATCATAAATCAGTTGACTTACATCTGACACAAACAACAGAAATAACATTTAAAGCTCCTAAACCAACCAAGCTCTTTTACAGGTGTAGTGTCCCTTTGCAATTTGATGTGTTTTTGTGAAAACACCTTGGTTGTAGCCTATTTCCTCTCCTTCCATACCTGTGAATGAAAGAAGTCTGCAGTCCTCACTCGACTGATTTTAACATCTTGAGAGCTTATCGATGGGTGGTCCCTCTTGTGAATTGCTGTCTGTCGCCACTCTCTTTGTGGTGCTGCAGCATCAACAGGCACTGCACGGCGAGTCTCAGACACAACAGGTGTCTCTTGCTTGTCAAATCATCTCGGAAATCAGGTTGGCACAGTCTGGAGCGCTCTTAAAAGCGACTTCCAGACAAATTATGTTTATGCCAAACGCTTGGGCAGTTCTTGTTCTTTAGAAATAAAATAATAAGAGCTTAGAGACAAAAGTATCTGTATTTACAGTAGATGTGTGGCGGATTCTCAGTCAGAGACGTGTTGAGAGGGTTTGCTTTCTTTCCACCGACACTTGTAGAAGAAGTGTGTCTTGTCTTTTCACGCCTACAGCTCTTGACCTTATTGCACATTTAATCCCACAGAACTTGAGTGCATCGTGTTTGTGTGTGTTCATGAGAAATGTTCTGATGTGCTCTTTATCTAAATATCCCAGTTTGCTCTTTCTAACATAAATTGGAGAAAACTCCAATCAGACTATCATCAGTTCTGAACAGGTGAAGCTCCAGCAGACCACGAAGTATGATCTTTATCCACATTAAACTGGTACAGTCGGACTTTAGTCTGTCTACCACCAGCACAAATCCCTTAAATGATGGACATGCAATCGTGTGATTCCTAAAAGTTACATGAATGTCTGTGCGTAGGCTGCGACATCGAGGTGCTGTCGCAGATGGTAGTAAATCCTGAACAGAGGACAGATTAACACTGTGGTTCATTAAAGGATGAAAGCATACAGCTGTGTAATGGATTATTAGTCATAAGAATTGACAAAATAGAGCTCAGGGGGGATCCCTTGGTTAATTTTATAGTATACTTTTTTTATTTTATTTTATAGTATAAAATTAACCATTAATTAATTAGAGTATAGATAACAAATTTGTCCATCTGTGCTTTGTGATGAAGATGATTAATGAATGAATAAATGACATTTAAGAAATCAGCTCACTGCAGAAAGCCGACTGTCACCGTGTTACTTAGGTGCATGTAAGTACATCTGCAACTAATAATTGTTTTCATTATCAATTAATCAGACTATTATTTTTTCGATTAATCATTTAGTCTATGAAAATGTCAAAAATTTGTGAAAAACTTCCCATTGACGTCTTCAAATGTCTTGTTTTGTTCGACCAAAAGCCCAAAACTCAAAGATCTTCAAATTTACAATATGTGACAAAGGAAATCAGCAAATCCTCTAATTTGCTGGAATCAGAGAATGTTTGACTTTTTCAAAATAGTCGCTGATTAGTTTTTCTGTCGATTGACCAATCAATTAATGGACTAATCACTGCAGCTCACCATGTAAACGCACTGATAGTTTCTTTTAGATGGTAAAAGGACGGAAAGGACAGAAACATGGACGAGTAGCAGCACATTTATGGGAAATGTGGTTTTAATTAGAAACAACAACAACACTGCAACTTTATACAGCCGAGGCTCTTTGTCTCAGGTGTCAACAGTGGCAGTGATATGGTTTTGTTCACAGCGCTGCACATAACATGTTCAGCTTTCCACTCAGAGAAATACATGTGCCATTATAATATAGTACTGTATATGAACTTTCTTCCACTGTTCTTTCATTTATATTAATCTGTTGTCTAAAGAGCAACTGACTGTCCTCTAATGAACCAAAACACAAAAATTCTTTGTAATATTTGTGAACAGTATTTAGCTTCTGTCTTATCTGTGCACAATCATAAAGATTAGATTAACTTCTGATTGGATAAGTTCCTCCTGCTCTTAAGTAATTATCCCAGGAGAAGGACTCAATAGTTTCTTGGATTAATGAATGTAATAACCTCCGAGGCTTAATTGCTTTTGCTCGCCAAAAGGCTTTTGTGTGAAAGGAGTTCTTTCATTTTAAATGTCAGGTCCAATATAGGAAGGCATAACTCTATAAAAGATCAATCGCAATGACTCATTACTCCACATCATCGTCTACGAGTCTATTAATTCTCAATGTTTTGTTGAATTTACTCGTCCTATTTCTGTCATTGTCTAAGAAAGTTCTGGCACCTCTGACGCACGATTGCTCAGCGTTTTTATTTTTGAGCTGTTGTCAGAGTTTGGGGATTTGGGGTCGTCTGAAACATGACATGTAGATTTTTGTGTAAAACGTGACGATGACGTGTGAATGAAGCTCTGTTTTTTTTTTTCATGTAGGATGACTCAACTTATCAAACACACACACAGACACACACACACACCTCGACATTGAAGCCTAACCGGAAATTGCAGCGGGGAGAGATAATAGTTTGTTGTGGTCTCAATCGAAGCCGTCCTGTCATTCTAGGAAAAAGGACCAATCTAATTAACAATTCCCTGAGTGAGTTCAGCTCCAGCTTCCTTCCCACATGCTGCTCGATGCCACGCAGATATAAACAAACAAAAGAGTCCTCGCTCCGTCTTTCTGGGTCCCCAGGGGTGGTTACAAGGTATTTGTTCATTATTCCTGAAGTATAAATGAGATACTGGCATTGTAACTAATCAGTAAAATTATGAACAACTGTCTTCTGAATTTGAAAATAAGACCGAATAATCTGAAATTGGTATTGGTTCTTTTTATCTATTTATATGTATTATATTTAGATCTTTTTATGTCTCTTTTGTTTTGTCCGTCCTCTTCAGAGAGTGACAACTTTGAGCTTTAAGTAACATCAAAAGAACTTGACGTGTGCCGTTGTGATGTGCTGGGGAAGCCATGAGAATCACTTTACCAAGTTGTTTTTAGCTCAAACTCTTGAAGAACTTCACATGAATTCATTCAGGTGATCAAAGGGAAGACAGTGAATGCACCAAACATCCAAAAGGAGCTGCTGCTTTAAGCTGTCTCAGCACCTCTCTGGTCCATCTGCTTCCTTTAATCTACTTTTCCTTCTTTGAGATCTTTCAGATAGTGGATTAGGGCTTTTACCTCGCTTCACCTTATCAGCGGACTTCATAAAAAGATTCATTTATTTATACTTTATCAGTACACTGAAGGCAAAACAATTCTTTGGATGTTGCACCCATTGATTATACTATTGCTGTTAACGGCTGAAGACATGATTGCCAATTGCTGTTGTCAAGTTTAAAGACAATTTTTTTTAGGGAGGGGGTTGATGTATTTGTGGACTGTTGTAGTGATCCACGAATAATTGTGTATGTATGTGTTCTACCTTTAGAAGTTAGCTATATAAAAACACATTTTAGGATGTGAAGGATTAACTAGGCTGAAAAACACAACGAACATTTGAAAACGCATATTTTTCTCTCCAATTTGGCCCTCCGTCCGCACACCAGAGACTACGTACATTTACTTAAGTACAAATTCGAGGTAAAGTACAAGTACTTTACTTGAGTATTTCCATTTCATGACATTTTCTACATTTCAGAGGGAAATATTGTACGTTTTACTTGACAGCTGTAGTTACTAGCAGAGATGGGACCAAGTCATTATTTTGCAAGTCACAAGTAAGTCTCAAGTCTTTGCACTCAAGTCCCAAGTAAAGACTCCCAAGTCCTAAATTTTGAGTTTCGGGTCTAAACAATTCATAATGTGCTCTTCACCAAATGTTCTACAATTTTAACAACAGAATAATAATATATTAAGTTTAAACAAACCATGAAGGTTTTTTAAAATTTGTATGTGTGTTAAAACAAGTGCAACTGAACTTAAATCATAATAAAGTAGTGCTGACATTACACTTTATATAGCACTATTAACCATGAATTTAGTATGTTTCTGTCCTGTCTTGTTGTATTTAAATAACATAGTTTTTAATCTTTGGGTGAAAGTGAAAATTTGTCTGACTCGAAAAAAATCTTAATCTAGAAAATAATCATCAGATTAATCCTTAATGAAAATAACAACTTCCCCCACCACTGGAAAATATTAGTGTGGACAGATTCAGCCGGCTCAGTGTGGATGCAGCATTAGTCATTGTCCTAATCAATGGAGACAGGTGCACTTTGCGTTCTCATATAAACACTCTGTTCTGCTGCACTGCAAGGGAAGTTAACGTTATGGATAAGCTCGTCTGTCTCACTGATCACGTTGGGTTTTGGCAATCTCACATCAAGCTCCCATCCCTCGTCCTCTGTCCACTGTAATGACAATGAATCATTCAGACGACAGTAGAGCTTTTCTCCAAAAAGTTAAAGCCACTAATCTGCCCTTGAAAGATGACACTTTCTCTGAAGAGTCTTCTTGTAAAGTATAAATGGATTATACTGAGCCTCTCTGTTGAAGTAGGGAACAAATCTTTGCTGCTGCATTGTGACAGCAGGCGCTTCTTCTTTGAGAGGTCTGAGTACCATGATGGGTTTTTTAAATGCCACGCTCTCCGGGGATTCCTCAGTTTGGTCCCCTTCTGCTCCTCGTCTGCAGGTGGACTCGGGGGACTCTCCTACGCAGTAGACAGCACACACCGCCCTCGCTTTTTTTAGGCTGTTACCATGGTAACCCCAGGTGGAAGCTGGTTGTTGGTGCTGTTATCCTTGTCTTACATTTCTCCTGACCTCCACTCCCACAGCCAACATTCATTCATTTCTTTGTTTAGTTTACACAAGGTTTGTACAGCTTTTTAAGAGTAAAATTCAAGCACGTTCAAGGTACCTAAACCAAAGATTTCCAGACTCTCGAAGCCTTTATCATCACATCTAAATTGTTACTATAAATGCCAGGAGACAACAAACAAATATGATGATGGGATCGTTTCATTTCAAATATTAAAAGAGATCAACGTTTACATGAGTGATTGTGTCGATGATGAAACACCAGATTATGTTAAAAATCAAGCATTTTTCAAGGAGTATATTTGAATTCAAGCATATTCCTAACCTTGAAAATATAACGATTACAAACTTCCAAACTTTCAAGACTTTGAACGAACCCTGTTTACATGTTGAGTAAGCAGCACTGCTGTGAATCACACACCTGAAGGCGAGACAGAGGGACACAGTGAGAGCAATCATGTCCAGTCTGTTTATTTTTTATATGCGTTTTTTATTTTTTTGTATGCACAAGGTCGCCTTTCAGCTGCTTGTCATCAGACACTGATGAGAGCAGAGGGACGGCCAAAGATCAGATCGGGGAGGAGGAGAAGTCTGCTTCAATCTGCTTCTAGTTCACTCCCAAAGGAGATTCTTCATGGTCAATTTGCGAGTACTGTACGTGCAAGGGAAGCCAGGCGGCCTCCGAGTAATCTGAAAGAGAGACCAACTGACACAGAAGGGAGGCTAATTAATCTAGTGTTATTAAAGCTTCCGGCGTGCGTTGAATACAAAATACCCCGAGTGTGTAGCTCCCAGCGTCGCTTCTTATGTTTGACCTCATATTATCTTCCGGATGTCACGGTGGCCTCACAGGGCGAGCGTGTCCGTCGTGCTTGTGATGTTCAGGTCATGACTTTTGTGTACATCTTGTATCTGTCATTTCTGTCAAGCTCTACTGCCTCAGAAAAAAATTAAAAGGTCAAACAGCTGATTTTGTTTTTTGTTTTTTTTATCCTTTCAGCTGGACGCTGACCGAGATGAGGAGGAGGTCTTCTGTGACATCAGCATGACTTTGGACAACAAGCTGTTTCCGTCCAAAGAGCCTGCAGCCGGTGAGATGAACACTTTAGTGTGTTACAGTTTATAAAACTTATTTTATATTTAATAAAAGTGAGACAACGCATGACATTTTTTTATGTACAGACACATTTAAAAACTTCTAAACTATCTTTATCTCCACTACATTTATTTGACAACTTTAGTTAGTTTTTACCTTTACCTTTTTAGTTAGTAGATTATGATGTATAATTATAGGTTAAGACTTTATTGATCTTAAAGTAATTCAAAGTAGCCCTAACTGTTACCACCTGCCACATTAAAGTAATGTACACATTAAAGCTGGGGTAGGCAAAACATGTGCAATCTATGCAAAACCTTCTGCCTCTCGTCACTCCGCTAAGCCCCTCCCACCAAACCCATAGCGGCAGCAGAAGGAGTCGGTTGCCCTGCAAAACCTCCTGCCTTGTAAATCGAAACCGAAGCTCCGCGTGGAACAGGGACGTGTTGTTTTGTACTATACGCCGCTGTAGGCAAAGGAGGTATTGGACATTGATCACAAGTTGCAGGATTTTCTGCAGGATTTTCTGCAGGATTTTCCGCTATTGAATCAGGCGTTCACCGTCTGAAGGGACGAGCATGTGCATCTGCATTTGTAGAACAGCCAATAAGGAACGTTTGTTAAGGCCAGGGCCATAACAAAGAAAAAAAATCATTATGTTAGACTGCGTTCCATGTATGCTTGTGTCTATGTATAATTTAGTAGAAGGCATGCTTTACAGTAGCTACGGGCCAAATGATGATGAAATGTGATGCAATAGATATGCATCAACATGCCAACAGTCACAGTAAAGAACATCCTCTGGGGTTTTATGGCTTTTTCAGAGCTACTGAAACATGTGCACAGTGTACAAAGATTTCTCCAAAATAGACCGCATACACAAGAAGAGAGAACAAGTGAAAAAAACATCACCCGCCAGCTCTCTGGTTACCACAAGAGTTGGCATAGCAACCAGGGAAGCAGGGTTCGCTACGCTTAGTGAGAAATACAGAACCAACAAGGTTAGAGTCAGTCTTTAATCAGTCAGGTGGTGTAATGGAGACTATGTGTATTATATAAAACCTGATAATTGATTGATAACTGTTTTGCCAGACAGATCCACATTCCTGATCTTCAGTGAGGGCCTGACCGAATGTCGGGTTTAAAAATGATCAGTCAGCACTCTGCTGGTGTTTCTGCAGTAATCATAAGTTTAAAAATGTTTATCGTTGGCACAGAATTGAGATGGTTGTTTGCAAAGCAGTCATCATTTTTTAACATAATAGGGTGTAGGTGTAACCTGTAACTGTTCCAACGCAGCACAGAATCAAAACAAAGGCTGCTCACTGCCTCACACTGTTTCCACTGCTTTACTGCAGCACATATTGGTACAACAACATTATTCTTTATTTTCAGGGAGACCATTGGAAAAGGAACGGTTGTCTTTACTTTGTAGTTGTGTTGTTTTGTTCTTGGCTATATATTGTGTATATATAGCTCGACAATACTGGATTTGGTTATTAAATGAATAGTTCTATAATTGGGGAAATACACTTCTTCGCTTTCTGGTGGAGAGTTAGATAAGAAGATCAATGCCACTTTCATATCTGTCTGTTAAATCAAAGGCTACAGCCAGCAGTGGTTAGCTTAGGTTAGCTTAGCATTAAGAAATTAAGGAAACAGCTAGCCTGGCTCTGTCCAAAGGTCACAAAATCAGGCTGCCAGCAGCTCACTAATTACAAAACAACAATATGTACCAGACTATTTCTTGGCTGGGAGCAGTAACTTCGTGGACTGCAGTTGATAGCGGAACATTTTACATTTTAAATATTGAATAAACAATGATATTAGATCGTATTTCAAAAAAATACCGTCCTTATCTAAACATGTGAAGCGAGCCGCAGGACCTACTGTTAAGAAAAGCTTCAAGTTTCAAGGCTGTATCTTTAGTTATTAGAGTTGTTACAAATGTCAATGGGATTTTGAATGAGGTTTTCTTACTTCTGGAACAGAAGGTGAAAATTAGCACCGGTGGCTGGTGCTAATTTTGTTCCCTGCTTTCTAGTCTGCGTTGAGGGTCCAAGGACAGAGGTTGTCGTAAGATGTACTGACTATAAATCCCTCTAAGAGCAACTTGTGCTTTTGGGCTTTATAAATAAACTTGACTTGGCTTGTGTTATGTTTGTGGTTCATGATGTCCTGCCACACAGCTCGTGCACAGTTGCAGCACAGCAGGAAGCTCTGTAGGAATTGGAGGAAATACATTATGAAAAGATATAATGAAAATTGGCTTTTATAGTGACGACCAGTCAAATTACCAGTTTTTTCTTCTTTTAAAAGCAGTGTGTTCAGTGTGTTGGTAATTGTGTGATGAAGGGAACAGTTTGGAGCCGATTTGCCACAACAGATTCACTCAGGAGGAAACTGGGTTTCGTGTCAGGAGGTGCAGAATCACCATGAGAGAGCATATGGCACCTCAAAATAGTTCAGGAGGAGAAAATATGTTTAGATACAGTGTTGTTCTGATCTGAGGAGAGCTCCTGCTCAATGAAATGATCGGTTCAATCAGTGGTATTACAGTAAGTGAGCAGCCAAAGAGAGGTAGGGACAGTTTGGAAGTGGCCTCATTATAACATGACATTCGACCCACAAATCATCCATAAAAACAGTTTGTCAGCTTCTCTCTTGATTCTGTACATCCGGTGATAAAGGCCAGGCACATAATATGACTGAGGCTCTCATTTCCAGTGATCCTTGACATCAAAATTGCCTTGTTCTACTTGACAGCTACCTGACACGCTTCTGCTGCATCTCTCCTTGCACTTGAGAGCAGTCTGCTTCATGACAGGACACCGAAATACCAAACGGACACAGGTGTACTTATACCACTTGAGTTGCACAAAAGCCTTCGTAATCTCAAAAATAGATCCTCTGAAAAATGAGAAATGTTCAAGATGTCATTAAGCAATAGAGAAATTATCACTCAGTGCCAGCAAAAAGCCGGTGCATCCTCTTAATGTAGCGATCATGTAGGAAAATCTGAGACTGAGAGAGCTCCTCATCAAGAATCCAAATACATACAGCAGTTATGTAGCTGTACTCTAAGATGCATTTAAGAGCAGCGTGACATCTGTACATAAGATGTTCTTCTGGATACATTTCCTGTAATGGAGCCTCACAATAGGTGTTTAACCCAAGAGTAAATAGAAAAACATCCTGAGTGGAGTGCAACTCGAAAGAACCACTAAAAGGTCTATTTCTGTACCATGAAATTCTTCACTACACATCTGGAAATCTGGGTCATATGTGTGCAATCTCTAGCTTCAACCTTTTATCCTCTCAGAGATCAGGTGATGTCTTTAAATTGCATGAATCTGCTGACATAGAAAAGTATAAGGAAAAGCTGCGGGAAGCAAAACAACTCAATTGTGAAATTTAAAAATAGACTGGCAGCAGTTAAAGCTTGAGCGCGGGACTTTTACATATAAATGAATGTCTGTTACATTCAAGTGGTTGCCAGACGAGTTCACACAACGCTGATTAAGCCTATAACCGCCAGGTAAATCTCTCTGTATTTCGCAGTATACAGAGTTTTTAAATGGACAAACGTGGATAACCACTGGTGTAGCTTCTCCTAATTGGAGAGTGCTGAAAGAGGGGAAGAAGGGACTGAGGGCAGACACGGATGTCACGTCACTGCTCTTGGACATGTATATTTGAAGTAGGATATGTAGCGATTACATTTACTCTACCTAAATAATGGATTATTGTCTTCAAACTGTGGAAATTTGAGCGAGATCCCCTGTAGGGATACGTCATAATACAGTGTTTGTGTAATTACTCATGTGATTAGTTCTGCACTCCAGCTTTAAGGAAAACTCTTTAAGAGAAATTGCCTCCTACCTCAAACCTCAGCCCCTCGCTTTCCAAGGCCGAGATGCACTCTGACATGCTGCTGACTCTTAACGTTGTGGACTGCAGCGAGGGCACAGGACAGTTTTTGTTGTTGGCTGATTTTCTCTGTAAATCTGGTGCGTTCTGACGCTTTTTAACATAACGCATCGAAGAACTTCACAGCTGCACAGCTCTCTCTGGAATCTGCCGGAACGTTTGAAGCTGCATCCTCGCAGAATCTAACCCAGTTCTCTGGCGTGCAGGAAAAAAGATCTGCCGAGGGGGAAGTGTTATTCTCGACCCATTTCCACTGAGGAAGAGGATGAAGATGCAATGTGTTAGAATGTATCACAGCATCACCCTCTGTCTGACAACCAGAAGCTCACGTTCAAGTGTTTATGGGGCCAAAATGAACCTCGACTGGTGGATATTTTATTTTCCTCTTTGCGTTGTGTTGCTCAGATTGAACATCGAAGTGCAGATGTGCAGCTTCATCTGGAAGTTGTGTTGTGGTATTGCGTGCTGGAGTGGTACACACAGATCATGCGTACATCTACACAACCATATATCTACTGTAATATGATTTGGCTGTGACAGCTAACAGTACAGATATTAATAATATAACATTATTTTCTTTCCTTGTGGTGTTTCCAGCCTCTTTAAAGTTAGGATTTGCTGCTTTTCTCCGTTTTATCCACCTTATTCTTACCCATAATACCTTGCATTAGTTATGGGCGCAACTTTTGGTTATTCCTTTCACTGAACTGGCATCTGGGAGAGTTAGCGACATGCTGCAGGTGTCGTCCCTTTTCTTAGAGGTGTTGGGGAAGTAAATGATGTGAGAACACACCATAAAACAAGATAATGTGATCATACAAGATTCATGATCATGGTGAATCAGCAGAATCTCTGGTTCCCAGTCACAGAGTTTCACAGATGATTGTGCTGTTTTTTGGTCTTCAGGTCCCAGTGAGCTGGATCTCAGTCTACTGGGTGAAACCAGCAGCCTGGCAGATGTTGCTTGCAAGTACGATGAGGTAAGATTACGATCCATTTCTACGTGGAAGGTAACTTTTTACCTGTTGTCAATATGCTGCGTAAGTTTTGGTACCCATAACATTTCGATGTTTAATGTTGTCTTAAAATACTGTAATACAAATACAAGAACTTTTTTGAAATAAAATTGTAAAAAATTGGTATCAAATCATATGCAAACAAGACCTGTCATTTAAATCATTAAATTATCATTTTTGATTCTCAACAGTTTTTATGTCTTGATGCTATGGACACATTCTGGTCAAAGTATTAAGGTTTGATACCAAGCGCTATTAAATTCAGACAAACTGGGAGGATTTTCCTATCATGCTGTACAATAATTTGACTTTAGCAAAGATATTAGATAATTCAGATTACTCTAACTTCCTGTTTACACACACATGCAGCCACAGTCCCAAGCCAAAGCAGAGGAATGCAGGTAGTAGTTTCTAACTATAATGTCATTACATTAGGAAAGTTTGATCCAACAGTAGCAACTTTATCCATCAACAGTCCTCAGCAGCCTTTAGAAAGACAATGAAGCCTCAGTGTAATGCACTTAAGATAAGAGAGTGAGCTAAATGTCAAACATCTAAATGCTGTCCTTTCACATCAATCATCTTCGTAACAACCCTGTTCGAGTTTTGTTATCTGCGGTAACTTAATAACAATCTTATCGTCCTTTCACATTGATGTTTTTATCCTATTACAGAATCAAATGTTTGAATCAACACCACTAACGAGCAAAAACCTTCTTTTCCTCATCTTGCCCACATCCTCTGCTCGCACTCGCTCCCTGCTTTTTATTTGCAAAACATAAATGACAATCTCCAAATTATCTCTTCAAAAATGCCAACCGGTGAACTCATTTCAAAGGCCAGATGATTCAGCGAAGCACATGTCCAGAGATGGAGATTGCTGTTGTGTAATGCCTGGCGAGGGTGCAGATGAGCGTCATTCCTCCACACAATCCTGGCGCTGCAGTGAAGCATAACCCTGATCCTCTGTCTCATTTCCCATCCTCCGAGTGTCTAGAAACAAATTGCCCTCTTTCTCTGTTTCTCTTCCACTTCATTGTTCTAACTCAAGGTTTTTTTTCTTTTCTGGGGAGTGTTGCTGCCTGATGGAGGTTCTTTATTGTTTTTCTAACCCGGAATGGATTTTCAGGGCACATTCTCATTTCATTCACATTTATTCAATGCATTAAATTTACATTTTGGAGCTGCTCATGATAACTGTTTACGTTTGGCTTTCTCCTTCTCCTACGTAATAATATATATACACTTCTTTTTCTCTGTTTTCTGTATTAACACCTTGCACATTTTTCCTCATGAGCCTCTGTGGAGTTTATCTATCTAAAAGGTCAATGTGGGCCGGGGGGGTACAACTTTGAATCCTTGGGTCACAGCAATTAAAATATCTGATACTTTTAGAGGAAAGCATCAACTCAACAGGCTACCACATGTCCCCTGTTGTCTTTCAGTGGAGAGGTTTAATGCCTAAAGCTGGACTTAATGCTGTTTAAGGGTTTTCAGAGTCAAATCTCATTGAATCACTCTATCCCTGCCCCTTTTAAATGGATGGACCAGTTCCACTTTTTTTCTCTTGATTACAGAGTTGGACATCTACATAAATGTGGGGTGTTGGCTGAACCTGAATACTAAGCTCATACCAGTAACTTAAAAACAATATTACTCCCTGTGTGGAACTGATCAGGATAACTACATGTCACAGAAGGAAAAAGCACAGGTGAATACTAATGAAATTAATGATGGCTGAATTCCATTTAGCTGCTTCATATTCAGGGTCCTGCTATTGTGCATGCTCACTCACTTTCCTCTTAGTTTGTTCCGGGACAATTTACAACTTCATCATTCTCATAAGTACATGATGACTTCGCATAAATCCCAGCATAGCGCTGCACCTATGCCTGAGTAGGTTGAAAACACCTGTGTGGGTTTGTGGGGCCTTTAATCTATAACAATGCATCGTATTTAATAAGTTGATCATATGGTTTGTATGTAAAATCAAAGTAACTAGTAACTGTAGCAGTTAAATAAATGTAGTGAAGTAAAACAGTACAATATTTCCCATCTTGAACATCCATGATAGACCATGTGATGTGATTGAAAGCCTTGTGGTCAGATTGTTTTGTCAAATACAGATACCCGATCTGTTTAATAAGGTCATTGTTTGGCACCGATTGGTGCATCATCAGGTCAGAATATTGGCACAAAATTTCAACCCAGATTAGTTGAACCCTATTCAGAGTTATCTGTCTGTTGTCCACAGAGCTCGAAACACAGTGTTAAATCTTCACAAACAGAATTACTCTCACAGCGGGGTGTTACCTGCCTGCCAACATCCTGCTGGGTGTCTCCTGGGCTTCATGGCCTGGTTGATCAAACACTCGTGAGTCATGCCAGATAAAAGAGAACTTTAAGCGAGGCTGATCGATAATTGTTGACCGATATCACCTACTCATTATTCAGACAGGATAGACTGGATAGACTGGATTGAACGACAAGATAGCGCCACGGATGGCAGCCTCGGTACTGCGCTCTCTGGTACTTTTTGTGTTTTTGTTTAGTTTTCTGCTCTCCCTCTCTGGTCACATTCACCAGGGAGGAACTCTTAAACATCAGACTATCCTCTGGTCAAACTTTTTCACCAGTTTTCATTGAACCGGAAAGTTTCACGGAGCTATTAGTCGGAGGAGCAGCAGCAGCTCTCTACGGGATTTGCCAGAGACACCGACGTGGGAAACGAGCCTAGTTAAACTGAGACAGTAGGGATTTCAAATAGCGCTCCCGTCAATACATCTGGCGAATGTCCGCTCTCTGGCCCACAAGATGGACGAACTGCTACTCCTCAACAGAAAAATACAGACTTTTACAGCTCTGTGCTTCACCAAAATCAGGCTTGGTGAACACATCCCGGATAGCACACTCCATCGGGGGCGGACCGCAAAACAGAGCTATCGGGGAAAACGAGGGGAGGGAGGGAATCTGCTTTTACATAAACGAAGGTTGGTGTACAGATTCTTCAGTGTCACAGTTTTAAGGAAATCATGCAGTCCTCACTTAGAGTCCTTTTTCATAAACCGTAAATCCTTTTATTCACCGCAGGAGTTTTCCTCGTTTATTCTGGTCGGTGTTTACATCCCACCTCAGGCCTGTGTTAGTGAAGCGTTACAACACCTGGCTGACCAGATAACTACTGTGGAGCAAAACCATCCAGACTCCCTGCTCATTGTTCTTGGGGATTTAAACAGAGTAAACCTCAGCCATGAACTTCCAAAACACAGACAGCACATTAAGTGTCCCACCAGGGGTACAAACATTCTGGACCATTGCTACACCACATTAAAGGACGCCTATCGCTCTGTCCCCCGTGCAGCTTTGGGACTCTCTGATCACTGTCTTGTTCATCTTCTCCCGACCTACAGGCAGAAACTAAAATCTGCTAAGCCTGTGGTCAAGACCGTGAGGACATGGACCAACGAGGCAAAGCTGGAATTACAATCCTGCTTTGACTCCACTGATTGGAGTGTTTTTGAGGCTGCAGCTACAGACCTGGATGAACTCTTCGGACACTGTGTTACATCCGTTTTTGTGAGGAAATGTGTGGGCCAACTAAAACCTTGTGCACATAAAACAATAAACCCTGGTTTAGTAGTGTGTATATATATATATATATATATATAAAATAGTAGTTTAATGTTTACCTTGTTGTCCTTGTTTTTAGCTGTATGTATGTTTATTTCTGTGTCTGTACATTGAGAGCAACATGAAACCGGAGTCAAATTCCTTGTATGTGTACACATATCTGGCCAGTAAAGCTGATTCAGATTAAGCCTGGTCTATCAATACAATACAGTGGTAATCCTTGCAGAGGAAACCACAGTGCAGCTGGAGGATGAGGAGAGTGCAAACAAAATCCGGCAGGCGGCTCATTGAAGACAGCGGCGTCCCTGTGGAGCCCTTCCTGTGGCGAGCAGTGACACTCTTTTTTTGTGGAGTGGAACGAAGACGCCGTGCAGTCTTGTCATCCCATATTTGTGGCCTCGGATAAGAAACGGAGATGGATTTTGTTAACGTGCTGATCCACAGAAGGTGGCAGAGGAGGGGGACAGAAGGGCAGAGCGGCTATTTTTGGGTCTCTTGTGTCAAATCTCATGGACATTTTCCTCCAATTATTTCCTGCTTTTCACCACCTCTAATTAAAATCTTTAAAACATCAAAAGGTAAACATCAGGTCACGATGTCAGTTTTTCAGAATCAAAGAACAAGAGCCTCTCTGTGTTTTGAAACTGTTTTCATTAAGGATACAGAAGAGAAATCCATCAGAGAAGAACAATTTCTTTAATTAGGTTACAGGAATATTACACCGAAAGATCCAATCCATCCGAAGTATCCAACAATTATCCATGTAGGCTTGAAAGGTGGTTCTGAAAACAGAAAAATGGATCCGTAATGATCTCATAATTCCCTCACATAACTAAATACATTACTTCCCTGTCATGCTATTGCCTTCACGTAGCTCCCAAGCTCTGTCGGAAGTCGTCTATTTGGTCATTTATTGGCAAAGCAACAATTTATTTGTTGTCAGTGAAAGATTTTGCATCTGTTTCTGTTGTCAAACAACAGAAGAAGTACAAACACTGATTTGGCATGCACCTGAACCGAGGAAACGTTGCTGTTGAGTGTGAAACTACACTACAAAACCCAGATGTTTACCCTACAATACATGATATAACTTAACAGCTAAATGCAACAGCTCCAGGCTTGCTCTCTGGACACTGTCAAAAGGCATTGTGGGAAATGTAGGGGAACACTGCAGATAAAAAAGATTGAGGATTTGTCAAATGTTAAGACTATTTAAAGCTGTACTTTGTTTCAGTAAGTGAAAGAGCCACATACATGATTCATTCAAACTAACTTCCATCATCACAACATCACATCAGAAATGTGCAGGACGGCATGCAGCTGCCTGCTTCATGATGATGATGAGCATTCTTCAGCCCACCAGAGCGTCTCCAGACTCATTTTGACAGACATGACAGTTCAATATCGTGGTCCTGAGGTTTGAAAATAATGAGTTGAGGGCGACGGCCACATCTTATTTGATTAGCTCACAAAGGTGACTCACCGGGGGGTCTGATGTGAAGGAATTATTAGCAGAAATGACCCTTGTGCTGCTGCTAACAAACGTCATCGTCCTGCTTCATTAGATGTTAGTGGGATTTTTTTTGCCACACAAGACACGAGTCATAGTCGTCAGAGGATTAATCCTAATTACTTTTCCTTTGGTTTCAAAACTTTATTTGATATGTGAAACTTTCAAAAGTAACGACTAAAATCCAGTGAAATGTGATATTTATGTCAAGCAGAAGATGAATCAAGATGCTTTTGGTCACCATCTGACTTCATTGTTCCCTGACGAGTGTTGATGATGCATTTTAATGAAATGGACTGCACAGCAACCTTGGATTGCACGATTGTTTCATCAATGTGATGAAGTACATTGATTTAGTTCACTGGATTTGTCAAAAACATCTGGTTATTTAAACTAAAGTTTTAGACTGAAATATCTCAACAACTATTGGACGACAAAGATAAGAAGACTGTCTCGCCAGCTTCCATCCATTCAGCTTGTTTTGTGGAGTGTAATTAACATCACAGCATCACAGAGCTGCTCACATGGATAGAGACTTAAGGTGTTTTGGGACGTTTGCGTAGGAGTGTGTGTTTGTGACTGTACATGTGTCGCTGTGTATCACATACCATCACCAACATACAGTATCAACTTCCCAGGAACAGTTTTTTTTTTTTTTTACAGTATATATGTGTGTATGGTGTTTATATACATATCTTGTCTCCATCACATGTAAGCAACACGTGCTGTGCATGTGTTTCTCTCTCTCTCTCTCTCTCTCTCTCTCTCTCTCTCTCTGAGTCATCAGACCAGTTGGTGTACCCACATGCCAAGCTGGCTTGCCGTTGCACTCCCCCACACTAACGGCATTTATTTAACACTAACGGAGCTCTGCTTCACTTTATTCTGTGCCTCTACTGCTCTCCTACTGTATACAACTGCAGCTCCACTTCACACTGTCCAAATCAAAAACCATTAGTTAACTCCGTTTCAGAGCAGTGCGAGGTCAAGAGCTGGTAATAGATGTCATCTGTCTGCAGATGATGCCAAGCTGTTTTCTGAAGTTTACTCACAGTCAGCCATCTCCATACTGCAAATTGTTCCGTAAAATGCAAAACAAGTCAGTCTTATTTGTTGGGCACAGTATGAGAACCAGGAGAGCAATATGTATTTCACACAGCATCAATTCAATGAGACACATCGGCACTGAGACTGTTGACACTCCACCTAAGGGTGGAAGTCTTGAAAGAAAACTTATTGGATAAATATCCTGAATACTGCATCATCTCAGGGACTGAAAACATATATTTTAGACCTTTTTGTAATCTTCTCTATCCTCTTTTTGTTGAGCTATTTAATTGATGACCAATTATCATCTAGTACACTGTGTTACTCATGTGTACTGATCTTTGTTTGGACTTTACAGTTGTGTAAACATGTTGAATTCTGACTAAAATAGTCGACCAATGCCAGGCTTATAGCCACAGCCTACTTCCTGTGAGCCAGGCTAGGTTTAGGCACAAAAACGACATGGTTAGGTTTAGGGAAAGATCATAGTTTGGGTTAAAATAAGTACTTAGTGAAGGTTAGGGGACCTTTTGTCATCATGGTTACAATAATATGTGGTTAAGGTAAGGGGACAATGGTCATGCTACAACAACAACAACAACATTATTGACTGTTGGTAGGAAACATAAAACAACCAGCGGTCTCCTGAGTTAAAGCGACCCGACTTCCTCCCCACATGGACTGGGTCGTTCTACAACAACATCACCGAACTTCATAATTACTACGCTGTCACTTCAACGTAAACATATGTCATTTTGGGGCACTTGCTGTCATTCTTCTGGGAGGACAGTCTCTGATTACATACTGATTGATATGTAACCGATATCTCTGGGCTGTGTAAACATTTTGTTAGTAATTTCAGGGGCTCAACCCAGGACTCGTACCTGGGTTGAATCCATCTCTCTATGGACCCTCTTGGTCACATGCTGATTTCTTAGGAGCATCTATTTTCTATTCACAGTGCAGACGCCTTTTTCTTGATATTGTTTTTGCACCCGATATAATATTGGGATGTGCATACTTCCATAAAATGCGAGAAAACAATTCAGTTAAATTGGGCGCAGTGTGAGAATGAGAACAGTAATATGCATTTCTATCCGCACTAAGCTGGTAGACGGTCATCTCACGCTGCATTTATGTGCACAAAGACATCTCAAATGTGAAGTCGGATGCTCAGTTTTCACACATTCAATTACTTTTTGGAGGGAAGTGAAAGGAAACATGGAGGTGATGAAGCACATGATGCATTGTTTGGACTCCTTTTGATAGCTGCATGCCTGAGAGACCTGGCCAGACAATAAATGCCTGTTTCATGTTCCTAGTCAGATTTTTGTAAATATGTTGCACAATTTGAATAGTTTCTACTACAAACAAGCATAGTAAGGTTGTAAGTTGTGTTGGATAATGCAGCTATGTTCATGGTTTGTACTAAAGAAACACAATGACGACATCAGTATCTAAGATTTTAAAGGAACTTTCAAGTTATGCATCATGGTGAGAAACTCTGATCTCTACTCTTGACATTCCCTTCGTACTTCCCAAACTTCGTGCTTGCATGACTGATCAGTTTCTGTGTGCCTTTTTAAAAGAACCATTAACATTTTAATTATGAACCATCTCTGCTTCGTCATCATTTGAATAGAAATGAGACGGCACCTAACTAACCCATTAGGCGCCTGGGGGGGAATATTTGATAAATTGACCCCTTAAATTGTCCCAAATTACAAATCATTCATTCATATTATTAAAATCATCCATTCAATATAATTATTTTCTCCCCTTTATTCTGTCATTTGTTTCCTCAAATTGCTTAATGTATTCCTTCAAATGAATAGTTGATCTAAGACTGAAATACTCACACACACACACACACACACACACACACACACACACACACACACACACTGCATTTTGGGAGTTGGCTGTCAAACATTGTGTTATGTTGACATCCATAATATCTTTGTTGTTACTGCCAACGTTCAAAATATCTCTTCAAGCTTCTGGAGCACTTAATGGCTACAGGAACATAAATGAGGGCAATTGAGTAAATAGCAATTTTAGCAATTAGCAAAATAAGGGTACAAATTATATATTCTAGGGAATGAGTTAAAGCTGCAAGCGGTCAGGTGTTAAATGTGTGAAAGAAGTTGCAGCCAACTTTACTGTTTTGGTTCAGTCTCTCGTAACGTATTTAGTTATGTGAGGGAATTATGAGATCATTATGGATCAATTTTTCTGTCAGCGTTGTTGCATGCAGCTGTTGTTTTAGTGAAAAAGCTCTCATAAACCCACTGTACACAACCTGTTCAGCTCCACACAGCAGACAGACACAGTTAGCAACTAGCTGGTGAACATAGTGGAGCATTTAGCAGCTACAGAACCAGATATTTCCTTCAGGAGGTGGTGGAGACCAAAAACAGAGCTAAAAGGAGAGTGAATATTTGGCTCCAAATTAATGCTAATGTTGCTCTGTATCTGCTGGATGTGTAAATAAGCAACTGTTTGCCAACACGTTCATCATATCCACTTTATGAGGTGATAATATGTCAATGTGTTGTTTTGCTGCCCCCAAGTGGCCAAAAAAATCAATTAATGCAGCTTTAAGTTAAAGTTGGGTGATAATTATCTGTGTGTTTGTCTCTAGGAGCTACTACCTTTACATTACACACAGTCATTTGATCCACTGTTAATATAAAAATATTGATTATAGCGGCTTTAAATTATTTGATTATCAGATTACTAAATAAACACATTCAGGGAACAAGTTACCTCCCTTTACTGAAAAACAAAGCTTATACTAAATGAGGACAAAATTAATTTCTGGCTTAGCAAGACTAAAAAGGATTCCTGCCCTCTTAAAAGATCAGCACTCATCCCAGTGTAATCATTAACTTTGTACTTTTTTTTTTTTTTTTTTTAGCCTTTTTTAGTATCAGCTAAGCAGGCTTCTGTATGTCCGTCTGTCTCTTGTGTCACCAGACTAGTTAGATCATAAGAATTCATGATTTTTTATTGCCAACACTCGAGTCAATTGCAGGTAATTTGTGCCAGAATGAAGCAGATGGCCAAAGCTGTGCAGGATAACCATGGAAACCTGCAGCAATGAGACTTGGGAGAAATTATTCTTGAAAAAACAGTCTCAAATATCTGAAAAGGTTGACGTGCGGTTGAATCAAATGAATCCGATTTCCTCTCGAACCAGATGAAACCAAGTGGAAAAATGTCTTTCAGCCAATTGTTCTGCCCCGTTTGTAACTCTGTAATGATGATTCAGTGAATGAGGCTGCTGAGAGTTTCAGGCCTCCTCCAGGCTCAGACCATGCGTTCGCTCCAGGGAGACGGAGGGTTTACTCAGCAGTCTGTCTCATTTCTCAAATACTCTTTCATCCCTTTTTCTATCTTGGTCACTAAGACTTTCCTGTATAGACTCTTTTTTTGTGTCTCTTGTCTCTTTTTCACAACATTATATGGCCAAAAGTATGTGGACACCCCATGCCTCTGGTCTTAATGCTACAGGATACAATATTTTAAACAATAGTGTGCTTCCAGCTTCAGTTTGGGGAAGGGTCTTTCCTGTTTCAACATGACATTGCTCACATGCACAAAGCCAGGGGGCCGGTTTTACACATATTTTAGACTGGTATGGAGTGTTAGTCTAGTCTTAGTTTTGTTCTTAGATTAATCTAATGCAAGCGAGACAGTTTCACAAAAATAAAAAGGTGGGAGAAAACATGGCTCATAATTTGTTAGTAATAATGTTGTTGTGGCGGGAGTAAAGAGAAAGAAAAGAGTTTTTAGGAACCACAGTAATCTGTTGGCAATATACAGCAGTGAGGAGATCATCAGTTGTTTTTATTTGGAAACTATCCCGAGTCCGACTGACGAGTTAGCAGAAGTCCTGCCACATAAGAACCACAGCCTCTCAGCTCTGCTCCAGGTCTGCACTGCGAGATGTTAAACTATTACATATAATGTTTAGTGGTGTCCAATAGAGCTGCAACTAACGATTCATTTCATTTGCGATTAATCTGCCGATTATTCGTTTTGTGAGTGACAAATTCCCATCATAATTTTTTACAGGGTTCGTACAGGGTCCAATCCAGAGAACGGGATCAATGGAGGACACAAGAAAAGAACTTTTAGATTATGTTGAAAATCAAGCATTTTTCAAGGAGTATATTAGAATTCAAGCATTTTCCTAACCTTGAGAACATAATGGTTAAAATTAAGTATTTACCAAACTTTAAAGACTTTGTACGAAGCCTGTTCTTAAAGTCCAGTGTGACATCTTGAAGTGTCTTGTTCCGACAGACCAACAGTCCAAAGATATTCAGTTTACAATCCCATGCGACAAAGAAAATCAGGACATCCTCACAATTCAGAAACTGGAACTAGGGAAAGTTTGAACGTTTAATCGATTATCAAAATAGTTGCAGGTTACTGTATTTTTCTGTCAATCGACTGACCGATTACTTGACTAATTGTTTCAGCTGTAGTGTCCACATACTTTTGGCCATGTAGTGTCTCTCTCTTCACTTATGTTCAAATGGGTGATTGTGTCAAAAGCACATAGATGACACAACATGCTGAAAAAGAAGAAAAAACATGAGAACATTTATAAAACAAATACTCATCTGAATCTCTCCATCTGTGCAGGTTGAAGAGGAGGAGGAAATTGGGTATGCTGAAGGAACCGCGGAAAGTGAGTTAATGAAAGGATTGATTTTGACTGATTGATTGTCTGTATAAACAGTAAAAGGACAAACACACAGACGCGCTCGCTGCCCTTCTTCTATAAGCTGCAGATGACAACACAACATCACATCTTATCACCAAAGCTTTTATTAGCGGCTACGTATTTATCCCCCTCTGCCTTCTTTCGTAAACTATCAGCCGACTCCATTCAGCATTTCATCACACACACACACACACACACACACACACACACACACACACTGTTCCATCTCAGTAAATGTCACAAGTGTCATGTTAACGGTTATTCAGCAGATGCCTGAATGAACTTCTCCCTGCAGCCCCGTGTGTGTGTGTGTGTGTGTGTGTGTATGTGTGTGTTTTAATCAGCGTTGCTCTGCATCAACAGTATTGATTGTGTAATGGAGGGGGAGGAGGGGGAGGAGGGCTCATCTGTTGATTCACTATTGCCGGTTTGACTTGATGATGTTTACCTCGTCAGCTAGCTGTCGCCGCGCTAACGTCACCGAGGAGGAGGAGGAGGACTAAATTAAAAACTAAATGTTATTATTGCATTACTGGTATAATTGTTATTACTGCTATTTTACTACTTAATTCCAGTTCAAGTCCCCATTTAAAGATGAAGAAGAAGAAAGAAGGTTTAAAGATTTAAATGTTGGCATTAATTTCTTTCAATTATTGAGTTAAGAAGTTTAGTTGCTTAACAATGTAATAATAATAATTTATATGAGACCAAATAACAAGTCATGTGGTGAACATCTGTCTTCATAAAAGATTAATTAAAGGTAATTTAATGAAATCATTCAGAATGACAAATGCAATTGGTAAAATGATATACTATACACTGTAATTATACAAAAGATATTCAAACTGAGCATTTGACAGCCCATTTAAAATGTCCCTAGATTTTAGTATATAGAGTAGTGCATATTGTATTTACTTTGTAATAAATAATTAGGACACAGTTTCTGTTTCTTCTGAACAAACTGCTGCTGCTGTTGGAAAGACATAAGAGGATTTTTCCCTGGAAACACTGGGTCTATCAACAGCAGTAAATATAAACAGAACCAGCAAAACAAACTTTAATTTAGATGAAAGTCTGACAGTTATTGCTTTAACTCTTTGCCTTAGCATTGGGTAAAGAACTGTACGTTAATACTGCACGTTAGCAGGATAAAACATGGGGAAAAATGCCACTAAATTCTTAACTGACACTGTTGTCTATTGAAGTCACACTGACACTTGAGTCATTGAAAAGAAGATGAGCTATTGAAATGAAATAAGTGATCGCAGAACAACCACCAGCAGACCTTTCTCACTGCGTTTGTTTAACTAATGACACCTCAATGGAAAATCATCAGCAATGTTATTAATTACACCTGCAATTGATAAGTCAAACTGTGGTAAAGGTCTATAACAGCTGAAAAAGAAAAGGAAGTGTGATGTAGATTTGGTCTTCCTTTTGAAATTAACTTATTTTGTATATAATAGAGTGTCCTGCAGTCAAACTGCAGCCCATTCGCGTGTGCTGTATGTCAGCTAGTAAGTAACAAGAACAAAATATCCAGTATAAGTCTGGTTCTAGTCTATTTTACAAGTGAAGAGGCTCATTTACATGCATTAAATGACTAATTCATCTGAAAGAGTAAGACTATGTTAATAATATCATCTACAAAACAGCCTGTAAACAGCCTGGCTGTTAAAAAGGTAAAAAGAAGGGAATCTTAATTGTCTGTCTGTCTGTCTGTGTCTGTGTGTGTGTGTGTGTGTGGATCTGTACCGCATGTTAAACTGATTTTCTTTCCTCTGACAGGTTATTGTACAGAACAGAAGAAACCAAGGGTCATCTTCATGATGGGTACGTACATGTAGTCGAGTGCGCACACACACACACACACACACACACACACACACACACACACACACACACACACACACAGGATAATAATGAGCAGCTGCTGACTGCTGGGCTGGCTGTTTGTTAATTAATAATACCGATCAGTTGATCAGCTGCTCTGACATTTTTCTGCACGTTTCGAGAGAATTGAACTCAGATGAAAAATCTGCGTTCAGGAGCGTTGCTGATGCTGGAAACGACAGATGTCTGTTCTCAGAGGGTCTCACTCGTGTCAGACGACAGAAGGAAACGTAATGAAGTAATTTTTTTTTGCGTAAACCTTTGCTCCTGTAGTATTTAACACCTCGTTTCAACACCGTTCATCACTAGAAAACAAGACATTGATTATTATATTAAGAGAATAGCAGTACTGGAAGATGCAAAACTGCGAACTGAAATGAGCAATATCACAATTGTTAAATACACCACTACAAGTCCTCATTCAAAACTTCACGTACAAAAGCCATAAAAACAGTATTTTAGGGGAGTCCAACTATATTTATTGTTGTCGTCAGATGAAAATCTCATGATTTATAGATTTTATGGTGAAAATTTGACTTTAATATGTTTCATTTCATGAGCACTGTACTGTATGTTTATTTATCATGTACTTCCTACTATTAATGTCTGTATTTATTATGGACTAATTATCATCTACTGCTATTTTCAAGAGGATTTCAACATTTTGACCAAACAAAGATCCAGCTGGGATCAAACTGTAGTATATTTAAATAAATTAGGTGTCAGTGTGCAGGTGTTAGTATTTCGTGTAGTATTAGTTTCCAGCAGTCATGCACCTTTTAGTGATTTGCATATAATTACACTCTTTTAGGAGCATTTCCTGCTCTCAGGTCAGTTGAAGGATTACATGCTGCTCCACAGGGAGAGAAATAGATAACATCTAAAATAAAATTGTGTCACTGAGCTGAAACAAGAAGGTAGTGCTGAAACAAAATGAATGAATGAATCAAAAATGAACACAATTTTGATTATTGATTAATTGTTTTAGTCATTTATTAAGCAAAAAGTGCCAAACATTCACTGGTTCAAGTATCTCGAATGTGAGGATTTGCTATTTTTCTCTGATTTATGTTGTTGTGGATCGAATATCTTTGGGTTTTGGACTGTTGATCAGAACAGATGATTTGAATGTGTTATCTTATACTCTGGACAATCCCGATCGGCTAATTTTCTAATTATGGTGACTGGATAATGAAAATATTTGTCACTTGCAGCACTACAATTTGGAAATATAATATTTTCTGACAACACCAATATTAATACATGTTGAATGTAAAACTTTAATCCTCAACGTGACTATAACTATTCAAAGCTATCAGATAAATGTAGTGAAACCTTTCTTACACTGCTATTTTACCTAGGTTTTGTTGTAAAAGAGATAAAATAATAAAAGTAAAATAATAATTTCTCTCTAAAATGTAGCGAAATAAAAGTAAAGTATCTCACAAAATTCAAATACAAACACTGGTGCTTCTAAATTGTGCTCCAGTGTAGCAGATGAGTAAATGCACTTATTTACTTCCAACCTCTGGAGGCAGAGTGTGTTTTTTTGTTATCGTTTAGTATGCCATGATGGTGCAGTGAGGAAGTGTGGCTCAGTCTGCTAATTGAAGACAGGACAGAGAGATGAAGGTTAATGAGAGATCTGGGACACGTAGAGTCTCCATTAACCACCATTCACTTTGCTACCACGGAAAAATACTAAAGATACGATCATTAAAAGATTATTGAATCAGTACTCTCTTCACACCCATGCGGCTGTGGGTATTAGTGTTAAAACCAACATGACAAATCCCCACTGACCTGTATTAACACCAGTTTGTCTGAATATTTGAGAAACAGGCGTTGAGTTAGACCCGGAGCTTTCTCTCAGCAGGAGCAGATAATTGGAGGAAAATGCCAACTGCATATATAACAACTGTCACCGAGACTCGAATGTGTCTCCTGAGCAGATTTTATATCATATAATGAAAGGTTGGCCACACCGGCTAACATATTCATGATTTTATTCTGCTTACATTAATTTGGGATCATCCCTTCAGCGTGTTATGAGAGAAAGTGGGATTCATCAGAACAAGAAATGGTTTTCAGCTCCTCTGTTGGGAAGTTTACATTATCACATGTCTTTTTTCTCATCTGATAAGAGTTAAACACAGCGTCAGTTTCTCCTGCTGTGGCTACCTGCTTTAACTTTTGACTGCTACTGTTGTACTTTAACTTCATGCTTGTACGTACTGTAGCTGTTGGCTTGAACCATCAACTTTCTCCTCAGATCTGTCTTAAACCTCTCACCACCCACTGTTCTGCCTGCAGGTTCTGGTAGCAATATGTGAAACAATTCACAGACTGGCAGCACTATGAAAAGTTACATGAATATGAACGTGTTAAATATGCAGAGATAGACTAGAGCCATGTTTTTTCACTTGAGGTTATGTTCTAAAAGAAGATCATGTCGTACTACTAATAATAAAAAATACCAATTAACCAGGCAGAATACAATTAAAACCTCAAAGCAGTAATTATATTTTTTGGCCACTTAGTGGCAGCGTAACAAGCTGTAAACACAACATCTGCCATTATCCACTTATTTACACATTCAGCAGTCACAGAGCAACATTAGCATCATTTGAAGTCATGTTTCTGTCAATCTGGTGAATGTAAGTCCAATATTCACTCTCCTTTTAGCTCTGTTTTTGGTCTCCACCAACCCCTGAGGGAAATATCTGGCTCTTTAGCTGCTAAATGCTCCGCTATGTTCACCAGCTAGTCGCTAACTTTGTCTGTCTGCTTCTTGGTGTTGGGCAGGTAGCGTGTAGCTGGTTTATCTGAGCTTTTTTGCTGAAAACGGCCGCCCGCTATGGCTAAAAATGAGGTTAATCAGAACCAAAACATCAAATTGTGGGCCGGAAAACCAAAACAACTAGCCGAAAGATGCTAAAATTCTCCGTAGTGCAGAATTAGGTAACGATTTTCTGTGGGTTCTTCACTACAAATGACCCCTTTCACATTACACATAGTAATTTGATTCATTGTTAATATAAAAATATCGATTAGTGCAGCTTTAAATATAGTGTTGCTAACTTCAAAGCAGCCTGGCAGTTACACAAGGTAATACATCCTTGAAAACCTTACATCCAAATTCATTGCAGTGAGCCTTTTATTTAAACAGCACTGCCACTGCACTATTTGAGGAAAACTGGACACAACAATGTATGAAAATCACAAAATAGTTTCTTAAATCAAAGCATCTTCCCCATGGTAAAGTTTAGTCAAATATAATATGAACCCCCTTCATTTTGCTTTATTTATAGCATTTTCTAAGAGCACTTTCAAAACCATGGTTGCAAGGACTAAATTATGTAGTGCAAGTAAAACTAAATTTACTACGTGGTCAGTACGAAAAGTGACTTAGCCTTTTACTCATGATGATTCATTATCTGGTGGAGCAAGTAGTTTGTGTCACCTCATAGGACAGATTTTCTTTTCTTGCCACGTCACATGCTGACTTTGAAAACACTGTCTCAAGACTCCCTGACACAGCATGAGTGACTCTTCACTTCTAAGCGCTCCACTGCTGCTTCAGGGGAAACTCAGGTTATCTGTCAGACTCTGCTCTCTTATATGGTGAAGAAAGGCTCAGAGCCACTTGCTTCCCATCGATCTGCCCTCTGAGATGCTGAAAGCGAGTAGTAAGTCAAATAGTAATATGGGAGAAAAAAGAAAATAGCAGCAACATAAAGGAGGTTATAGGACTTACAGAGTGATGGTGCAAGGCCACAGACCTCAAAGTGGATAAATGCTCGAACTGGAGTTGAAGGAAAACACTACAAAGTAATTTGTTGAGGTACAAAACATATTGTTGAACAGAAGAAGCACCAATACTGAAAATCTATAAAACATTGTCCTTAAATTAGGACGTAGTTGCCTGCTGGAAGCTGCTGCATGCATTGTTTTAGAAGCATTTTAGTTGGTGCTGTTGGTGTTGATGTTAAACTTCTCCATCTGCCTCCTTGTGCATGTTGCCAATCATCAAATGCTTGCTGAATAACACGTAGAGGTAGAATTATAAGCAGTGATTAAATTAAAATATGTCTAAATTATGAGCTTTTGTTGGCATCTCTCATTAAATCTAATAAAAGTCTTATTTCTGTTTAGGAATACATTTACTGTATGTCCTCAAAACGGCTTTAATTAAAAGTTGGGAGAGAAGAGTTTTAAGTGGTTTCACTTTATGTGAAACATAAATGACTATAAAAACTGGTGGAAAAGTTGAAGCAGTGCTCTGCAGAGGTGCTTCAGAAAAAAGGATGTGGTGATGCTCGAGGGAAATGCTAATGTGAGGTTTCACTGGTGTCTGTGCTTTCAGCCTTTTTTTCTTTTCTCTCTGTTCTCATCTTCTCTCCTTCATGTTTTCCATCCCACTGCGCTCTCTCATTTCCGTCTTCCGCATTTCTATTTCCCTCCTCGCTGCAGAAAATGACCATTTTTACCCCTTGTAATCAGACTTTATTTTAAATGATGAAAAGCCTGCTGTTGGTGTGAGAGATAATATCACTTGTTTTAATAATGTTCTGAATTGATGCAATGACAGTTTTGAACTTTGGTGACCCCTTGGTGAAAACTAAAGTTTTGAAAGTATGAAGCAGCAACCACCACAGCTTGTGCGTTAAAGGATAAGGCTGGTGTTATTCTATATTTTTCGTATTGTCAACAAATCCCACGAAAAGACCAAAACCAACAATTAATTAGTCCTTCTCTTAGTACTTTCTGACTACATGGCCTGTGGCTCTCAGACCAAAGCCCACTGGAGACATAAAAAATGCTCAAATTATATAAAATTACAACTAACTGTACCTGTACAGAAGAGAAGAAGACCTAGGATGGAGCCTTGAGGTACACCAGATGTAACTGTGGGAGAGTCACACCAGATTATTATTAGGTTATTATGAAGTACACAATGAGCTCTGTTGAACAGTCAGAATGAAACCATATCAAACTTTAACCGTGGATGCTTATCTGATACTGGAGGCGAGTATTAACAGGCCATGATTAACAGTATCAAATGCTGCACTGAGGTAAAGCAGAAGCAGTAAAGAGGTTTAGTCAGAGTCTAAATGTGGTACAATAACTGTCAATTTGATTTCAGCCAAATCTGTTAGTTAGTTTTCTGATTAAACTGGCCTGATAAAAAAGCAGCAATAATTGTTATTTTTATAATAATGCATTAAGACATTGTGAAAACAATGTGACAATGTGTAAGGGGTCACTCGTAGTGATGCACCAGAATTATCGCCTGAATCTGCAGCTCCCCTCGGCTTTACAGAGCTTTAAAGAGAGTTTCAGCTCATTGTTTAGCTGTCCGGCCCGTAAATTTACTGTTTTGGTTCACTCCCACTCTCACAGCGTCATTTTCGGCTGCAGCAGGCACGTTTTCAGAAGAAAAGCTCTAAAAACTCATTCTGCACTACCTGCTCAGCACCAAACAGCAGACAAACACAGTTAGCAACTAGCTGGTGAACATCGTGGCGCATTTAGCAGCTAAAAGAGCCAGATATTTCCCTCAGGAGTTGATAGAGACCAAAAACAGAGATAAAAGAGAGCAAATATTGGACTTACATTCATCAGCCGGCTACAAAAAAGACTCCAAATGAATGATGATGTCGCCGTAACTGCTGGATGTGTCAAATGTTTGCCAACAAGTTCACCATATCAATTTAAAAGGTGATATGTCAATGTTGTGTTCACAACTTGTTTTCACTGCCCCCAAGTGGCCACAAAGTTGTTTCAGGTTTAAGTGAAATTTTAAGTAAGGCTGTAAAGGTCCTGTTTTTCCTGAGCCGGGTGAGGCAGGTAAAATTTATTAAGTCAGTAAATATCTATATGTGCTGAATGTACAATGAATGAATCAATAACCGCTCTCTCTCCTCGATTTCTTACGGACCTTTTCTGACTTCACGGCCGTCCCTGGATGAGCCGAGCCCTGCTCGTATCAGTCGGTGGCCTCACAGGAAATGGTGACGAGGATGTTTGTTTCTCAGTGCTGGCGGAGGGCAGCGACAGAGGAGCGTACTGATGACTGTGAAGCACATCCTGAGTTTTATTACTGGTCTCTAGGCTGGTTATGATAAATCACCACCCTCCTCCTGGTGCTTCACACAGCTTCATGGCCATGTAATACAGTTAACCTGCGATAAAACACCTACAGAACTCACAGCAATGGAGCAGACAGACTGCTGAAATATTTTTACTGAATGGTGGCGGATATATACTGTTGGGTAGTTTAATCTAGAACAAAACATCATATTTTATAAGCTCTTCATATGTTTTGTTTGTAAAATCTTCATTTGTAATTACAGTGCAGTAGAAGTATAACGTAGCACATAAAGATAAGTAAAGTACAAGTACCTCAAATTTGTACTCAAGTACAGTACTGGAGTAAATGTACTTGTGTGTGCATGTACGTGCACATCACAGGTCTGATTCATTGCCGGGGGCTCAGAGGCAGGTTATTGCAGATGATTATCATCTTCTCTCCTCTTACTGAATCTACCTGCTCTGCACCTCGGTTCAACGCCACAGACCACACACACACACACAGAGTTCACATACCCATCTGTTATCCGTTTCCTCACTTATATCCGTCATCTTTAACTGTGCCCTCTCCCCCACACCACCTTATCCATCATAAATACTCACATGTAGACGGAGCTCTCTCTCACTCACACACACACCCCCCCATCTATTTCCTATTGTCTCCCACTTTCAGGCTCATCTTTCACCTCTCAACTTCCTCCTCGTCATCCTCGCCTCCGTTTGTTTATTCTGTGTGTATGTGTGTGTGTGTGTGTGTGTTCTCAGGTGGTCCAGGCTCAGGTAAATCTCTCCAGTGCGAGCGGATTGAGGAGAGGTTTGGCCTGCGTCGCGTCGCTCTGGGTGACCTGCTTTGTAACGAGCTGCAGTCTAATAGCGACAGAGGGCGTCACCTGCGGGACGTCCTGGAGAGAGGAGAGCTGCTGCCCGAGGTCAGTGTCGTACTTTCACTTGGTCAAAGAAAATGAGCTACAAATATACAGCTGCGAGGTGAATTTCAAATGTTTCTTTTAGTCATATCTTTAATGTTACTTATAAAACATAAACACGGGACTCTAACAGATCATTTTAATATCTAATACGTTTCTTTTGTGGCCACCTGTTTTATTTATTTCAACTTTGTTTCTGAGTAATCAGATATTCTCTGTCAGTTTGGCGGACAGCTCTAAATCCTATAATATCCATGAGGCTCGGTCGACATTGCTGTGGAGGAAAAGCCAGTTAAAAAATAAATAAAACAAAGGTGCAGGGTAGTAAAATTCAAACACTTCTCAAGCACTTTCAAGGTACCTAAACCAAAACTTCCAGACTCTGAAAGCCTTTATCATCACATCTAAATTGTCATTATAAATAGCAGGAGACAAATGACAGGACCTTTCATTTGAAATATAAAAAGATTTTTGGTTTACATGAGTGATTGTGTCGATGATGAAACACCAGATTATGTTGAAAATCAAGTAGTTTCGCAGCATAAGAAGAGAAATCAACCTTGAATCAGGCCTACAGTAATATGGAGATATTGGAGCAGGAGAGTTTTTAATTTTGCTATTAGAATAAAAATGTCAATAATGTGTGTATGTTTATTTAAGAAATGGTGCATTTCGCCAATAATTTCACTTAAAAGAAATGCAAAAAAGGTCAAAGCATAACAGAAAACAGACTCAGAAAAGGTGGTTTGTTTGGAAGTTATACAAGAACAGGATGATGAGTACGAGCAGTGATTGCATTTTGTTTGAACATAAAATGAAGATGTCACAGAACCACCCACACTGTCTGACTGACAGGTGAGCCAACAAAATAATACCTTCAAAAACAAGATCTTACAGATTATTATTTCATAAAGACAAACGGCTGAAGATGAAGCTCAGTTAGAAGATGCAGAAAGACAAATCCCTCCATGCTGTCGGTGGAAAACACCACAGCTCTCACTATGAGCTCTATGTGAAAATACTCACATACTACATAACATGTTTTCCTGCCAAGGGTCCTAATGAAATAAATAGAAGGGAGGACTGCGGTTGAAATATTACACAGTCAAGAGTGCTCAAAATGGCTTTCACAGAGATTGCACATCTATACACAGTGTACCGGACAGAGCTGGCATGGCTGTCTGAACCTATAATGGAGCTGGAAACGGCTGCAGAGTGTGTAAACCAGATAAATTCTCTCTCTACAACTCACATTTTCTGACAAGACGTAAACTCGTTCATCGTTTGTTTAGTTCATGGGAAGCTGTGGCTAGTACTGTATGTTGACAAGCTCATAATGTAGTGAAAACTGACACCACCTTGATGTATTATACTATAATATTGTAGTTAATATGTGCAAGTACTTATTTAGATTACCCACAGAGGACTGAGGGAGTCATTTATTGTTAAAGATCCCCTCCAGACATGTTTTAAGCAGTAGTGGAAGAAGTACTCACATCTTTTTACTTAAGTAAAAGTAGCAGTAAAGCTTTGTAAGTAAAAGTACAAAAGTATTAACATCAAAATGTGCTTAAAGCATTAAAGTAAAAGTGCATGTTGGACAGAATGGTCCTTTTTTAGAGAGTTATATTATTATTTATATCATATTATTGGAATATTATTACTGATGTTTTGACATGTAAGCAGTATTAATGTTACAGTTGGTGGAGTTAGAGCACATTTTAACTACTTTATATACTATTGAGTAGTTAAATCTATAGCACAGTATCATATCATATAAACTGATCACATGTTTTGTTTGTAAAGTAACTAGTTACTAAAGCTGTCAGATAAATGTCGTGGAGTAGAAGTATAAAGTAAAAAGGAAATACTCAAGTAAAGTAAAAGTAGCTTAAAATTGTACTTAAATACAGTACTTGAGTAAATGTACTTTTACACCACTGGTTTTAAGGCGTATAAAAGTACTCTGCTTTAAACAATAATTTGTGTCCGATAGGGTTTTTTCCACCAAAAAGTTCAATTATTTTGTTAAAAATTCTTAAAAAAAAAAAAATCACATCTACTCCTTCTCCCTCATTGAAAAATCCAGGATGTTCATTGTTATGTTTGTGTACATGCATAAAAGGCAATAAAGATTAAAGTGGAAAATAAATAAATAAATAAAATAAATATGTGAATATTGTTAATTTCAAAAGTTTTAACTGCTGGACACAAGATGTCATCTACTTCACTGAAAAGTCCATTCTCAGTGTTTGTGCACTGAAGGTTTTGAGCAAAATCCTGCTCCTACGTTCAAGCCTTTAACTCAGATTTAAGCAGATAAATGTGAAAACAGCCTTCTGTTGTCAAAGTATGCACAGACATTCTGCACAGTGAAGGTCAAACATCCAAATAACAATAAGCAAAACACATTTCTGAATGGAGGGTGACTTTAAAAATGGATAAGCAGGACAGCAATCCAATAAAATGATTAATTAAAATGGGATTCAGCACAGTGGAGGTGAGCATTCATTATCACAGTCGCACTGTTCCAGTGAGCAGCGTGGCTCTAGGGACGGCAACGTCAGTCTGCGAGTTCAATATTGCAGTCCACAGTCAATTATCTCCACAACTAATGGATTTCCATGAGGTTCTCTGCAGATATTCACGTTCCCAAGAGGATAACTCCTGATGACTTCTCATCTGGTGTCAGCAAGGGTCAAAATTTACACTAATGACTGTACAGCTGCACTTTGAGCTTAAATGTCAAGGTGACATACTAACATTAGCATGCCATCATAAACATGAAAGGTTTATTTCGGTAGCCATGCTAGTTGATGCTTACAACCTTTTCTGTGCCATTTCCTGTCCCGTCTGGTTTTCATCACAGCACACGACTAAATTTCACCTGGAGAAATCTGATCTGACTGCAGCTTTATGCAAGAATGCTGTGTACTAATAGAACTAATAAAAAAAGGTGTAAATAACAGGAGATGTGAATCAAACAACATGCCCACATAGTCGTGAGGATTGAAAAGTGAAAACAACTCTGTGTGTGTTTGGACCATGATGGTTAAAATGGGCTTTAATATGAATAATAAATTTAAATAAAATCATTTGGTAAGCCAGCTGGTAACAAAGCTCATACAGTTTTACCAGCAGAATACTGTTCTGTTTCCTCCTGTATATTACGAAGGAGCTGCCGCATATTTTACTACCCACCTACCAGTGAAATATTAAAAAGCAATCATAAATGCAGTGTGGAAGGTAGATGTGATAAATATTTAGCCTCCTGGCCTCCGCATCCACATCCCTCATCACGACTGCAGAGATTATTCCGTCTTCTTTCTTCTTATGAACAGGGATGTGATTTTGCTGCTGGTGATTATTAATCCTCAATAACATACCAGTGGTTGTCAGGGAGCTTTTTTTTAATTAACCTGCACGGTCCCAGAGTCCGTGACATTTCACATCAAAACACACACCATGCCTGTCACTCACACACACACACTATCAACATGCTTCACATGTTCAAAGGTGTGTGTATGTTTATACAGTGTACCTGCAGCACAGGTAAATAAAAGTAACATATGATTTAATGGTGGTTGTTGCTCGTGTACTTTCTGTGTACCGTTTTTCTGAGCTGATCTCAGAAAGAGGCAATCTTCAAGTAACGAGCCTGCTTCTCTCATTATCAAATTTCTATCTATTGAACTGCAGTCCTGACAGGAAACCAGCGAGTGTGGACAAAATTACACATAAGAAGAAAGTTCAGTGTTATTCATGTAACATTAATCTGAAATTCAAGATCAAAATGATTGAGTTTGTGTGTGTGTGTGTGTGTGTGTGTGTGTGTGTGTGTGTGTTTAGTAACAAAGACCAGAGTGCACATTCATAATTTTTCCCTGGACATTACACATTATTCTTTGAAAATATATTAGGTGTACCAGAAAGTACAATGTTTCTGAATTTCTGAAGGACTATACTATGTTCTTCTTTTGGTTGAGGACATTCTTTAAGTTAGCTATTTAGTTGTTTTTCCCTTTTCTTTTTTTGTTACGTGATCAATAAATGAATCACCTTTTCAGTCATTGGCTCTCTCAGTCTGCCTCCCACCACCTTCCTAAACCCTCACGAGGCACAAACCGTTTAAATGGAGGTGGTGCTGCTTTCTACCAATGAGTAACTGTTATGAAAACTGTCCACAGTGACGGCTGTGGGTTATCCAAAAAAAATCGGGGCATTGTTCTGGAAAGAAACATCAGTTGTGATTTTTCTAAATGTATTTTTCCAATCTTTTGAGCCCCACAAACTAAATTCCATTCGCCTTTATTGCATCGGGGTGGCAGCAGAAATCTATAATATTTATTTATGGCAAATAAAGCCAAAACTATCTGCACGTCTAGATACCACTAGAAGTAAATGAGGAAATATGTTCTCTATAATTTGGATGAAGCGACTCTTTAAAAACAAGTATGTTTTTTTTCCCTTTTCTGCTCTTGAAAAGTTCATTTTGGACATTAGGTTTTGGGAGCAACACAAACAATAGATCCAAAAACATTAACTCAGACATTCAGGCTTTCTATCATTTCAAGATTTAAAAAGCATTGAACTGATTTAATATAAAGATACCCAAGAACAGATTTGCTTCCTGTCATCTCAGTGGAGAAACCCAGTGGCTTTCAAGCAAAGCTCAGCGGTCTAAGCTTCTTACAGCCCACTGAGGTCATGTCCCATGTGTTCACGAACATAGTCACTGCCAAATGCTTCTTTTTATGTCGTGCGAGTGAGCTGGTTATGGAGAGAGAAGGTGATTTAAAGGAGGATGAATAATCCCACACTGGGATTACTGAAGTGCACCTCAGCAGGTTTACAGCAGAACACGTTACAAAAAGCACAAAAATTACACCCACGTCAGAGTTACAGGTTTTTATCTCAAAGTGAGATAAAATGCTGTCATGTGTGGGTCATCTCTGAGTGTAAAACTGTTAAAATAAATAAATAAATAAAATAAACATGGTGAGAGTTCGACTTGGTGAAATGTTACTGTACTGTTGCCTGGCAACACAGAAAGTGCAATTTAATGTTCTCTGAACTGTAATCCCTCTGCAGACGGTCGGCTTCCTATCTGGCCACATGTGTGCCCTCTATAAGTCTGCACATACAGTCAGTGGAAAGTAACGAAGTACATTTACATTTGAGGTACTTGTCCATTTCCATTTTATGCCACTTTATACTTCCACTCCACTGCATTTATCTGACAGTTGTAGTAACTTTTCAGATTAAAGTCTGTGTAAAGGGAATTCAGAGATTGGCTTCCAATAGTACTGATTTGTGGAGTTAGACCAGTTTACCATTTTTGTGTTCAGGATTTTTTGGACGGGCCTGAAATCATGGCTCGATGACTCACTGGAGCCATACTGAGCATGACCCCTCCCCTAACACTATATTAAAGCTAGAGCTTTGTGCTACTGGGTTAGCGAACGAGAGTCTGTCGCTGAGCAACGAGTCTCTCAGTTCGGCTAAAGTTATCTACCAGCGCCTTCGGTGGACACGCCCCCAGCGTTTCAGAGGAGAGAAAACTGCTTATTTTTCTACGATTTTGAAAACTAATGTTATATACTTGCCAATTTTTTTAAATCATTCAAATTTGGCTAGGTGGTCAACAACACATTTTTCTGTAGTGTGACAAACTCTGAACACATTTCTTATTGCTTTACACTTTAAAGTTTTACATAAAAAAAAAGTTTTATAAAATTCGAGGCATTTCTTAAGATTAAACTAGTGATTCCCAGTGTTTAAGGCTTGTGACCTCTTACAAAACTGCAGTGTCTAGTAGTTCCCCTCTAAAGTTTATATTTATTTTTAATTATTGTTTGAGGCCAGAAGAGATAAGACTCTCCAATATTTCAGAAAAAAAAAAGCAAAGATTAGAGAAAAACCCAAAAAGTGAAAGCAAATTAGTTTTTTCTACCATATTAGTCAAATTTATCTGGTGATCCTTTGGAGGGGCTCGACCCATAGCTTGGGAACCACTGGACTAAACTGGCAAACTGTATATAAAAGTAGTGAAAGTAGCTCCACCTCGACCAGCTACAACAGTGAAATGCTAATTATGAGTTGATGCATCAGTATTAACGAGTACCTTTGATGCTTTACATTATGCTGATAATACTTCTTTACTTTTACTTAAGTAGGATTTTAAATACATGACTTTTACTTATGATGGAGTATTTTTACACGGCTCTACTTAAGTTAAAGATCTGAGTACTTCTTCCACCACTGCAGCCAGTACAGTCAGTAAAACCAGCCTTTAGAGTTCACTACATGTAACAATCACACTTCACTGAGGCTTCATAAACTACTAAAAGTAGTGGATTGCTTGTTTTCCTGTGGGTGCTGCACATGATTTGATGCATCTTCTGGCAGCTCAGGGACTCCGGGTCGTAGAGTTGGTCATGAATACTCAGTTAGGGAGCGCATCTGGCTTTTGACAAGGTCATGTCATCTCTAAACATAAACTAACGGGACCATTTCCCCTCCCTTCTTGTGAGTTTTTCTCTAGAAGGCTAAGATACAGCAAATACTTTTTAAAAAAAAAAAAAAAGTCAGTAGAGGACTTAATGCGAGCACCGTCAATGTTAATCGGGGACTTATCGATTGGAGCATCTAGCAGTTGACAGAATGGTATCTGAGCGATAAAGAGGTTTCAACCAGAGTGAAAATGTCTAGTTTTAGATCGAGTCAGATGTAGAAAAACAATGTCAGAGCAATTTTAAAAACCACTGCAGAGCTGTTAGCACACTCAACTCTCTCTGTTATCACACGGGCAAAGACCATCATCTGTAGAAACATCACACATAGCTGCCCAGACAGACATCCAATCACCAGCAGCTTCTGGATTTGTTAAAATAATCACATTGCATGTGTTCCCCTCCATCTCTCCTCGTTTCCCGTCGACCTGAACTGATAACTATCAAATAAAATACCTCTTTGAATGGCTTTAAAAACTGATAACAGAGAAAGGTTTTTTTGTATGTGAATACAGACTACAGAGTCGTGTAGACATCACGTTCAGCTGAACTAGCTGAAACTAATCTAACAACAATCCTGCAATAAATCCTACGTTCATGAAGGTTATAATGTTCAGTTTTTGATTAAACTGTTTTAGAGAGGTGTTGATTCAGCTTTATGGTCATTGGATGTCATTAAACTGAGAAATGTTTCTAGTATCTAGTCTACCCTGATTGATTTGAATGGGGTGGGCAAATGATTACAAACACAAACTTCATGAACGTAGCATTTATTGTATTAGACTGCATCCGTTGTAGATAAGTGTACCTCAAACTGGCAACTGAGTGTACTAGTGAATTGAAATGGATAAATCTAAACCCAGCAATCACTTGATATGCAGCAATCAATCAGACACGTCAACAATGCACTAAGTTATTCTTAACTTCAGCATACATACATACATACATACATACATACATACATACATACATACAAGACACTCTTCTTCTGAAAAGCTATGTTGCGTTGATGAGCAGCAGATAAAAGCCCATTAGTGGAGAGCACAGACAGTAGAACAGGAGCTGTTATGTAATTATGATATGAAGAATAGTAGAAAGCTGTTACATAAACACACTGATGTAGAATTATTATTCTAATGTCTGGCTTAATATAAAATGTGTGGAATACCTATCCTATGTGTAAAACAAAGCATTGCATTTCCAATAAAGCCAGTATTACAGGGAAACACAATTTCTTTACATCCCTAAAGCCAATATACAATATAACCAGCGGTGGAAGAAGTATTCAGATCTTTTACTTAAGTAAAAATGGCAAAACCACAGTGCAGAAATAGTGTTTTGTGTGTTACAAGTAAAATTAATGCATCAAATTTTACTTGAGTAAAGTACAAAAGTATTTGTATCAAAATACTTAAAGTATCAAAAGTAAAAGTACTCACCATTTCAGAATAATACATATTATATTATTGGATTATCATTATTGATTAATGTGCAGCATTAAAAGGTGGCGCTCATTTTAATTACTTTATATACTGCTGGGTACTAGCTTGTGGATTTCCCCTCTGGAATCAATCAATCAATTAATATGTTATCTTAACCTGTAATAATACACAATATTGTATTTGCTGATTATATGTTGTATTATTAATCTGAATCTGCAACCAGTAACTTCATTTATTAAATAAATGTAGTTTAGAAAAAAGTACAATATTTCCCTCTGAATTTTATTGGGGTATAAAATAACATAAAATGGAAATATTCAAGTAAAGTAAAAGTACATCAACACCGTACTTAAATACAGTGCTTGAGTAAATGTACTTAGTTACTTTCCCCCTGTGAATATAACCCTCTACCAGAGACCCAAGCCTGAGTCTGGATCAATAGGAAACCACCCACATCAACAGCCACAACCAATAATGTTATGCCACCAAGCAATGCAGCCCATGAAAGCATTTAAGAGCAAAGCTAGCTTGATTAGCAGACGGCAAGACAACCACAAGGAGACTTTAGAGAGCAATAATCAACACAAACAATGACAGAACAGGGCAAAGATGCAGTAAACACTTACCAGAGCTCGGTGAAGTGAAGCTGTGAGACCAGCATTTTAGAGTAAAGCCCTCAGCAAGTGTTGTTCCAAGCTTCCAGGTCCAAGTGGCCTTTGAGGCAGACGGCTAGTAGGACAGTCAAAGCAACAAAGGTGCGACACAAACATTAATTAAGTCCTAGCTAATTAACTATTAGCTTGATTATAAAATGCTTTCAAGAGCAGCAAACATAGCAGCAAGTGTTTTGCGTGGCAGCGGTAACAAGCTAGCAGCGCTGCAGCAAAGCAAACCAGCGGGTGGAGCTAGCATCCGCAGCTTTATATAGACCAGCTCATTCCAGATGGTGCGCTTGATTTGTGTTCCAATAAGTAGAGTGTGTCACATGTGTAGTAGCAAGTTGTCTGCGGGAACTAGCTTGCTATGCTAGCTACGTGCATACACAAGACATAATGTGAAAAATGCAATAGTAAAATGTATTTATTTCCGAGTTAGACACTTAATGTTAACTTCTTAATGTCAGTTTAAGCCAGAAGTCAGAGGGGGGTCGTAAAATTATGTGCATTCAATTATATTCTAATATGAAATGCAAAGATTGTATGTTCAATGATTTTAATGGATGAAACTGGGACAAAGAGCCACCTGATGCGTAACAAAACAAATAGTTTTTCCTCCTCCTACTGTTTGATTTGGACCCCCAGACTCATGCAAATATCAAATAAGTTTGAAATGAAATGTTCCTGTAACTGACACACAGTGAACCTGAAGCTCCCCACGAGGAGGCCCCAGCAGTCACCCACTTTGTTTGTTTGGTAATTGGTTTGTATGATAATTAATGCGCAGCGTATGTGTGTTTGTGTGTGTTTGATCTCCAGGACACACTGCTGGAGCTGCTGTGTGATGCAGTAGCGTCGTGGGTACGGCAGGGGAAAGGTCTCGTGATCAGCGGCTTCCCCAGAGACCTGAGACGGGCAGAGGAGTACGAGGCCAAGGTCAGAGAGCACCGGACTGACAGACGTGTGGTTAGGAACATGAATAAAAGAACAAAGTCATCCACCAGTAGACACAAGTTTAAATCAAGTATCCACGAGAGAAAGTGAAGAGAGAAAGCAGAAAGTCAAACAACACAACATATCTCATTTGATTTTGAAATGTGTTTGACATGCAGTGTGAAAAATGTTCATTAAATATTTAATGCAGGAGAAAAAATGGAAATATTGGTAGAAAATGGAGACGCACAACAAACAGAAATGGTGTGTTCAGAATGACAATAATTTGCTTGACACAAGAGCAACAAATGGAAGAAAAATGTCACTTTTTGACTGATACAGAGTGACAGCATACAGATACACCAACACTGATGGGACAACAGTACAGTGACATACAGTATAAAGTAAAATGAAGATGTAGCCTGAGGTTCACTGCCGTCAACTAGACTTTCCTTGTCCTGTGCCTTGTGTGTCAGATGGGGGAGCCCAGCGCAGTACTCCTGCTGAGCTGCTCGGCCGACACCATGTCCAGTCGTCTGCAGTGCTGTGGCAGATCCACCTCCAGCTTCCACCCCGCCTCAGACAGAGACGGCGTCCTGCGCAGGAGCGCTGAGAGCTTCTGCAGCGACAGCCAGGCAGTGGCAGCTCATTACGAACGCAAGGGGCTTCTGTATACGGTAATTTATAACCACTTAATCTCAGCTGAAATTCTTTTACATTTAAAGGCCCCTCAAACACACATTCCAGCCTTCTTTTAAAGTAATTATGCTAACAGGGAAATTTCCTACCAAAACATTTTTCTCCCAAAAAATGTATCTTACAAGTGTTTTGCAGCCAAACAAATGCACCCTGGGTACAAAAGTTCCCAATATTTACCTCATTATGTCCCTAACTTTTGTGCATGATCAGATTATGAAGTAAATATGGGACATCGTGATGGACTTTAGGACACACAGTAAAAGTGTTTGGCTACAAAACAGTCAGATCAGATTTCATGAGCTATTTGGAGAAATATAATGCATGAACATTACGTTTTTAATATTGCGTCATGCATACAAATATGCATAATCTTACAGTGAATATAAAACAGATTCAAAATGCAGCGTATAGTATATTTCCAAATGATACATAAACAGATTTTTAGACATGCATATACATATGGGTGACAAACTGAAATAAAAACCAACATCATGTGTCTTAGTAAGGCGTTGAGCCACAACAAGCCTCCAGAGAAGCTTCAGAGCTCCTTGTTTAGATTCTTCAAGTCTCTGAGATCTTCTGGAGGTGACCAACACAATTTTTCTAAAGAGATATTCATGTTAATCATGTTGTCTAATGCATGTTAATCCAAAATCTGATGATTCAAATCATTTTCACACATCAAATTAGTCTCCTGATGTCCTGTACGGAAGCATCTGAATTTGTTATCCATTCACTTTTTTCCCCCTTTGATTTGTTACCCATCTGTACATAAAACATACAAGAAAATGCCAATTCGCCTCCTTTTCCAAGCTTTACAAAGTGAATTTACCTAAAAACAACAAAGTTAAACAACTGCACAGTTTTCAATCGTCTCTACAACAGAGGAGATTATTTTAGAATATTTTTGGAGCAGTTGTGTAGAGAAGGCTGGCTTCACTGACGTCTCCACTGACATGAGGGTCAGTAGATCATCACAGAATTTCTGTTTTGGGGGGGTGAACTGTCCCTTTAAAATGAGCTGTTTGAAGCGTTTAAATGCCACATCAGGTGTCGTGTGTGCGCGCGTGCTTAAATGCCACAACAGGTATGAGGTCATCAGTCTGCTGTGAGCCTGCAGAGGTTGCACTGCAGCAGACTGCATGTCCTCGGCTGCACGTTTAGACACTGATGGTCTGTGAAAGGCCTTGTCACAGCCAGTTTGTCTCCGCCTGCAGATTGACGCTGAGAGGTCGCCGGATGAAGTGTTCGCCCGGATCTGCCAGGCGATGGAGACCTTCTGATTTCTACATTTTCCTCAACACCGCCACCCCCACCCACACCTCAAACTCTGCTGTCCGGGAGGCCTACCCACCTTCCCTCTCTCCCTCTTTCTCTCTGCTGTATCCCTCCAAGGAGACTCACCCACACCCACACACCCTCACACCTGCACCAGACATATTGAACTGTGGTATGCATGTCCCCAATTACTCCCAGCAATCAGTGAAACCTCTTTCTGCTTTTGACACTGACGAAGCGCCTTGGTTGTCACATTCTGCTTCACCCACTTGCATTGTCTCTCTCTTATATTGACCTCAATATATGCTGCCAACTGCCGGACCGAGGTAAATAACTGTACTGAGAAAAACACACATTCCCTGCTGTGACTGAGAGCATGCTTCTAGTTGAATGTGAAATCTCTCTGCCATTGCTTCCCCCCAGAGGAGCTGAGAGAGGGTTCCCGCCTTGCTAGAAAGTGGAAATGTCAGTGTGCGCTCATGCTCTCATGCACAGCATCATGTTTTATATCGTAACAAGCATGCAAGAATTACAATCAAGCTTAACTGCCTTTTGTGCATTAAATAAAAAACACAGAAAAATTATTAAGAGTATTACATTATATTGCATTTGTATGTTTCCAAGCCCATAGTGCAGGTGCTTGTTTGAGTCTGGTATTTAACATTCAATAAAGCCAGTGCATTTGCTAAATGGAGGATTACTGAGTGTGTGCTTTGGTGTTTTGTGTGTGTGTGTGTGTGTGTGTGTGTGTGTGTGAGAGAGAGAGAGGGAGGACAGGGAATGGCCACAGCTGATCTGATAGCCCCATCTGCTGGTGAGAAGATCACAACAAAAAGGTGCTGAAATTATATGAAAGTTAACCAAGAGATAAGAGGTAGAGAAATTAGCATTCCGTTTAAAATGCACAAAAACATCATTTGTGTGTGTGCGCCTTCAAGCTGATACAAAACGTGGATCCAAACATCAGCAAAATGACCTTTAACTGCAGCACTCGGTGTGTCAGCGAGTGTTTGAAGTGACCACCAAAGGTCACATGTTGGGAGCACAAATGAAAAGACAAAAAAAAAGAAAAGAAAGCAGGTTCTCACAACATCTGGAGGTTTCTAAATTGCTCTCATTCAATAAAAAAAGTCTTTTACACCACTGTTGGAAGAAAGAGAAACAAGCATTTTATTCTTTTTAGCAGGTAGAAGAGGTGATAAATTAACTATTAGCTATTATTAAAGTGTATTTTGAGGTTTTCTTTTGATACTGAAGTTATGGGGAACAATTACTACTACAGAAAGTCTTATTGATCAAAAACTATGAACTAAACTTTTGTCAAAGGCCTTTTCTTTTAATTTCTTGAAAGACTTAAATGATTTAGCACTGATCATGGAGCTGCCTGGTCCTGGCCAACATTAAAATAATAAGGTGATCAGAAAATCAATCTTAATTAATAAAACGTCTTGATTTAGGAAAAACAATTTTACTGCACTTTCTTCTTGTATAACTGTCTAGAACACATTATAGTGCTGAAATGATTAGTTTTGATTTTCAGTTAATTAACTAATAAAGCTTCAAGCTTCTCAAACATGAGGATCTCCTGCTTTTCTGTTTCATATCTTCATGTAAATTTAATATCTTTCTGTATCCAACTGTTGTGTTAGTTGGACAAAACAAGCAAACTGAAGCACATTGGGCTCTCTGACTTTGTATTTTGAACCTAGCTGACATTTTAAAATTTTATTTTTAATGATTAATTGAAAAGGAAATAATTTGTTGCAGCTCTAGCACATTCAACTTAAGTTGATACTCTAGATGAAAGCAATGATTCAATATTGAAAGAATTCATCAATAATAACTTGTTCAAGCTAACAAAATGTGATTAGTCACAGCTGCACTAGGGCTGCAACTAACGATCGCTTCTATTACTAATTAACATACTCATTTTCTCAGTTAATAGATTAATCATTTTGGTTTCCCAGAGTCCGAGTGACGTCTTCAAATGTCTCGTTTTGTTCGATCAACAGCCTAAAAAAAAAGATCTCCAGAATACAATGCTACAATCAGCAGCAAATCCTCACATCAGAGAAGGTGAAACCAGAGATCTTGAGCTACTTTTGCTGAACGAAATGAGTCAACTTATTGAATAATGAACTAATCGTTGCAGCTCTAAACTGCTGAACTATATATTGAGCTTGGAGTGACCTTCGATAATAATAATAAAACAGGAACCACAGGTGTAGAAACACTATTTTCACATACTTTTATTTCCACAATTCTCCTCTAGCATTTTTTTTTTTTTTTTACATAAGAACAGACTGTTATACACAGATATTGAAGCAGGGCAAAGGGGGTGAGGGAACGAGACGAAAACCATACAAAATGGTGTCTACTCAAGCACAACAAAATCTATGTGTATAAAATTGTGTGGGTTGTTCCACTGTGGAGGCACCAACATCTACCTCAATTCTTTTTTTTTTTTAAATAGATTAATAAAAATACAATCTTTTAAATGGACCTTTTTAAAGTGGACTGCAAAATTAAAGCAGATCTAGAGGCATGATGACCAGATCAATAATGTAGGGCAATGTGGGTCGATGGCGCCCCGCAGGGGGCGAAGTTGTGGGCGAAGGGAGAAGTTGTGTCCAGGTTCAGAGGTGGAATTCCCCCCCGGAGAAAGAAAACAACAAATTTCTCTTTTAAAAATGGCACACAGCAACTATCGCTGGCTACTTTTCACCATATACTTGTACACTCAACATGATCAACAACGGCAGACATTGGGGGAGGAGATAAAAAAACAAAACCAGTCATGTATACTTTTCCATACATTCCCCATTCACCTTCAAAAACTTTTGCTCTCCGTGCTGTAGTGCTTCCTTGTTAGACATGTTTTAGTGGGGAGAGCAAAGGGAAAGGAAATACAGATGAAAGAGACTGTCTGTGTGTGTGTATAAGGTGGTGGTGGGGGGATAGAGAGCAGCGTTGTGTGACAGTGGTAGGGTTGGCTCCATGCTAAAACATGGCGCACAATCCTGTTAACACATACAGGTGTCTGCAGAACTTCCAACAGTCTGCAGCCAAAACGCCCTTGGCGTAAAGTTCCACAGCGCCCAACTTCTCTTGCAGCAGCCGCAACTCCCGCTGAGGAAGCTGCGACTCATAAATACTCAATCTACGGATACCTAGCTAGAACACTTTTTTTTTTTACTCTTGCATAACACAGAGACCACATACATACATAGAAACCACCTTTGTGTATCTCAGTTGATGACTTCACAGTCCACTACGACCACACACCTCCATTAGGTGGCGCTTCACCAGACTGATAGTCAACTCTCCAGTTCTGAAGCAGCACAGGGAGGTAACTGGAGGGCGATGAGGGGAAGAGGGGGAAGGGACAGCCCTCCTGGAGTCACAGAGCTCGGGAATGTCGGTGTGCCTTCTGTTTTTTTTTGTTTGTTTTTTAAAAATAGTGTATCGTTTCAAATCACAGATCCATTAATTAACCTGGCTGAGGTGGAGCGGGGGCCCCCTTGCTCTGAGGAACCAACATGGCCATCATTTGCTTGAGTCAGGGAGGTCAGTTTACCAACAGCCCCCCCCCACCAGCAGCACCGTGGTCTGCTCTGAGGCCCCTGGCTGTCTACCTGCCTGCTGGCCTTCCTGCCTGACGGCGGGTTAAGCGGTTATCTTGGACTTGGAGGATGGAGCCATGCACAGAGTGGCCTGTGGGATATGTGGAGAGAGCCTGGAGCTAGAGGCGCCTGGGACCCTGTCATCTGTTGGCTGGAAAGTAGTTAGGGTCCAGGTAGTTGTAGCCTGTGCTCTGCGGCAGGCAGTAGTCCCTGTCCAGAAAGGTGTCTGTCTGGTGCACCGGTTCCAAGTGGTGGTTAGGCTTGTGGGTCTCGGTCTTGAACAAGCTGGAAGACGAGCAGGAAAACCTTCAGTATTTAGATCAAGTGCGCTAAATTTAGAAGGCTACCGCTGTTATTTCAATGTGCCAGACACACATTTAATCAACATTTAGGTAAATACAAGTATCAGATCAGATTTTTAAAAAAGGGCTAAAATCGGGATTTGGGCCAAAAAAAAAAAAAAGTTGATCGGGACATCCCCATTGATAACATTTAAGTTTCTGGAAAATTTATTGAAACCTGTTTATGGATAAAATAACAAGAATGTCTGTTTTTGGCTAATCCAGTACACTTAACACCTCACACATAAAAATGTCCATCGCCACTTTGATGCAAAACTCATAAAAAAATCCATAAAGCAGGCCTGTCCTTTCATTTACTACATTTACCATGATATTAAAGGGATAGTTACCACAGTATAAACTATGAAAAAATCTCTTATGGTAGACAAATTAATATCATCTTATGATATATATCAGCATTTTGTCCAACCCCAACTACCAGTTCAGTATGCAGCAATTTTAATCTCATGACAGGGTCTCACCAGTCAGAGCAGTTGGAGCAGAAATCGACGGAGTTGTCCTGCGGACAGTCCTGACAGTGCCACCGCACTCCCTGGATGGGCTCCATGCCGCAGATGTCACACTGCACAAAAAACACACACAGACATCTTCAGAACACAATTTTGGAACAGCATAAAATTATTAAATGCTGATAAAAACCAGTGTGTTTGATGAACTGATTAAAGACATCATCAGCAGCAGCAAACACTGATGTCTTTGGAAAATTACATCGTCTTTATGAGATACACAAATGGACAACTGCTGTTGCCAATTTCAAGATTGAAAATAGCACAAATAAAAATGAAATATGTATTTCTATGATTTAGTGATTTTAGATTTCTATGCTGTAGTCAGAGCCAACATTTCACAGCCTCCTCTATTTTCGTTGTGTGCTGCATTGTTAGATAACAGTATCAACACCACCCAAAAATCAAGCAACTCTAAGGTGGACACTGTCCTTTTTAAACACTCTTTGTACTGTTTTTTGTACAGTGTGAACATGCTATGCAGTCAAAACACTGTTATAATTAAGTGTATAGTATGTAATTGGGGAACTAATCCCTCTGACTCAGGATGGGATTTCATTCCCCCTTGTACATTGAGGGCAGGTGTACATGTAGAAGCCTGGCTTTAATGTTGTCAGTGTGTTGTACAGAAGTGTGCAAAGTCTTCACCTTGTAGCCTACGTGCCGCACCCCGGCCTTGTCCTCCTGGATATCCTGGAGCGTCTGTTTTTTCAGTCGCTTCAGCTCTAAAAGCTGTTTGTACTCTGGCAGATTTCTCAACTCCACAGGTATACCCTCCTCATCCTGGGGGTGAGGGAAGGAAAGACAAAGACAAAGACAAAAACACACACACACACAGAAAGAGACCGAGAGGAGATGAGTGATAGAAATACACAGACAAAGCATCTCTACATGACTCTAGGGATGCAATCTGATAATGATATCTCTAGATGTTTCATAACCTGCAGACAAATTTGCTGCCACTATTGATCAATCTAATTTTAGCTGAACAAGACAACGTATCCATAAACACCGGTCTAGGTTTTCTTCTGTTTGGGGAGCAATGTTGTAGTAAGCAGAGATTGTCTTTCGGCTGAAAGTACATGAGTGCAAACCTCTGTCTCCTTCACAAAGACACGTCTGCCGGCTCCAGCCTAAACAAACCTCCACCTTCTTGCGGAGAGGGAAAATAAAACTTCAGAAATAAAAAAAAGTGGCAAAGTGCAACACTTTATATTTCGACCAAACTATTAGTCCCACTTCCAGGTCTTAACAGGAAATGGCTTTGTGAGAATCCTTCTAAGTTGCCGACGCATTTGTCCTCAGCAGACTTTCATTCCATCCTGCAAACACCGACAAAGTAAAGGACAACCTGGAGAAGTGAGAAATGATTGTGGCGCATGCTGGACTTTACTTCATACTAGCGGCATCAGAAGTTTTGTTAGCACGCTGGTGGAACCGGCAGCCTGTGTTCACAGCAGGGGACGGTGACCCGGTTTTACTTAAAGGTTACTGCCATCAAAGGGAAAGAAAGAAAATGTCAGCGCTTGGGTAACGCTGAGAGTCAGGAGTTGCGCAGTTCAAATGGAAACAGAGGCGAGGCGAGGCGAGGCTAGCTGAGCCCCCTGCGCTGATTTAACCGTTTTCAACGGTGCACGCGGCCCTGATTGAAGTGAAAGGAAAAAAAGGGTACAGACGTGCATGATCAAGGGCCAAATGTCTTATTTCATCCGAAGGTTTTAAAGTCGAGTTAAAAGGGACAGGGACAGTCTGTCATATGAAAGCGGACGTAAGTGACAAGGCAGGGAGCCCGAGCACAGTTGCTTAATTCACCTTGTCTGGAGTTAATTTAAATAGACTAGTCAGGTATAAAACAAGCTCCCCAAGGCACATAACATGCAGCTTTAACCCGTCTTTATCTTACCGGTCACTGCTTACATGAGGAAGAGAGGGAGACTGTGGACAGTGAGAGAGAGAGTGTGATAGGAAATGTGAGCATGTGATTAGCTTAATTAAGCAGCAAAGTACCACAGTCGGTCATCAGTGACACAACAAAGTGAGGGGAATAGGATCAGTTACAAGATAATCTCCCAGGACAAATGTATGGGAGTTGGATGTGTACAGAAAGAAGCATAGTTAAAAATAAAGAAAAAGCAGTGTGGCTTCCCGTTATGTGTGTTGTGTGACGTGACAGCAGACTGACCGAGTCATCGGCAGAGGGGTCCTGCATGCTGCTGTAATACGCCGAGCACTCGTCATCTTCGTCCATAAAGACCGGCGGCTCATAGGAAGTCAGGAAAGTAGAGGGCCGATAAAGGTGCTTGTTAAGGTGGTGCTGCCTCTTACTGGATGCCTGGGGAACAAAACAGGTACAGTTACATAAGCAGGTAGTTTTAAACAGGTCCTCTTAAACGAATACTGTTGTGGAATTTCTTAGTGATCAATACAATAGCAACAATTACTACTAACTTAAAAAATTATAGCACTTCTGTAGATGTTTAAAAGTAGGGCTGGGGAAATATATGCTTTCTAATGTATGCAAAATCAGCTAAGAAATAATGACACTGATGCTCATTCTTCACACTTGTTAAAATGGCTACTGAAGTGCAAATGAGCCCGAAGCTCCGTGTGGAGCCGGGATGTGTTGTTTTGTGCTATACACCGCTGTAGGCAAGGAGGTGTTGGAAATTCTTCACACGTTGCAGGATTTTCACCGTCTGAAGGGACGTGCACGCGCATCTGCATTTCTAGCTCAGCCAATACCAACGCACCATCTCTCTGAAATAACCTATGATTGGCCTAAGTCTCCCGTCACGGGACAGATTTTCTGAAGCCTGAAAACAGAGCCAAGAGGAGGGGCAGAAGTAGAGGTTTTCTCTCAGACCACTTGAATTACAATATGCTGAACGGTTATTATTGAATTTTTGCCCAATGACGCCCAAAAAAAGCTGCCTACCCCACCTTTAAGATTGATGAAGAAAAGCACTTGTTTAAATGGCGTTAGTAACTCAGTATGGTTAAGGGGTTTTGTAAATAAGCAAATTACCTTTTTAGTGTACATGCACAGGTTGGGTGTTCTTCCAGGCACAGGGATACCAGCTTTTGTCAGTTTGATGAAGTACTTTTGAACCCTACTGGCAACCTGGAATGTTTCAACAGGAAAATGGCTGCGTTAATGATTTCCAACTGAGGAACAGCTGCTTGAAGTAATTGAGGTCACACAAATGTATGATCCAGGTACTTGCAGGGGGTGCAGTTATTATCACACAAGAGTTTTTTGCCTTTTAGCACTGCAAAGTGTACACTCAATTTAACAGTGTTTCCATAACAAAGACACAGCTATATCAATGTCAGGACATGCTAATAAAAACACAAGTAGAGAGTGGTACAACCAGTTCAAAGACAGCTGAAAATATGCTTTTTAGCTGGCAACATACAATTTTAGCCAAGTCAGGTTTTGTTGCTTCTGAGGTGAATTCTTTCTGAAAATCTCACCAGCAGATTCTGTAATGTGTTTTTATCATTTTCAAATGTGCCAATAGGTCAAATACCAGAACTAAGCAGTTAATAAGTGTGGCTCAAACTAGAATGCATTTTTTCAGTTAATCACAACTCTCTCTTTCACCTGTTTTGCTGTTCGATTGCCGAGCTCATCAGCTATCTTCTGCCATCTTCTGGACTCGACTTCCTCGGGAGGAAACTTAACAAGAAGCTGCTCCAGTTTTTTCTATAAAAACAGACAAAACAACAGGTGAAAACCAAGTAAGGACAAATTTCTTTGGTTAGTGTTTAATGTATCTTATATGCTTTCATCACAAACCAGATGTGCACCATTCAAAAACAATTAATTAATTCAAAAAGATTGTACATTTAGCCCTCATTTCACAAATCAATGAAAGTTTTCCAGACTAGAATCCTGTATGTTTCAGATATTTAATTGTTTACATTTTTCTAAAAAATAAGAGTGAGTATTGGCGTTATGGAAAAAAAAAAAAGCATGTCTGAAAAGAACCTAAACATGTTTCAACACTAGTGTCATCAAGCGTTTCTGTTGTTATTTACTCAGTGAATGACATCATTCTGATAAAATATAGTGCAACTTGCTACCTACCTGTTCCTCCACAGTCCACAGCTGGTTAAACGTGTCAGACTTGTTTGGGTGACAAATCCTCCCCCTGATCATCTGTCAAGAAAACACGAGCCATGTTAAAAGACTAAGACCATACAAAACTAATGGGCACCGCACCATTTGAACAGATCTGTGCATATGAACTGCCTGGCACACTGAATCCGTCAGTTTGACAGAAAGATGTGACTCGAGAGGTGTCACTGGGAAGATGCAGAAAAACAGCGACTCTTTTGACTAAAACAAAAGAGTGTAATCCGGGAGAATGCAAATGTGCTTGCACAATATAAACAGAGAGAGCAACAGGAATAATCAAGGAGTTGTTTGCTTAGTGCTAAATCCTGGTGCTGTCTAATCCCAACAATCAATTAAAAGTGAGACCTTACTGTCCATACAATGTGGGGAAAAACCCACACACATAACAGACAGCACGAATAAACCATAATCAGAGGTGTGGGAGAGGCGGGCTCCTCGTGTTTCCATAGATACCATCTTTTGTGCTCACATGTGCTTATCACTGCCGAGGAGTAAGAATGGGGGAAATGAGGCTGGAGGAGGCCAGGCAGTGTAAAATGATAATAACCTGATTTGTAGGCCAACCTGCAGGAGATCGGTGACTCACCAGCTACAGCTAGGAATGGATGTAGCTGCATCTGCACTAATGATATACTGGGAGACAATCACAGCTGTGATGACAGCAGCCGTGTGTGTGTTGTACAGATTATTTTAGTAAAGAGGCAGAGGGTATATCCCAAGTCTCTTAAATTGCGTCCACGTTTCCCTCACTTGCGAAACCACGCGAGGAGAGAAGAAACAAGGAAATCTGTTTTTAGAGAAATGAGACGTCCTTTCCTCTGAAGCGTCACGTGAAGTGACGTCCGTTTCTGATGATGGCGGCAGCTGATCACAGCTGGATCAGCTGTCAGTTGGCTTAACTGCTGTAGAGACTTTTGATGGAGTTTGTATCTGCACACACGCGCACTGCGCTAATACTAATAAAGACAAGTTATCACTGGCAGAGCAGCAGTGTTTTCTGTCTGTAGCCGTCTAGCTGTCTGTAGTTTAACAAACACCTGCACATGAACAACCTGCACTCTGTATTTATACTGCATTTATATTATTTATTCATTATTTGCATCTGTATTTATTGATATTCTCATTGTGAATTCATTATTGAATAACCCAGAATATGATTAGGGTGTCTTTTGAACATTGGAAATTATTTATTACACTAAATGTTTCAGGGAAAACTGAAATTATGTAACTCATATCAAACCCGACGCTCAGGAATTACCAGCCTCACGTGACTGAATGGAAATGACGATAAATGATGTAAAAGGTTTCTTGCTGACAGACAGACTCTACTCTCTCTGACTTTAATTATATCCATAATAAAAGTTAATGAGAGAAATACAGATCATGAAAAGAAAAATCTTTCTAATAAATGAAGAAAGTTGTTTATGGTTCTTTTGTTGTTCAGACCTACAATTAACACATATTCAAATAAATAAATGGAGCGAGGAGATTTTAAAATAAGAGACTTGGGACGTACCCAGAGTCATACCTGCGTTTGTCTGCCGTTCTCCAGAGCATCACTAGTGGGCAGAGATGAGTACATGGTGGAGGATTCACCTTCCTTCTTGGGCTCCACGGGACTTTTTGGTCGAGCAGGCAAACCTGAAAGGAGGAAGTGAGCAGAATTAGTCATTTTAAATGGCAGAAGAATCTCTCTGGTGTTTATTTTGATGAGATAGAAAATGTACAGACGCCAAGACAAAGACAAATAAAATGCATACGTGCCTTGGTCAAAGATCAGCTTTAGCTGCCTGGTTTTGCGTTTCTTGTCGCAGAACTCTCGCTCAAAGTCGCCAAGGCCTGAGGTGTACTGCTCCCACGCAATGTCAGGGAGCTGGACGACTCGCTGAGGACAAGGCATGCCCAAATTCACCTACGGATCGCCAGAATCAGGGTTCAAAATCCATTAATAAAAGGAACCCATAACTTCTATAAACAATACTGCAACAAGGTTAGATATGTGACAGCATATGAGAAACCAACTGGCACTGCAAGACAAACAATACTTTGGGACATTTTTTCCACACTTTTGTTGGGTATGCCTATGTTTTCATAACATTGTAACGTGTGCTTTTAAGTCCAGTCATTGCTTAACATAATTCAAGTTAGCACATAGTGTAATTTTTCAAGATTGCTCCAAATAGCTCCCTTAACAGGGCTTTCTAGTGATTCCAATATCTAGATTCAAGAGGCGCCAAACGTGTCCATCTTCATACTGAGTTTTCACCACAGGATTTCAAACCCTCATTTTCTTTTATGCACAATATCAGTCTCTGTGCAAACAAATTCACATATGCTTATGAGTACAAAGCCATTTTAGGCAGTACCTGCAGCAGGTGTTCTGATGGTATTTAGTTCTTACATTTGCCTGACTGCACAAATGCATGAACTCATTTACCTTGATATTATATAAGCAGTCGTACATATCTCAACTAGAAAAGGTGGACAGTGTGCATGTCCTGGCCCAGTTGTGAATAAAATCAGTCATACTGTGGAAAAGGAGGACTAGTCTGCACAATGAATTTTATAAGCTCTCAAATATTTATTCAAGCAACGTTTCAACCAGCAAGGTATTCCTCAGGCAAAAACCAAGAACAAGACCTTACGTGCCATGTCTCGGAGAAAGGTTGATGCAGAGTAAATAACATATAAAATAACATATAAAACATGCACGTATTTGCACATTTTATACAACTTATATGCAAAAGGTGTTTGTTGTACACATTAAAACATTCACTCAGCTTTACACCTGTGCAATATAATGCCACACAGCAGCCCTGCCATAACATCTAGCTGTACAAAGCTCATAATGTTCAGTGTTTGGCGACATTCTCGGAAATGTGTAAATTCAATTATGTTTTCTTTATTGAGGTCATAGTCAAAGGCAGTGTTGTACTGGACTACATTATATTGAGAGGTTTTTCTAATTTTTTGTTTAGACTGTACAGTGGTACCTAATAAAGTGGACACTGAGTATAGTTAAAACACCGGTCTGTATGTTTGTTACCCGTTTCTGCAGCTGCTCCACAAAGCTGATGGGATCGGCAAGTGCCTCTCTCTGGTGACGCGCCAACGTCTCCAGGTCCAGGATGGCCTGTGTGCGCTGGGCCTCAAGAACTCCGATGGTCTGCAGCAGCCTCTGATAACTGACACGGAGGGAGTCGAGGTTAGACAACAGCGGAAGGAAGGCACTGCTGATTACATTATTTAACCTGACACTTGCAATGCTGCAGTGCATCAAACTTTTAGACCTCAGACCAGGTCTAGTAAAGCCTAAGAAAAACTGCAGCTGGTAAATACAAGTTCAATTAGCAAGAGAAAATACACTTCAACCACTAAAACACATTTCTGATCTGTAACTGTGCGCTCAAGATTTCATAGCAATATCTAAACCTTTGCATGACAAACACTTGGGTTTTGCGGTGCTCGAGGAGCCTTCCGCACTGTAGAAGTCTGACCTTTCCACTCACACCCTCCAAGAACTGCAAACTGAGCTGTCAGTGACTAAGTCTGGTACTGACTCAGAGGTCTTACAGTGTGAGCAGAGCTGCAGGAATCGACAGGAATGTGACAGCATCCTACACAGCTATAACCTAATGCAGGTGCTTAGTGAAGCAGAGTGGATCAATCTCCCCTAACAGGACATGAATGAAAATCAATGCACAGGACACAATTTATTCAACAGACTGCTGGAGGTTTGAAAATCCTACGAGCAAAACGTTCAAACGAGTCAACTGTGTTTAACCTCGTCGTAGCCCTTCAATAGCTACACAGACCATTCCTTTTACACTATGGGAAGCTCTGCTGACCTTATACAGCATCAGTGTGCTTCAATGCAAACATCTGTACATCTGTGTCTGCAGCAATAGCACCAAAACATACTGCACATTTCCTGTATTACAGAGTGACTCGGAATCAAATGTAAGATCTCTGCAAAGGAAAGCATGCTGACTTCCTCAAATGAACAGATCTGTGCATTAATCTCTTTCAGGGAAATGAGGAGGACTTGGCTCTGCTTCTCAGCACTCTGGACTCCCTCCAAGTGTCCAGCCTGGTGTTCCATTGCCACCTACTGGGCCCGAGGTCCACTGACAAACACTGGTGCCAAATGGAAAGCTGACCAGGACAATAGTGTTGCTATGTTAATGCTTAATAAAAGGAAAGCTTTTTGAAATATTTACATGATATAGGTAGATTGAACTGTAAAACCAGACAAAGCTGTAAGGTGCAAACAACAAGATATTCTGGTGTACATATCATTAATCATGTCAATATCTCCATATTCAGAAACTGTAAAATGCCTAGTCACCTAATGCCTAGATTCCCTAAAAATGACCCCTCACTGTATTGATCAGAGCTTTCACAAATTCTCCTTACTCAGCACAACCTTAAACTTGGCGTGTCACAGAAACGTGATCGAGTTACCTTGAAATACGAGAGCAGTGAAATTTTATTCAAAAGCCGTTCTCCAAATTTGAAACATTCACCAATACTGGTGTCAAAGACAAAGGGACCTCAGCTGATGATGTCTCTAAGCTCCTACAGCCCTCTGCCTCTCCTCCTATGAAGATGCATCATGAATCAGCTGTCCTGCTACGGCGAAGTTAGCAGTGCCCGACTGAGCGCAGCGTGGGACCTGTCCACTGACATAAACATCCCATCTTGCATGACAACTGACCACAATACTAGGAACAATACTGAGAAATCAATTTCCTTAAAAAAAAAAAAAACAAATCTTACTGAGAAAAGAGAGAACAAAGGCAATCAGCAGAGTAATTTTAACATCCAATCTCTGGGCAATTGGCAGCTAATTCACACAATCACAGCACCAGACTGAAGGCGGAAATTAAATGTTGAAACATGTAGAACCTGAACAATAAGATAACTGAGATAATTAAACACTGTCTATGCGCTGGTGGTGTAAAAACCCAGATACAGAAATACTGGAAAGTTTTACCTCTTCAGGCCTCTAACAGTTATTTAAATGAAACAATCTAAAAGGTTTAGAGGAAAAAAATAGCACATAGACATATTCACAACAAGACACAGAGACAAAAAGGTTGGGAACTACTGGTGTAGCCTAAATAATATAGTGCTTTCTCATAGTGGGAACTGTTGGGTTTCTGTAAATAATATTATAAAGAGAACAGTCTAGACCCGCTCTATATGACACGAGCCCCGAGATAACTTCTGTTATGATTTAGCGCTATATAAATAAAATTTATTTGAATTGAATAATCAGCACTCAAGCATAGTTAAAAATGTTTTGGACACAATAAGACTGATTCGCCTACATATTTAACATTAAGACTAAACTGAAAAATACTTAACGTTCAGCACGTTCAAAACATCAGAATATTCTCAGCACATTTAAATCCTTATCAACTCAAAGGCATCTCTGCTTCATTCAAACCCAAAGACCAGAAGTAACACAATGATCATAGAATATAGTGATCAACGTGTGAGAGCTACATTAACAAAAGATGAGGAGAGAGCAGAATCCCCAGGGAGCTCCCACATACTCTTTGTTGTGTTTAAGAGCCAGGTGGTCCGACTCAAAGTAATACACGTCTGGCTCCTCCTCTTCCTCCTCCTCCTCCTCCTCCGCAGCCTGGCTTTGTTTCAGCTCCTTGCTTCTCTCCTTGGCCTCTTTGCCCTCCACAGGCCCGTCACCCTCACCACCTGCCCTGTCCCCAGGATCCACGGAGACCAGCTCCTCACAGGAGGTGCCAACAGTGTCTGAGGGAGCAGGTTCCTCCACCACAGGGCAATCCTCCTCCAGCCCAACCACCACTTCCCCTTCTTCACTCAATGGACCATTGTCACTGGGAGGAGAGCTGAGCTTGGAGGAGGCCTTGCCACCAGTGGCAGCCCTCCTGGGTGAAGTCCGCAGGGTGTATCTGTGTTCGTAGAGGTCTGTGAAAGAGGGGGGCGTGCTGGATATTGAGGGGTTGCACCCTGGCTCTGTGGGGGAAGGGGTTGTGGCTAGTGGGGGTGTAGTTTCTCCTGAGTTGCTGTTGTTGTTGATTGGACTACTGTTCATGTTGGTGGTAGTGGAGGAGGTGGAGGCGGCAGCTTCCTGCACTGGTGTTAGCGGCCGGCCGTTGGTGTCGTTCTCACTTTCCATCACCTGCTCCTCATGGGCCAGACACAACGGGTCGCCCACCACGTCAACCTCCACTTCCTCCACCTCCTGCTCCTTGGCCACTATCAACTCAGGGACAGGATCCTCTGGAACAGCCTCAAATGTTGGTGCAGATGAGGCTGGCGATTCCCCTGAGCCAGAGACCTCCATCTGCACAGGGACAGAATTTCTACAAGGCACAGTGGGGTCAGGGGATGAGGGAGCCCCCGTCTGACTGCCGTTGAGCAGCGACGGGCAGTTGGTGGCAGAGATGGGATTTGCACTAGGCTCTTCAGTAAGTGTGACAGGTTCCTCTGCTTTATTCTCTTTGAGTCCATTAGAGGCCTTGTGAGCATTCGGGGGCTGAGCTGCCCCGTCACACTCCACATGACCATCCTCTGCCTTCCCACCTGTCAGCTCACCTTCCTCTTTACTGAGGACAGGAGAGGCAGGAGCTGTGATAGCAGAGTTTTGGCTGGGAAATTCTTCACAACTGTTGTCCTTGCTAGGCTCTGGGACAGAGACTGGACTTTCAGGTTTCAGAGGAACAGGGTCCTCCTCGTGTCCCTGAGACTCTCCAGAGCGGGAGCAACGCTTGGCCCTTTTGATTTGAGGACAGGCATCCCGTGCCCCCTTCACTCGATCACAGTTCTCAGCCTTCTCGGGACTAATGTCTTTATCTAAACAGGATACGCCCCGCTTCCTAGAGCTGGTCCATTGCTCCGCCTCAGCTGGAGAAGCATTCGGGTCAGTTACCTTTCCCTGCAACGAGGCCTGCTGCTGGCCATCCTGCTGAGAGTCCTGCTTTGTATCATGCTTGGTGTCCTGCTTTGTGTCCTGCCTTGACTCCTGCTTAACGTCTTGTTTGGTGTCCTGATTTGGCTCCTGCTTTCCATCCTGCTTCGACTCCTGCTTGCTGTCCTGCTTTTTCTTGGGTGAGCGGGCCCTAGTTGGCGGAGACACCGAGGTCTCCTCCGGCTGGGCGATGCTGCGGTTCCTGAGGGTTCGTCCACAAAAGTTCTCATCCAATCCATTGAGCCCCACTGACGACCTTGTGACGCGTGAGGAACGGGACGCGGCCATACTACGGCGGGTGCCTACAGTCTCCTCATCCTGGTGCTCTCTCCTCTGCAGCAGAATGTGGGCACCTGCAAAACACACACAGACAGATACATGCACTTTATTAAGTCAAAATAATCACCGAAAACTGCAAAACTATACAGCTACTTTTGCACCGGCTATAGGTTTGATTGGTTCCACTGGCCAGCCAAGCTAAAAATGAATGTATGAACAGTACCATGGGGTGTTTCAAACAAAGCGTTAGGGTACTGATTTCTCCTGTCATTGTAGCTAAGCACCTAACACCTTCTGTCAACAGGCAGAACTAGATGTCTTATCCCAGGTCTGTACAAATTACAGACCTTCCACCTACATTAAAAAGGTGGAAGATCTCATCCTGGCAGAAGATAAAACAGGAAACAATAAAGTTAGATCTTCCATGTAGCCTAAATGACCAATCACAGTCTCTTTCGGCACTTCACAAATGTCACAGCTTTGAGCCTCATCTGTATGTGCCTCGTAACTCAAGAGATAAAAAGGTGACTACAGCGCAGCAAGCACTTTAAGTAATGAAAAGCCCCCAAAGCTGGAAAGCAAACGATTTACAAAAAGGTAGACTACCTTAAATTAAATCCAACAATAATAATAAACATCACACAGAATGTGTGTGTATGTTTCAGTGAGGGCATATTTATTTCCTCCCCAGAGATTACTGCTCATTCTGTCACACACAAAATAAATATGGTTTACTGGTTGACTGATTTCTGACACTGAAGATACACTGTCATTCTTACACCCAATTCAGCAGAGATAATGCTGCAGACATAGGTTTGTCATCACACACTGCAGGCTGTTTATCTCTTCATAACAGGTGTGCCAGAGGACCAACAGGCTGCAATCCCTCCACAACTTATCAGAACGTACACAAATGGAAACGCTCCGACACCAAGAATCCTACATAAGGCTTACAGGCTTAGAATGTGGACAACCATAGAGGCTTAGGACATGATGATTCACTTCCTGACACAATTTAAGGCATAACAAAGCCTTCCCAAACTTGCTCTGTGTGTTGCCAGAGGTATCCCGCAGATGAAGTACATTGCTGTGCATCAGAACAGAAATCCTGGCTTAAGAGTGTGAGCTGGAATATTAACACAATCCTAATGCTACCAGGCACTAATAAGTAGTAAATCTTGGATATCTTATTCTAAACTAAATAATCCATTTAACAGAAAACAGATAGGCTTCATGCACTAACAATTCAAATGTAATCTAGGTCAGTCAATCCATAATAATCACTTTAATTTCACTCATGTAAACACCTTTATCTCACTCACATTAAGGTTGTTATTGAGGCAACAGAACTTGATTAACAGAGCTGGGTTACTCATCCACATATATTCATAAATACATATATACAGCCATCTTATTCTGATTTCTCTCAGTATTTTGATTCTGCACAGAGCATAAAGGTCATGGAGTAAAGCAGATACAAAGCAATATATTTTTAAAAAAAGAGAGAAAATAACACCCTGGCTGGGGGGCCACAGAAGACTAAAAAAAACATGATAGAGTAGCTTTCGCATTACAAATAACACCTCACGTAATAGAGATTACATTAAAGTTGCTTTGGAAACGCCACAATCAAACAACTGATTTTAGTGGGCAAGTCTGCGACTGTAAACCTAATCATCTTTAAGTATTCATCTAGGTACACAGTAATTAGTAATAAAGTTCTGTGAAAAAATCTATGTGTATGTAAACATGCAGTTAAAAGTTTTTTTTAAAGTGGCATGCCCTGGTTAGAATATATGCGTTCATTACCTAATTCCTGTGAAAATTCCCAGTCAACACACACACACACAACTTGCCACTGAAGTATCCTCTAGATGATAGCGCCAAATAATAAATCTAACAACAGACAACAACAAAAACGAGACGTGGCAAAGGTCATATTAAAGTGACATTCAGGAGGAGATGATCTCACTTCGTGTCCTTTTGCAGAAGATGAGACAGAGTGTCTCATTGTAGAGGAGAGAAATTATTGCATCAATTAGCATTGTGGACATGGAGCTCATTTACATTAATTCCAAGTACATCAATCTGTGGGCCGACCTCTGTCAAAACTGATTTAAAAGCTCTTTGTTGCCTTTCTTGGGCCAATCCCTCCCTTTTCCTACACTGTGCTAACGCATCAACACCTAAGCCAGAGGCTACTGTGGCTACAAATACATTTTGATAATATAATAGCCACCTGGAACAAGCACTACCACATGCACATATTACTCACACTCTGCTAAAGACTCCAGCTGAGGAGGCTAATGTGATTTGTCCATGCATAAAATAAGAGAGAAAGAAAGAAACACAGAAAGGGGGGAGCAGGGGGCAGGTTATTCAGACTGAGCACTCACCCTTAGACTCAAATCGACATAACTAATTAAGCCTGCTCATCTTACCTGCTCTCAAAAACTAGAAAACTAATCACTACTTCAAAATGGTCAGGGTTACAGTTTAGCTGAATAACTATATGAAAGATTTGCTCACACTTCCTTGTCCCAATAATTAACACATTGGCATAGCTGGCAAGGCCTCAATTAATAATTAATGAATAAACATCTGATGCTGCCTTCAGATGCCTGTTGGAAATACCAGAATAAAAGTTTTGTGCCCACGAAACAATATATCAAAAAGTTGTAATTACTTTGAAAATCTGACTACCCTTCTAAGCTTAGGCTCAAACTAACTAAAAACACGCCTGACAGAGGTGCAATGTCTGGAATGTCTTAAAATAGATGCAAGTGGTTAGACTGTGTGTGGGATAGATTGCTTTTTTTCCAGTCCACACTTAACAAGTAAATGAAGGGCCAATCATTAACAAACTTCTTAAATAAGGGGGATCCCCTTGGCTTTGAAGTAGTATCAAACCATAAGTCACTTAGTTTCCCCAAAGTATACACACTATGAACATTAAAATCAAAATACTTAAGGCTAATGGTTCCAAACATGGAAAAGATTATTCTGAGGGGTAAAAAGAGTATTAAAGGAGTAACAAAGAAAAAATGTATTTCTGTTACACAAAATGATGTTGAATTTTTCTGAATTTTCTTTAAGTTGTGTTATTTACCATGAAATAGAAATTTGTCGAACTGCTCACAACTCATGTCAACACTAAAGCCATAATGTCTGATGAGGGGTCGCAAGTAGACATTGCTTTGTTTTATGGGGTCAAAAGCCAAAAAGATTGGAAACCACTGCTTTAGACCACAGACCAGCGTTTGATTTGTGTTCACTCTCTACTGTTGGTGGGTATGACAGTGCCGAGTTACTGATGCAAAGAGAAATGTCATATTTTTGTGGGTATCTTTTGTGTCATATATAAACAATTAACTGTGATAACTTCTACTGAATAAAATACAAGAGATGAAACTATCCCTGCCTTTTCAAAGACCATCTCAGCACACCAGGTCCCAGTAAACCCCACAGATACTAATTTACAATTTTGCAGTAGTAGGGTTTGAGCCACCGATTCTGACATGGCTGGAAAATAACAACTTGTACCCCACAGGCAGCAGTTTAACCATAAATTCTCAAAGTGTCAACGCCAGAATACGGTTTTAGTCAGTGCAGCTACCTAGACAGGATCCATGTGTGATTGTAATTCTGAATCAAACCACTTCCTGTTCTTCACTAATGCGCGTGTTTGGTTGGGAAGTTATGTTAACACGTGCTAATTACATCACTATTATCATGACAGACCAGGACTTACAGATGGGCAATTTGCCATAATAAGGGAAAGATTGGTTTCAATGAGACTGTAAGGCTATAAACTCCAGCTATACATAAGTAAACACACACCTTACAAGCTAAGTGTGAATGCTATTGTTGGCAAACCAGCTAAGCTAACGTCCGTAACTGAGTTTGGGGTGATAATTTTGCTTTATTATAAACAAACAAGCTTTGTGCCGTTTTACCGTCGTGTTGGACTGTTCATCTCTGTTGCTGACCTGTAGTTCAACACTTCCACGGGGCCTACTGGCAACAAAAAAAATCCACGGAGTGGTGTTGGTATACATACCGATGAGAATCGCTCAAATCCCAAAATCCCAGCTAATCATCTGCCGCGACAAAGTTGGAGGAACGAGGATTCTGTTAAACTAGCGAGACTAGACATCGTTGTAGCTGCACGTGCTGTCGGTTAAGTTAACACTAACAGTTAGTTTGCAGCAGGTGAACTCTAAAGTTCAGGATTAAAACTCCAACCACACGTTTAGGCAAAACAACCCAGTTGGTTCATTGAGCTGGCGAGCAAGCTAAACGTTAGCATGGACCAACTTCCAAGCAAACATTACTTGACCTAGCTTGCCGTTTAGCGGGCTAACCTTAGCAAACTAACTTACCGTTAGCTCTCAAGGCTATATATAACGTTACAACATTAACGCGTGAGACACCAAACTGCAGACTGTTGCACCCATGAAATTCAAACATTATCTTAAATGCTTCCTCTGACACGCAACAGACAAGTACACTACAATCTAACCAAGCCAATTTTCTTTTTTTCCCTGTGAGCGACTAGTTAGCCAAGTTGGCTAACGTTACCGTCGCTAGTTCTTCTCGGCTAGTTTTCCTGTTAAGTGCATCGTTCAGAAAAGAATCGTGGCGATTTCAGATGTAGCCCCTCTAGTTGTGTTAGCTTACTAACACCGGGTACATGTTAGCCAAACTAGCTCGACAACTGATATAGACAAGTCCACCAATAATACATATAATGATGGAAGGAATCGCTACTAACATTGTGTTTCGCCGAGGTTTACATTTCAACTGCTGCGCACAGACACAAGCCGCATGCTTAGCAACCAAGCAGTATAACGGCAGTTAGTAACCAGTTAGCAGCTACGGCTAGCCCCAGCAGCCCAATATTAGCTAGCCGAGCTAGCTGATTGTTCCGCGCACAACTTTGCCGATGTATTTGTGTACTTCCAACAATGCCGGTCATAGACATTTTTGGTGGGCTAACAAATTCAGGTTTTGCCATTTGCTGTACTACAAGCACCGAACTGGAGGTACACTTCTAAATAGCGTTTGTAGCTCAAGAATTACACATACCTCACTTCCGTAAATTTGCTGCACGTTCGGCCGCAGCCATGTTTTCAATCCAGTCAACTAGTCGGGGTGTGTGAGCCGACTCAACCGCGCTCGTCAAAATGCAACACTATACTGTACATTTTTGCCCCTGCCAAGAGTGCAATCGGTCACACACTCTCCAGGTCACCTCGCTTAATTGATGACTGTTTATTGCCACTTTTTTTTATGATGGACAATACACAGCAGAGTTGACTCTTCTTTTCTAATGTACCCCTTGTTTCTCATCTAACCACTCTACCAAACAGAAATCAGCTAACGGCGACAAAATCAAGGTAACCACAACGTTCAACATGTTTTCATCAAGTTTTAATAGTGTCAGCCAGCAAAACTCAAGATGGATTTTACTCATGTGACATCCATATGCAAAAACTTACAGTACAGCATTCTGTTTACCCCCTATCAGCCAACACCATGCCCATAAACAAAAATAATGCCTTTAATGAATTAGATTGCTGATTACATACTGCAATATGCTTTCTGTAGCTGTACAATTTAGTGAAGATAGATCCAGATTGTGATTTGCGTGCAAATTTTATGAGCAGCTTTGCATTTACATGCAGTTACATGTGATGTTAAACTGGGACTGAGTGTTAAACCATGCATTCTTAACAGACTCTGCTTGCCACATATTTTCTACAAAAATCTATTAACATCATATTAAATCACTCCCTTCAGTGCTAAATAACCAAGTGCTGAATCTTGACCAACATACTATCAGTACTGGTACATTCAAATACAAACCAGACATTTGCGTGAGCATGCCAATTTGTACCTCTACAGAACAGTGCAAAAAACCAAAACTCATTCCTGAGACTACTGAGTAATTAGTCCCTTCATAACCTTGTGATTTTCATCACTTTAAGAGTCACATTTTGCTCTCCTTGCCATTCATTGGACAATATTGTCTTACAACAGGAAAAATGTGTGATATATCTACATCAAGATGTATTGTGATTCATCAATATCAGCAACACATGGACATACAGAATGTGCTCATTTGGTCAAGAAAAAAAAAGAAATATGGCATTCAGTGGAATTTTTAGCTGCACATAATTTAAATGCTCGGTTTTGAAAACAACCTAACACATGAATACTACAGTGCTAATAGAAATTTAAGAGCTCTTTATACAGATTTGTACAACATGACACACCTTTTTCCGACATGTTAATTCCCTCTGTCAGCTGTCAAAGGCTGTCATGTAGCGGTAAAGATGAGGTCCTTTGCTTGAATGCTTTTGAAATAAAAGTCAAGTGCAAAATAAAAGGCTTTTAATTTCTTAAATGTTTTCAGTTGTTTTCTGCCGAGTGCTTGATTAAACAGTGCGCGTCTCCACCTCGATCTTCTCCTCAGACTGCGATGATTCTGCTTCCTGGTGGCTGATGTTTGGCCGAACTGTCACAAGTGGACCGCCACCGTAGATAGAGTGGAGGAAGTTCCACGTCTCTTCAGAGATCTGCCCCGAGTCAGCTCCTGCAGGGTTAGTGCAAATACACATACACACACATTTAAATATCACTAATATCTGCATAACTCAAGATGCTACTAAAATCCACAGAGGCCGTGCAAGAGCTGATTTTTTCTTTCCAGGATTTTATTTATCCATCCTGATTTGACTTATTTTATGCTTCTTACAATAACTGAACAAAGATACAAAACATCTTTCTACAGCATAAAATTAGAGAAATAATAATACAATGGCAATAATAATAATAATAATAATAAAAGTTAGTACCTTGTCTGAGTGTCAAATGGCCATTCTTGTTTACTGTAATCTTGGAATTATCAATGGCTCCCGGCGGATCTTAAACAGGAAGAAAGACAATTAGATGTCATAATTATATACAGCAGTAATATGCATGCCTCTTTTTCAGAGATATATTCTCAATTCTAATTGTTTCAAAGAGCAACGATGTTAAAATGTCAAATGTTTTTGTCACACTCTGAAAAGCAATTTCTGCTCCCCACTTGCTACAGAGAGACAACAAATATTAGAGGAGCAGAAGTCAGAGAGAAAAAGACATTTGCAGCCGTGCCAGATGTAATCTGTTATAAATAGATATGACAATACAAAGCTACAAAGCAAGGGAAGCTAAAAAAAAAAGAGAACGACTGCAAGAAACTGAAATATATTTTGACACTTCATTTTGCTGTAGCAGGAGGAAAATTTGACTCAGGGGACTAAAGCAAACTCTTTGAAGATAAATCAAGAGAAGAAATGGGACTTTACAGTTACACACATGAGCAGCTTTTGGTAACAAGAGAATTAATAAGAGGATGTCCCATATAAAACAATGTATTTGCCAACTTCTCCTATCTATATAAATTACCTGACATAGGCCATTTGTTTTAAAAGAAAAATTGACATCAAGCAAAATAACAAAAAACACAGCAGCTTTTCCATCACTAGATATCAGATATTAGGCGCGACTGACGAGTGGGAAACATTTAGCCTTTTAATCAGGCATTTAAACAGGACTGGGGGTGGAAAGGCAAGACTCCTGTCCAATTACCATTGTCTTTCCCTTTGACAAAGCCCTCCCACTCACGAAACCACTGCATGCTGATGCAGTATATGACCACTGGAGACTCCTCCTCCTGGAACGCCTTGTTCAGCTACAGAACAGAGGGAGAGAGGAAATGGGGGAGGAGTGAGCAGTAGAGACAAGAGGGAGGGGATGGGGAGGAGAAACAGGAGATGGGGTGAGGGGAGGGGGGGTGTGTGTGATTGAGTGAGGATGAAAGGATTGAGAGGAGAGGAGATGGAAAACCTAATCAATTCTCTCTGGTAGATATTCCAATTAGAAGACAGTCTTAACACGACACTGCACCAATTTCATCTTTCTTGGAAATGACACAATCCCTGTTCCTGTTGTTAGCTTACTGAAGCTTTTTCACACACACACACACACACACACACACACACACACATCTATATCTCCTTCTAAGCAGCCATTGTGTGAGTGTGCAGACTAAGCAGACAATAGCAGCTGCATCTGTCCCAAAGCATTAATGATAAGGTTTTCACCAGGCTCACACCTCTCATCTCCTGCCGGGGTGAAGAGCACCAACACATGCAGCCTATCAACTGGTTGAATAGACAGGATAATAGGCCTATACACACCCATGAGTATTGGGCTGCATAGGCGCTCACTGACACACAATTTCATTATCACTCAGGCCAAATTTTACTGTATCTGGCTAAAGCTCTATCTTCCTTGCTTCCTTCCACTGTCTTGCTTTTTTTGTATGGTTGAAAGGCTTACCCTGACAAACATGTCCAGCTCTGACTTGTGCCGTTTCTCCAGCTTTTCTATCTCAATCTGGCACGTGTGGCAAACATACAGGTGGTTGACAGCTGGTCCCCCTCCGTACCTGCAGGGAGCAGACCACATTAACTCACACAGATGAACTTAACTCTACAAAGGAAATACATACTGCAACTCTGAGTACACTGAGTAGTGGGAGATCTGAAAGTGTTTACCGTCTCACAGTTGGCCTGTCTACTGTGTGTACCTGCTGTAAAGGTGATCCCACACGTTCTGTGGCAGCATCACTACCAGGTCATCGATGAATGTTGCTTTGTTGGGTGGCACACCTGATGAAACACATTGACACATCCATCAGACATTAACAGTGTAACATTTTAAAGGTAATGATTGTGCGTAAAGACATATCACACATATCGTACATTTGTTAAGGATCAGTGTTGGAAACATTGTGACTACTATTATGTTGAATCAGCCAAGAAGGTGGCAGAAATATGCACAAGTACATCAAAGTCAGTGCTCAAATTGTGTTACCCTTACCATCTAATATCCAATTTTTTCCCGTTTTTCCCATCCCAAGTCCCTATCACTAGCAGTGGTTTCCAAACCTGGGGTTTGGGGCCCCTCAAGTGGTCCCAAGATAAATCTGAGGGGTCATAAGATAATTATAAGGATTTAAAAAAACAAAACAAAAAACACAAACACATTTCTTCTCCACAAAATGTTTTTCCCCGATTGTTCTCAATTGTTTTGCTTTTTCTTGTGAAACATTTTGGATAGTTTCACCTCTACAAGCCTTCAAATAGTTTAATCCTTCCAATGAAACAATCCGAGAAGAAACGATCACTCTCATATCCACACTAAAGCCGTAATCTGTGACTGGGAATCACAAGTAGGTAAAATTAGCAAAGTGCAAATTGTCATCTTGACCTGGAATTGACAAATGAAAATGATATGAGCAATGGTGTCCTGTCCCCAGACCTAACATTTATGGTAAAGTAACCTGAAATATTACTTTCACTATGTTGATTTATAATGGGGAAAAAAAGAAGAAACAAAAAAAAGACTGGCACTAGAACCCAGCAGAACAAACTGCGTATGTGCAGAAAACCAGTGACACTTTACTACAGCAGAAAAAAACAGTGTCAGGATAAGATAATGAACTGTATGATGAAAGGTGACACTTGAAAGCTGGATAAATCTATAATGATAGTTATCTGTATTAGTCATTCAGTGTAGTGGGCCCTTAAATAATACATTTAAAATGTATTATCTTACATGCCTAAAAAGGAAAGTAAAAATAAAGTTGTGACACGTTCACAACTGGTGCTGCAACACAATCATGGTTTTCACTGCACTGATGTTATCTCTACTTACACGCCTGACTAGACAGTTATTATGTGCTGGTAGTCGCAAAGGAGGAGGAAACAACTGCAGGTGCTTATTTACAGAATGAAACACATTCTCCGCTGCAACTGTATTCTAACAGCTTAACAACTTAATTTTCAAATCCATCATTTCCAGCGCTGAAAAGAAATTAGTGATTGGCACAAACCCGTTTAAGAATCCTCCCCTCTTCTCTACTAAAACGAGAAGGATCATCTGCACAAAAACAAGTAAAACCCCCTTTTGAAGTCTGCTATGTTGTGAAGGGAATACTCTGCGGTCTTTGTCAAAGTCAAAATCCACAGCAAGGATGAAAGCAAAAGCTGTGTTGGGAGAGGGCAGAGCACAATTTTTTCCACAAAATTCTTGTGCACGGGGCAAGATAAAGGATTCGTGGTCAGGGACACTCTGACCTCTGAGTGGTTTCAGTACGACGATGACGCAGTCATACGCACCTCCATGCAAACACAGGAAGTCATCATTGGAAATGGGCCCTGGCTCGGCAAAGGTCTTGAACTTGTTAAGCCACTGGCGGGAGATGTAGAACTGCAGGAGGCTGGGCTCCATCATGTTGAATAAACCTGACACCCTCCTACGTTCTTTCAGTGCATCCTCGTTGCTCTTTCTGTGACAGGAACAGACCACAGATTAATCACTACTGCAACCGAGTAATCAAAAGTAAGAGTAAGTTATGAATATCAAAGCAGCACAGTGAATCTTAAAATGTTAGAGGGATGAACAACTGTAGTCTTGTGTGTTGGCTTACTTATAGAAGAGCACATAAGCCTCAGCATTCTGGACACAGGATTCAGACACCTCGGTCACACTTTGGTCATCAAATTCATACCACAGATTGTTGACATCATTCCTGCAGTACGCTATGTAGTGGCCACCTGGGATCAGATAGGAGAATGCGTTAGAGCAGCATTCACGAACCTAACAAGTACATGTGAAATCTTTCTGCAGGCTAATGAATGCAGGACACTCCACTTTGTGCCAGCTGGAGGCAGATGCCTCAGTCTGAGCAGAAAGAGGAGTGACTCTGCGTACTCACTGCTGGCAGTGCCGTGGTGACAGATGACTGACAGCAGGTCATAGTTGGAGGTCTGGGCGGAGCTGTCTTTAGCCAGAAAAGGCTGCAGGTCCAGGCCCTCGAGCGGGAAGGAGACGTGGGTGCTTATCTTGGTGGAGAACATTAGTTCATGTCTGAAACGCTTCAAGTGGATACACAGGATCTGGAGCAGAGGAACGCAAAGAAGTTTTATTTTAGAAATCCAGTGTGTGAAGACATTAGGGAAAAAAGATTTTAGTTTCTTCATGACATGAAGTACTAGAGTTGTCTGTATACCTCTGGCAAACTTTGCATTTTACAAAATTTGACTCCGTTTCGTAATCTAAGAGAAAAAAAGATGAAGAAGATAGGAAATCATTACAGTTCCAGACTTTTTTTTCCAGTTTTTGTTCGTGTGAAATCCAGTTCAGTATTCAGCAAAGTCACTCAGAATGAGGCACTCACTTCTTGCATTTTTCACAGCTGTACATGTTGTCTCCTAGAAAACAACAAACACAGTTACTGAGAGATCAATCTTAATGTTTGTGCTGGTGGAACAGATTTACGCCCACTTGCTTACCCTTTAGTTCATCTCTGGCAAAGAAAGCTGCAAGACAATCTTGTAGCGTAACCACTGGACCCCAGAACCAACTGAGAATAGAAACAAATGGAAAGAGGGGAGAATTTTTAGAACAAAAAGAGCGAAGTATAGTGCCACTAATGCTCCATGTGACGAATGTAATAGTGTACATAATATTAACACACCTCTTGATGTATTCCATGACAAATGCAATCCAGCCCTGCGGTGCATAAGCTTCCCCACAGGAGCCGGCTTTAACCAGGGAGGTCTGGTGGGTGGAGGAGTGGAGCTTGGCCAGGTCTTCCTTCCCTGGGATGGGCAACGAGATGTCCTGGAAGTTCTCCAGGGTCACAGACACCTGACCGCAACAGGACACAGACACTAAAGCTTCATCTTCATTTCAATCCTAATTTTCTTAACATGGTTTGTCAAGAACTGTCCCTTTGTAGCCGAATAGTATTCTCACTACAGCACAAATATGACAATATACAACAGGAACATCAAAGCTAAGCACCATAGTAGATTTTTCCGTAACATTACATTTGAAACAATGTCCCGTTCTCTAGTGCTCCCCTGCTACTGTCCCTCTCAGCAGTCCCATTATCTCAATAAAGAACAAAAACAATTGTAGACACTAACCCGATCACAGGTGAGGCACTGAACCGAGCTGACAATGGTCCCATCGAACACATCCGAGATGACACTGCGGTATTTCTTCTGACGCTTGTGCTTTGGTGGAGAGAATGTGGTCACTGCTGTGGGAAGGCAGACACAGAGAGAGAGAGAAATGTGAGAATAGTACTTTACAGTATGTCAGCAAAGACAGACACAGGATATGAGTACCATGCTAAAAATCCTGACTTTTTAAGCTTTGATCTGGATATGACTGCCTCTGATTAAGTACCTTTCTTGTGTGCAGGGTTTAGGCTGGGCCAGCCTGAGGCCGCTTTGGGCGGGCTGCTGGACATTTTGGGAATGTGTCCCTCCATCGGGACTGGACTCTGTGGTCTTGTGGTGTTGGACATTTGGATGTCTGGGAAGGAATCTGGTGGAGAGCAGGCCAAATATAAGAGAGTTTCAATACCGTAAATCTGACGCTGAATAAGTCAGGTATGTAATCAATAAAACACATCTCTTCTCTGTAATTACCTGATGTTCTGCCTTGAACTTTGATGGCCCCCTGGCTGCTGATAATGGGCATGGTTTCAGTGGTGGTGTCAACATCTTTGTCCATGTCCACTCCAGTGCTTCCACCCATGATACCGTTGACTCCGGAGCGGTAAAAGTCATTAATCATGTTCTTCTCCTTCTGCCACTCCCTGTTGGCCTGGATCTCATCTTGCTCAGGAATCAGCATCTCGGCCTCGTTGGTGACGTCCATCAGCACATTCCCGCCCTGCACCTCATTATCGGCCCGCTCACTGCTGCCGCAGGACTCACATGACTGGAAGTCGTTGTCCGACTGACTGTGGTTGTCCTCCTCTGGGCCGTCGTCCACTGTGATGCTGTTGGACTGGTCGTAGGGCTCGGGCAGCGGCTCCTTCAGCTCCTCGTGAAGTTGATCCATCAAGCAGCGCAGGAACTCCTGGGAGTCCTGGAGGCCGAGTGGGGATAATCACAAGAAATGTTATTTGAGGTAGCAAATTAGTTCTAGCTGGGAAAATTTTAGAGTTCTTCGCATCTATTTTGGTCACAATAGTCTGTGAAAAAATTGTTAATTTCCTCTCCCTGAAAAGAACATTGAAATATAACGCAGCACTAATTCTTCCTAAATATAATCGAGTCTGACACGCAGCAAAGCTTTCCAAAGCTAATTTTTTTTCCAAATTACAAACAACAATCACTTCACCTCCTTGTTTATCCCAATTCTGCATCACATAAACCGATACAAGTGCTCATGCATGTGCAATCAAACTTAATGAACCTCAGACATCCAATCTCCCTCTCAAGCCAAATGAACTCTCCTCTCCCAGGACCTGGAATGTTAACTTCATTCATAGCAATGCTAATTCCAAGGCTCTGCGGCCCAGTATGCCGTGACAAATGAATATTCCTCGGCTTACTCCTCTGAACAAACACTGGCAAGCCAAGAGGAAACAGGCCCTTTTATCATTTCACCACTCAGGCTTAAAAATTCTCTATTTTCAGACACTGGACAAAGACAAGACGTGCTCCAGTAAAAAGTATTTTGAAATCCTTTATACCTATAACACATAAATCTCTTCTTTCAAGCACCACCTGGAATCAAATCAAGCAATTTACCTTAAGGTTTAATGTGTCAGAAGAAGAAGAATCAAAAGCTCTCAGTTAGTAATTGCAAGGCAGAGGATTCAGTTTATTTGGCTGAGTGATTTGAGCTGAAGCTAATGTAATTCAGTAAAGGAATGAGCATTAAGGGATATGGAGTGGAAGAGAAAAAGGGACAGACAGTATAAGACCTGGGACAACTTTATAGTCCGTGTGTCAGACCCATAATAATCCCAGCTCAGCACAAATGAAATCTTTAAAGAGAAAAAGTTTAGTGGCCTATTACTGTATATCACAGTCATTTATTATAAAAAGCAGAGAAAAATAATTATTACCCACACAAAGAAATCCACCCATTTAGGTCAGAACAGCTGATTACTTTTCAACATATAAATTAAACAAAGTCGCAAACATACTGTTGAATATGTCTCCAACTGAGAAGAGTGTCTCCATGTTTTATTTGTATAATGGCTGGTGTACTTTGTTGCACATTTATTTCACCATCTGCAATGACCCACCTGCTGAGAATATCCTCTAAACATGGGGTTTATGGCTTTGATCCCCTGGAACAAGTTGGTTGGGACCACGTAGGAGGGTCTGCAATGTGACAAAACACAGCCTGCTTAACAAGTATTGTGTATTGTGACAATATCACAATAACGTCTTGTGTGATGTAGAGTTTGAAATGAAGACTAGCTGCTGCAGAAATGTGACTCAGGTTTGGCTGTGGATGCTGATAATAAAAGCAAAGTTTAGAGCACTACTGTATCACTCTGGAGTCATATTCGAAACATGGGAAAATAATGAAAGTGTCCACTGATTTATGAAATCAACTGTGGCTTGTGGGCTAGCTTAAATGCTCTTTAGAGTCAAAGAGGAGTGATCCAAACAACAACTAACGGGAGGCAAACACCTACCTGTTCTTGTGCCACAGGTCTGACACTAGTTTCTGGTAGCTTTTGCAGAGCGCAGGCTTCTTGTCCGTCCTCACCATGCCGCCACATTCAAGAAAGAACTGCGTCAAGGGTGGGCTGCAGTGGAAAGAGGGATAAAAATATCATATGCGGGCACAAAGCAAGCTTTTACTGAATATCTGCCCCTTGACAGATTGATTACTATTACCAAAAAGCTTGCAATGCGATGGCTAATTCTCAAAAACCTGCATATAATCCTCAATAAATCCAAGAGAAGAAGATATAATTCAGAGAAGTACAAGATAATGTCATGTTAATATAATATGTTATGTTTGCAAATGCTTCCAATACCTTAAGATCTGCAAATCCTCTTAGGTTCAGTATGTTTTTGCTATTACAGTCATATAGGTCACACAAAGCAGAAAATGACAAATAGGAGTTCAGCATTTCTACATAATGCTGTCTTCTGCCTGTATTTTTGATTCATTTTGTTTCATTAAAGTTATATTTCACTCGTAGAGCAATATCACAAATTCCCAGAGGTACTGTCTCATGGAAGAAAACTCCACATACAAGCTGAAAGTTGAAGGACATCGGAAATAGCTGAGAAGAAAAACAGCTGTGGGGACTTCATTTGATGGATACGGAGTGGACAGGAAGTTTGCAAGAGACAAACTACAGAATGAATAAGGCATGGAGTGTTCCCTTCCCTTGGCAGGAGAAAAGTCCTTCGAACCGAATAATGACCTGACAGCAACTGAAAGAAGCAGCGCTCACACAAACAGACATCAAAAGGAAAGGTCCCTCCTTCTGCAGCTGCGTGACTCAGTCAATTCTATTTTTGGAATGTGATTTAGATTGCAAATTTTGACCCACATCTTTTCCCCATTTTTGACTTGTATCCAGACGAGGCATCATCGGTTCAATTTTAAAATGTACCAGCCCCTGGGTAGATAGTATTAGAAAGAAGGAAAGGGTTTCCTGTGCTTTGCTGTTCCATGAAAAGTAAAATAAAAAGTAAGAGGTAGAAAGTAAGTAATAACACAGCCTCAGCCTCTGCAGTGGAGCCCTAATTTAAATGACCACACCAACAATCCGATCATAAAGAATGAATCAGAGGGGTTGGAAACTCAATAAACAATAAAAAAAATGTAGCAGACTGAGAGAAACAGCAAAGGGAAACATAAAAAGACATGCTGGGAAAAGAAAAGAAGGAGAGGAGGAGAAGGGACAGAACAGATTAGGAAAGAGTTGGTGTTCATTTGTAACAGAAGACCCTACAGGGAGCTACAAAAGGCCATTTCTGCCGTCTCAAATGGTGCACTGCAGCAATTTTCACTCAGCCGTCACTCTCCCATATGAGCAAAGTCATGGTTGTTTTTTCATAGTCAACAAGAACCAGGCAGACAGTGAATAAAACAGCAAATGGCTACTAAAAACAAGCGTGTTGAAAGTGTGAGTAGTGAGCAGGAAGAGGTGATGTGGGGTAGACAGGTAGATGCGGGGTCAGAAGGCAGGGACAGAGGTCTCACCAGTTGGATAGGGCCTGGAGGGCAGCGTTCATGTAGCAGGTGTTGCCTATGTTCTTCAGCCCTGTCAGGCCTGAGGGAGACAGAACACACCAGGGAAATTAAAACAAGCCACTCATCAAATGCTTGTACATTTTGATGGCAGCCAGAAAGGCTCTACATTGTTCTAAAGACCCATTCCATTTCTTAGATTAATTTTTCACAGCAGGAGCAGAAAAGTGTATCTTAAATCAGCTACTGTGGCCAGTGTACTCAAATCTTATTTTTCTAAAGCAGAGATGGTTTATTCATCTTATACAAGGGATTTCAAAGTCTGACACTGCGGGGGCCCCCATGAAAGAGTTAATATTAATGAATTTTGTCACTCTTACTATTATTCTTTGTCTTACTTCTATTTGGGGTACAATCGTGCTATAAGTTTTGGAATTACAGTTACCATAATCTTTTGGGGGGTGTAAATGGAAAGTATAAAGTTGCCATGGATTCAGCAAGTTACACTGTTGGATACAACTTGAGCCCCATTTTTTTGTAGCCTATATTTGTTTACATTTTGGCAAATTGGCACCGTTAAGTGCCGAATTAGCTGTTAGCCGTCCCTGTATGCAATGTACCCATGAATGTACAGACAACTATCACTGGATTACTTTGATACTGAAGAAAACTTAAAAACGTGATGATTCTCAGGCAAGTTCTGGAGTTACAAGAGCTTTTTTTCCCCCTATGATTTATAATTATATTTATATGTATGTGTTCAGATTTGACTGAGTTATGACTCCAGACATTAAGGCAATCAGGTTAAAGAACCCTAACTGCCTCCATGATGTGTTGATAAGCAGGCCAAACCAGCCAAACTACAATAACTAACTTCCCGCTGTTAGAACACCAGCATGCACCTGCCCCCTTCACCTCACAAAGGATCTCTGCCTCACGTCTCTCCCTGCGACTCTCCTTCGCCTCCCTGGGGAGGTGCGCCTCACGCTTTGAAAACCTCTGATCTTATGTGACCAGCCTACTCACTCAGATATTAGTCTGACAAAGCTCATTTACTCCACCTCCTGATCATATGATCTGTATTTGTGACAAAAATAGCCAAGGCAGTGACTGGTGCCAATGCCTGAGCTACACCACATGAGGTTTAACATAACATATGCCATTTGGTGGTCTCAGAGCACTGAGTGAAAACATTATTTGCATTGGTGGCTCCAGTGGGACTGAAGCACTCAGCACTGAAGTGTTAGTGCTAGGCTTAACTTATTGAGCTACACAGGAGCGGCCTGTAGTCCTGCTTTAGGGAACATGTGTGGCTGTCTGTTGCCTATAGCTTTGGCGGTGTGTAGTCGGACCTTATCAGCGGCTACATATGACAAAACTGTTTCTGATTCGCAGTAGTGTGCAAATCGTTGGCTAGTTTGTTTTACTTGTCTTTCGAATGATGTTTTGGATGTTGGCTATAGTCTTTGTGGTGTGTTCAAGTACAACGTTTAAAAGACTTGAGGCAGAGTGAGGCAACACATCAGCTGGTGTTCGTCAGCCCTGGTACTTTGAAGTCTGCTCGTCTAGTCTGACCCATTTACTGCTCTTATTAATTCAAATCATAACCTGTGCTTTGAACTAAACGAACTGCTGATTACTGAGCTCCTGTGTTTGAGGTTTACAGATCATCCATGCATTAAGAGATGATAAAACTTAATTGAATTTTAGTCACCTCAATGACTTCAAAAGTATATGATTTTAATTATGAAAATGATAATCTGGGCAAGAAACATGTGTCTACTGCAGCAGCACTGTAACTGTAGATTAGAAAATGTTGCATGACTGCATTTAGGTAGCCTTCATTTGCAACATTTAGACATTTGTTTCCCAATGTTGACCTTGTAGCTGATATGTGGGATCACCTGGCTTTGTGTTAACACAGCATTTCTGCGATTGAACTGTAATAAACAGTGTCTCTAGTGATAGATGTGATTCAGTGCATGTGAGTGGATTGTATAAACATTATTGTCAGATTTCTATCAATATAATATAAGGAGTCAAACTGCTTGTAATACAATGTCATTTTGACTGACTTAATAACTTCCTAAAATTAACTAATTATTTGTGTCATTCATTTAGTGGTGAGCTGACCTCTGGCCCGCAGGTCATCCTCCTCCTCTGTCTCCATGTCCAGGTCTTCACAGCCTCCATTAGGGGGCACTCTCAGAGAGGTTGGGCTCCCAGGGGCCCTGCTGTTATCCTGGAGCGAACAGTGCAGCACACACACACAAGCCTCGTCGTAAAACTGTTAACTAGTAAATGAATAACCAAATACAATTTGACTGACAGTTCAGAATCAAATTGTTATCATACATCTCTGCTAGTGTGACAGGAGAGCAGCACATAGTCACGTAACTAAGCAATTATGTAGTAATCTATACTCAGGAATTTTTATTTATTTGAATTTCTGTTCAATATTAAACCTGCTTTATGGCTAAACCATAACCAATAAAACATGGTGATATAGGTGTGAGAGGGACCCGGCTCTTACCTGCCCAGCATTCTGTGGAGAGGGGAGGGGTTTGCTGTTGGCGTGGGGAGAGTGAGGACCTAGTTTACGCTCCAGGAAAACCTCCTTGCCGCAGGCGTAGCACCACACTCGAAGCGTGGTCAGGTTCACTGTAAGGTTGTGCCTCGTCTCCTGCACACAAAGTTGTTCCAAGAAAAAAGGATTTTGTGAACAGACATATCACACTGTACAAATAAAGTGAAACAAGAAGACAATGTTAATATTTATCCAAGAACAGCCGATAACGCACACGTGCACTTTCTTATCAGTGAGATGCTTCTTAATCTTCAACACAATCTACCAATCAACATCTCATTAGATAATCAACAAGTTGCTTTTGCTCTTATATAACACATACAGGTGTGCCTGCTGGTAGTTAGGTCTGCCTAATCTAAGGTGTACAAAGTAAACCTTTATGGAAAATAAGGCAATATCAGACCCTACCACTTTCTGTCCTATATATAGCGTTATTGACAATTTTGATTTAGTAGTTTACAAGAAAATATACAGAAAACTAAAACTTCTACAAATCTAGATGTTCTACAGACAGGTGCACAGGAAGGCTGAAACTCTGCACTTTATTTATTTATTTTTTTAAATGTAACTATAAAATTTATTTAACTTTTATTAACTATTTAACTATTGCAGTTTTCATTTTACGTAACATTGCCTCTCCAATCTCCAATCATATAAACAAGGTATTAAGACTGCAGTTTACAAACCTTTTGTTGAATAATCTGCTGATCACTGTCAGTTAATCTTTGGTCTATAACATGTCAGAAAATGGTGAAAAATGCCCACCTCAATTTCCTATTTTACATTTTCAAATTGCTGGTTTTGTCCGACCCAAGGATATTCAGTTCATCACCACATAAGACAAAGAACAGCTGCAAAACCTCACAATTGAGAAGCTGGACCAGTTTTGGCATTGGTGCTTGAAAAATGACTTAACAATACTCAATCTACTCAAAACCTATCTATGTTTTTATTTAACTTTTTATTTAAAAAGTATATTCCAGAGAAGCTGGCATTCAACACTAGCACTCACTTAAACAAAATCAACCTCCTTACCCTCCCAAATATGAAAACAAAACCTAAAATACAGTACTCTGTTTAACATTTTATTTTCAAGAATCTGGACTCTAGTTCTGAGCTGAATGTCTCAGGTTACAGGTTACAGAGTGGGGGTTGGAGCAGCGGGGCCAGACTTTTGCTTCTGGTTCTGCTGACCCACTGCTGCTCCGACAAACACCAGCGGCCTGGCAGGTCGACAAGGAGACTGAACGTGAGCAGCAGCCGAGCAGCAGACCCTGCATTATTCATCAGGGCCGCATTAGCCTTCACACAGTGGGGCAGGGCGGAGCTGGCACAGGGGGCACACCAGACTGAGCACAGCCATGAAACTCCCTAGCTTAAATAATTTATGAAGGAAAGTATACCAGGTAGGGCATTAATAACACACTGGATTTATAGGGCTGTTTTTACCAGCCCACATAATGTTTTGTATTACAATTAACAGTTTTGTAGCTTTCATAGTGATAATTTGTTATGTTAACTTACCTCTGGTCTGCTAAAATGTTCAATACTTGAAAAAAACATTGTATTCACGCGAAACAAATCCTTAGTGCTCCTTCCACACACAGAATATTTGAGAAATGATGTAAAACCTGTCTGCAAAACCTGTCAGCAACTCAAATTGCAGTCACAAATACGTGTGTCCAAAATAAACACCGCAAAACATTTATGGTGTTTTGCTGCACCAGCTTAGATTCAACATCTGCTTCAGTGTGTGATCTCCTGATTAAGAAGCATGTTGGGTCTGGTTTTGTCTGCAAAAATAATGTCAAGTCTCCTCTCTGGCCCTCAGAATTCAAGACATTACTGACCAAAATCAATAAGTAATAAGAAATGCCAGTGACCACTATTCTTCTCAGGGATTCTGTCAGGGGATTTGCAGTATTTGCACAAATGCATGTAAAACCAGCTCAAGAACTGATCAGCAAATCTGGTATTTTAAGAGGAGTACTGGTAGCCCAAAAGCAACTGTGAGGTTGCGGTAACCTTCTAATCTCTTATATGCAATATGAAGAAGGATTTTCAAAGTTTACCATTGCTTGGATTTGCTTCAGAAGTCCTTTTTGGTGCATAATGCTGTTTGAAATATGATCTACATGTAAATACTAATTATGTGTCCCATTTTGTTACCAAAAGTACACACAGAAGTGGAGCTATTCTAACTCAACACTTTGAAACAGTCACTCATGTTTACTCGCAGTATAGTTTGACTAGCAGAGGCCCTACTAATGCATACAAGCAGTCTTTCTAATTGTATAGTCATGAGATTAAAATGTTGCCCTCCCCTCAGGGCCTCCAACGCACTAATTAAGCATGGCCTTCTTTCTTACAAGAGTTAAAGATGGCTTCCACTGAAACACAAAAGGTGGCTGGAGAGCTGCACAGACAGATGTACTGGATAAGCGGACAGATATAAAAGCTACTGATGATATCATTTAAAATCAGTCAGCTAATATTACATTTCTTTACCAGCACGCTCTGTATCCAAAATCTGTCTTTCATCTGCTTTCGAAGAGGTTTGCAGTTGAACAGGCCCTTTCTGGACAATAGTTTGAGCAGCTATGCGGATACTAATAGGCAGAGCAAATTACACGTTTGCTTTCATATTCCTCCTTCTAACCCCACTTGGCCCTGGCGTGCTGGAGGAAAAAGCCTTTGTCAACACTGGGAACGCCAGAGGCTGAGTAAAGCTTCAGAGCAGCCGGGAGGGGCAGATACTGTAACCATGGAACTGACAGTACTACTGAATCTCCCCCACTTCCCTGAGGAATGGCAATTAAAAATGGATGCTCCACTGCTGAAATTGCACTGAATGTGGAGGTGTAGGCAGACAGAGCTGGCTTCGTGCACTTCAAAAGCTAAAAGATGCACGTGCGGGCTCTTAGATAGTGGAGAGAAAAATGTTAAAATAAAGCTTGTTGGAGGCAGTTTTATTCCAAGTCATAGCTCCTGGGACTCTAAAGTAGTACTCCTGTCCTGCCAAATGTGCCTCCTCTGCTTCTCTAATGACACCTCCACTCCTCTTTTGGTTACATCTTTTTTCAATTCAACATCGCAGTCAAGAATTTCTCCCTTTCAGCCACATCCCTTCCTTTCTCTTTCCAGTGCATTAATTCATATTTCCCTGCTGAAAGGCATCAGTCACGTTTGAGGTCTCTCACCTGCGAGTGCACGGTGCTATGGTCAGTGTGAGATTCTCCACAGCCTACATACGCACAGCCACTCTGGAGAGAAAAACAAACAGAGGATGCAGATGTTTCTTGATGAGAAACAAAGCGTTGTATTTCAAACAGTTTTTTCCCCTCTTTCTGGTGAGCATTGTCTTACCTCCAAACACGCCCACAAATTTGGTCCTCCAACTTTACAGTCTTGGCACTGGCCCTAGAAAAATATGAAGACACTCGGCTTAGAGTCACGTGTTTGTAAAATGAAAATCAGCGAGACAGCAGCAAAGTTCAATAACAGACCGAAAAATTAGGCTTTGAATTCAGACTTGGTAAAGTGATATAAAAGGGTTTCTGCGGAGTTCACCAAGTTAAATACTTTTAAGACATTTACCTGTTTCATGATCATAGCCAACATGTATGAAAGTATGATAGAAATAATTAATTAAATGAATGTGACCTGGACCCCAATAAGCGGTATAAAATGGATGGATGGATGAACCAATGAAAAATGATTAATTCATTTAAGTTTGACACTTGCCCATCATGAGATGACGAGCTTCCTAGCTACTGTGGCTACTGCTAGTGATAGTGTTTGATACGGTTCTGATGGTGGTGACTGAAATTCCCCAAAAGGAATTGAACAGCCTCCACAAAAATCCCACTTTTGGTTTATAGGTGCACAATGTCTCCCAACAGTCCGCAATCAGATACAAAAACATCTTATAACCAACGTTACTGCCTACAGCAGGCAACATGAAATATTTCAAGACTTTTCAAGACTAAATTCAAGACTTTTTTTATTAAACTGAATTCAGTGCCTTTTAAGTATTTTTAAGACCTGCATATACCCTGTTATTAAAAGATTTTAAAAAGAGTGGTAAGTTATGAGTAGGGCAGTGGACAGGGTCATGATGGATGGTCACTCACATGGGATTTATGAATGAGTTCCTCCTTGGTGATCTCCCCCACGCAGTCCAGGTGGGGGCAGTCACAGCTGGACACTGGTGGCATCACTCACCCACAGGTCTGAGAGAGAGAGAGAGAGAGAGAGAGAGAGAGAAAGAGAGGAGGGACGAAACACAACACTCAGTACACAACTTGCATTTTAAGTCAGGTGAGCCTGAGCTCCTATTTATAAAAAAACAATGCAGGACTTCTTGTTTTAAAAGACTGTTTATCGACCCCACATCTGCTACTTGATAAGAGTAATAGGAGAAAAGAACAGCGCAGAGGAAAAGTAAAACAGTCAGGCTACTGTAACCTGAATCACCACCTCACAACATAAGCTTTTCCACACCAAGTTCCTCTTATTATCAGCCATTGAGACGCCACAGCTGTCAACAACTCATGTGGAACAGGTGGTGTCTGAATGCCGTTGCCACAAATAATTTTAGTGCTGACGATGAAAAAAGAAAAAGCACTAGTAGATTATTAGATGATGATATTAGATGAACACATTAGAACAAAATCTTCTGCAAACACAGCCCAAATTATTCAATTCTGCTAATCACAAAAGCTCAACCAGTGAATCTGAAAACACGTCTATATTCAGGGTAACTCCAGTGATTTTATTCCATTTCTCATGACAGCAGGATATAAAACGATGGCCTACTCTGGGACAAGCTCAGCAAATGTGCCCAAATCATCCTTGTACACTGGATACTGTGAACTTTTGCACATCCCTCAGTTAATATTTTGCTCATCCTGCACAAAATGTACAGCTCTTAATTTTCATATTATTGTACAGTGTTTTCTAATTTTATCTTATTCTATTTTATTTTATTTTATATTTCTTTCTTGCTAAACTCTCTATTTTACGTTTGTGTTCTTGACTTGCTTTTTTACAGTACTTGCTTTTTAGTGACTTTATATATATTTATATATGTATATATTTTTATTTTTCTCTACTATGCTTATTTATGCACCAATACATCAAAGCAAATTCCTTGTATGTGAAAACCTACTTGGCAATAAATCCGATTCTGATTCTGATTCGACTAGTAGCCCATTTTATACTTTTATGTACAGAAAAAAGTAGAGACGAGAAGTGCAGACGAGAGCTTTATCCCCCTGCTCTACTCTAATAATACATTAAGTGTTATAACTATGCTGACCAACTTTGTAACATACTGACTCCAAGTATCTGTTTCAATGCGAGAAAAACCCATCCAAACCTTGCATCAGATTACCTCGGGTGCTGGAAGATTTCTAGTGTAGTTAGAGTTTTGGATGAATTGGTACAAATGTGTTCCTATCATAAATTACTTTATAGCTTCATGATGGACTCCCGCTGCACTTCTATTTTCCAGTGTGCATGAAAAGAGGAAGATCTGCAGCTACCCGCCCTGTACAGTGGCATGACAGGAAACCACTGGAGGTTTCTAATATCAGGCTTCTTGAGAAGGCCACAGCCCCATCTCCTCCACAAATGGAAACAAGGCTCATGAACTGCCTCGGACAGCCCTTAGGGGAGCAGGGGGATTCGCTTGTAGAGTGACAGAGGACATGGGTTACTTGGTGGTCTGTCTATCAGGAGTCATGTATTTGAAGAACTGTTGCATTATAAAACTGTCTGAGTGTGAGCTCTGTCTCTTGTAATTATACAAGCACGGTTTGGTCAATGCTTGTAAGACACATCCTCTCAGGGGAACAGGTACATCTTTCAAAAACAAAGCACCTTTGAAAAATGCTGTGAATGAATAGATGAAAATGTGAGGAAAGAAAACAGGAAAGAAGAAAGTGAAAGCATTCACACTATTCCAAGAGTCACTACAGCTGTTAATATTTCACTCTTTATCTATACTGTCTTAAATGTGTAATAACGCTCATAAAAAAAAAAACCCATCATAATGACTTTTTCTTTGTCTTTCTGAGCAACTTTCTCTGGCTAAAAAGACCTCTTCAGACCTAAAACATGTAACGTCAGTCTGTCACGCCACAAGACAACACCTCATTGAATGTGTGCCCACATTGCCCATGGCAAGGCTACAAAGAGTGTGGACCTTGTTAGAGGCTGCACACTGACATTCAGGCTTTCGAGGAGTGTCCAAGAGTCAATGGCATGATGACAGCAGAGCCCAGCACACAGTTCTCTACTGTGCTGCACATGATTCAGCACATTTAAACCACACCAACAAAAAAACACTCGCCCTGAGTGTCATGGGATACAGCAAGCTTCTTCAGACCCAAGATGGGCAGCTTTGGCTTGCAAACAAACAGATAAGACAGACTGAATCTGTGCCTTAGACATCAAGAGTAAATGTATGACAAAAAGTACACAAGACATCACACCACTTGATATTTTATATGTTCATGGTTGATAAACTGATGTGTGTTGATTCACGGTTCCACATATGCCGCTTGTTTGCAGAGACAACACAATGAGATTATTACTCTGCTGTGTAAAGAAGTGGGTGCATACACACCATGTATGCTACCAGTAGGTCAAGTGGGGAGATAAGCATGAAAACAGGAAGAAGCTGATCATCAGTTAAGTTCGTGTTCAATCTTGTACATATCAATATGCCTGTTTCCTCACCTCATCAATGCTATCTGTGACTCTATTTAATAATCAGACTGGTTTACATAACGTAGAGCGAACGTGTAAATAAATCCAAAACAAAGTGACACGAGACACAAGGTCAGCTACAGTTATATTTGTATTACGGGTTCCTATAATTGCCCTGAACCTGACCTGCGCTACTGACTCACTGCGCCTAAGTGTAAACAGTCACTAGTCTATAACAGCTAATAGTTACACACCAGGAAAATCGAATTAGCCGGTGGTTTCACTGTCAAGCCCTCGGCGATTACGCATTAGGCTGGTGAAAGAAAAGAATATCTATCCTAACTCCTTCACCATCACAAACCTTCCTCACCCTATCACTGTCTTCACAACCACCATAATTACTATCCAGGGGGGTTTAATTCTGCACAAAGGGGTGGTACAGTCAGGGTGGGGCGTTGACACAAACCAAGCAGTGCACATGAAACCGATGTGTTTTCATAATAAACTTAGACGCTAAATAATAATCCATTAACACTGCAAGGCACAACATTAGTACACCCAAATAACCTAACAGCACAGCTGAGCAAGTATACCATCCACAAAAGGGTAACATTAGCCATGATGTTAAAAACGTAACGTTACCTGGCAGTTAATGTTATCTAGGTACAAAATGCGGTATTTTTAGCTTACTCGCGACCAATTTATTTCGGCCAGGTTTTCAGCTAAGCAGCCAATTTAGTCTGCAGAAGATAAAGACAGCGTACGTTACAGACAAGTGTGGCTTTGGCCTTGTCCAGTGCTCAAACTGAGCTGTCAAACCCAGGCGAAGCGTTGACAGCGTCACAGGCTGACTAACAACCTTTCGCTGTTAGCATTAGCCTCTTGGTCATCAAATGAATCCTCTGCTTTACAAGCTAGCCACAACACTTGTACTAGCGTAAAAAGCAAGCGGTGGATAGATTTAGCCACATAAAATAATGCTGGAGTAAGATGGTTTGCTATTGATAACCATCTCGCTAATAACGTGCTAGCTAATGTTAGCCAGCTAACGCTCCTGTATTACATGATCACCGACGATCCCACAGTGACTACACCAGAGTCAGCTAGCTGGCATCCAAATATTACGTTAGCCTCGATCCTTACCTGCACGATAAAAAGAGACGACGTTTCCCTGGTAGATCCGATTGTACTTGATGTCTAAGGCACAGATTCAGTCTGTATTTGCATACATATTTCAAAGGGCAATCCTTCACATTAAAGATAATCGTTCCCGTCGCTCGGCGTGGTTGCTAACGTTACAGATGTCTCCGCCCCTTTCCGGTTAAAAAAAAACATCTAAACCCTCCCCATCCTAATGTAAACATTACATTTGATTTGTATGTTTATGACCTTTATACTTTTATATATTTATATTTGTATAGTATCACAATGGGTCCAATATTAGCAAAAATTAATTAGCTTGTCTTACAAATGTTACCGATAGCAATAAAATACTAAACAAGACATGCTTAGCATAAATGTATTCAATAACAATGTGACTGACATGAAATTGTCTAATAGCTTGTGTAAAATGGGTTCTTCCTAAATTAAGGATAAGTGAGGTGGGAAAAGGTTAAAAGAAGGTCACCTTGTGATGAAAATTGCAATATACAGTAAACCTACAGTCTATGCAGTAAACCCATCCCAAGCGCCACCTAGCGTGTTATTTAACAAAATCACCCCATGTCATCCCTTTAACATTAAAATGTGTTTTGTGGGATAGACTATATAATTTTAGGACAAGATATGTTTCTGTCTTGGGATTGATATTATTCCCTTCCTATATTTTGTAGTGATATGTATTTTAAATTATTTTGGCGTGCTTATTTGTAAGTTGACAGGAGGAAAACACAACAAAAGTGAGACAAAGGGGGAATGATATCAACCCTGGAAATAATAAATACTTTTGTAATAAACAATACCTCTTAAAATTAATGGAAGCCCATAAAAAGAAAAAAAATCATGACAAGAATGAATAAGAAAGAAAACTCATGGAAAGGTCATGGTAAGTCAAAATTATAAGATAGTAAGTCATAAAATTTTGTATAAGTCAAAATCATTACATAATAAGTCAAGATTTCATTAAAAGTAGTACAATTACACAAGTAATTTTTATGAGATAATAATTCAGAATGTTGGCGTTATAATAAAGAATTATACCAAGTAAACTGTAGGATAACATAATAAGTTTTAATAAAATAAAAATTATGAGATAAAAAGTCGAAAGGTTGACTTTTAAAAAAATGTGAAAGAGTAAGTCAGAAGTTTGAGATAATGAGTAAGAATTTAAACTTTTTAAGACAAAATTATTATATTATGATTATCATGACTTTGAATAACTTACTATCTCATAATTTTGACTTTAAAAGTAAAAATCTGGAATTAAAATGCTCTGATTGTGACCTCCCCTCTCACAATTTAGATTTTGTATCTCATAATTTTGACTCACCAAGAGTTTATTTATTTTTTATCAATTCTAACAGGTCTCCTAGAGGAAATTGGCCTCCATATTTAAGGAAATAACAAAGAGGACAAAATGTAAATCGAGGCTCTTGGAATTTATACATAAATTTGGGTAAATATGGACCTTTAGAATATTAATTATATTTTATCTGTAATAAAAAGCCCCCATCAGTAGGGCCTACCTACTTTACAGTAAAAACTTAACATGAATATACTGTATGTATGTGTAATAATGTGTAATACTTGAGAAAGCTGAGAGGGGGCGCGGACACTCCATAAAGATGACAGGGAGCATGCTTTTATTTTGAAAGTCACGCTAGATGGGCGCGTGCTGCCTCTCGAGTCCTTCACTCGGCTGCAGCTGAGGTCAGCCGGAGAGCCGGGTGAGCCACCGAGAGCAGAGCCTGTGGACGAAACCTCAAAATGTACCGGTGATATCATTTATACTTTCAGCTTGTCACATTCAGTTAGAAAGAAATCACCGAAATTGAAGAGTTTATTTGTTAGACTGTTTAATTCAAGCTGGTATAACAAATTTAGCTAACAATGCTAGCAGTTATTAGCCTTGTTAGATAAGCTAGCCGTTAGCTGCTCAGCCAGGCCAATAACAGTTGAGTGCTATCAGTTTCTAACCATGTGCTAGACTGTTTCAGAGCTAGTGTGCTGCTTTTATTCATGTCAGCGTCCCCTGAAAATGTCTTTTAAAACTCTTAAAAGAAATTGCTAATTTATTGGAAGCATGTTTTTGCTATTGTGCTACTGAATGAAAGCTATAAGGTTGGATATATCAGTCTATTGTTGTAAAGTAGTGATAGACATGATCAGTATCAAGACAAGGCAAGTTTATTTGTATAGCACAGAGACAATTCACAGTGCTTCACATAAGGCAAAGAAACACAATAGAACAACATTTAAAACACGCTGTGAGTGATATAAAATACAACATCACATACAAGTTGACTAAAAATAATAGACAAGAAATACAGTAATGCTTTCCCCAAACTGAATAAAGGAAATACATGCCCAGTAGAAAAGTGGTGTAACATTAGTGTCTGATACTTTGCACTCTTATTAATTTCTCAAGAATTTTTACTAAGTTAAAAAGATAACTGCAAAACTAATTTAAATCTTGTTGTTTAATGCAGACATTCAGGAAAGGACTAAATTAACTACTCAGATCCCTGCCTCTTTAGTATTGTTGCCAGAAAGTCAACATTTTCTCAGGGTAAGAGACTTGGCTTCAAATGGGATAATCATCCATGTGATGAGCCACATGAGTCTCTTGTGCAAACTTAATTGGATGGTGCATGTTGTCTTGTCAGGTGGATATACAGCGGCAAGTAATAATTAGGAATAACACATTCTATGTAATCAGAAAGTCTTTTAACACACTATAAGTGGTTGATACTCTACTCAGGTTAGCGCATTGCCACTTGCACATACTGTATGTCAGAGGCTTTATGTAATAACATCATTATATCCCCTCCTGAGCCACCAAGGTTAAATCCCTGCATGCCACTCACTCCTGTCACCCTCCTCAGCTCCAGCAGAATGGCAGTGAAGATAAGAGAGTTGCCAAGTAATGGATAGATCGCCACAATGACGCATGAGACCCTCAGAAGCTCCCAGCTGTCTGTCAAGGCTGTTGCCCTGCGCATGGTCGACCTACCGCTCTCCGTGTACAGCTCTCTGGCTCAGGTGAGGGTGTGTTTGAATGTGGTGGGAGTGGGTTGTCAGCTTTGTTATTGGGAGTTGTTGCTGTTTTCTATGTCTGGGCCACAAGAGGCGGGGTTGTTGAGGGTACCATTGCCCTTTTCCTTAACTGTATTGCAAACATTGGCTGTGTTCCTGTTTCTATTTAATTTGTTTAGCCTAAACAAATTGTTGTGCCAAAATTTGTGGGTGTTGTTTCTCGTAATAGCTTTTTTTTGGTACTAGCTATTAATAATAATATTTTAAGCAAATATTTATCTCTTCCTTGTACAGCTTACAACAAGAATTTGTTGTTTTATTGTTGGATAGGCACCAATATTTTGTCTTAGTGACCCCTGTGTTAAAGTTTTTACGAGTAGTCCATGAGGACAGTGTGTGGTCCGAGTCACATAGCAGATCTGCTATCTTTAAGGATCAGGTAGGAGCATGCATGGAAACACTATAGGCCCGTAGAACCATTTAATCATCGCAGCCCATTTAGTGGCTTTTCATAAAGGTCAATATTATGGCTGTTGTCATAGCTCCAAACTCAGTATTATGATATCTTCATTTGTTGGCAATGTGCAGCAGCAGCGGTGTTTGTGTGGATAATCTCCCTCACCATTCAGTGTGTCTATCTATAGACGAATGGAGGCTACGCACGCTATCTGAAATTTGAGTCTTTAAAATCTAGATGACAGGCTGGTAGCTGATTCTCAGCGCTGCTTGTTATGTCATCAGTATCCACTATATTTTGTGTTATGCATCCTCAGATGGACTCTCATCAGACAGGAAATATAATCTTATAAGTGTTGCTCTTGATTGATTTCCTTTTGTCCTTTTTCCCCACCCTTTCATATCATCATCACTGTTTAACGGAGACATAATGGATATCCCAATCTCAGTTACAGTGACTGGAAAACTCTGTTTTACAAGTAACAGAGTTTTAGTTTTAGGATTTTCTAACTCCCACAATCAGGAAAAGGGGATGTGATGATTTAATAAGAAGATGTGAAGCTACAGAGGAACATGAGCTTTAGTTTGGTCAGATTAATAAAAAAAAAATTTCCCCTGCCCAGACTAACCAAATAGAGAAGAAACCAATGTGCTGCTCAGGCTTCTTTTTAAGACACATAAACATTTATTTTCTCCCTCTACCTGTCCTCCAGGTGAGTGTCAGCACAGGCACCAAGAAGCTGGTGGCAGCTACTGCCTTCGGTGCTGTCTCGCTCCTCTTCCTTGCGCGTCGCTTCCAGAGGCGGAAGGGCAGAAAGAAGGCTCACTCCCCTCAGTGGGAGCAGGCTGGTTTTGAGTTTTTCTCCCCGGCCTCAGCAGATAATGGTAAACATCTTGACACTGTGATTTTTTTTTTTTTCATCGCAACCAGCAGCTCACTGGCCCATGATCGCCATTTAATATGTTAGCCTTGCAGCTGGTTTGTGATGTAATCAGACTGACGTGTTGGGCTTCTCCTGTATTACCGTAAACGGCAGGCTCCAGATAAATGCTCTAACTCATTTAATCTCACTTAGGAAGATTTGCCACTGATTAGTCCCAAAGAGAAATGAACAGAAATGTAGGATTAAATGGAGTTGAATGAGCAGTTGGCCAGGGCAATGAAATCTTTTTAATGAAACTGATTTCATAGAATTATGGGTTTTACTTCATATATGGACAAAGTTTATACAGCCACATTCTGTAAATGTGAACACCAGTTAATCTAATATTTGTGATAATAGATGATGAGTATGTGATTTTACTGTGACCCAGGTGGGAATTACCTGTGAATTAAATTATTAACATGTAATACAGCATGTACATTTAAATAAATGATGACAGAGGTATTTGGCTTTAAAAAAAAAAATCTGAGCTGGAAACTGTTTTTACAAACCAGCTCTCAGCAGCAGGTGAGCCAGAAAGTCAGTTATTAAAAGAGGGAATGGAAGTGATTTAAATTAAACAGCAACTACAGCAAAATTCCCAGAAAAGGTTACTTACACACAGTTTTGTGAACATTATCTCTGAACTCTCATCTTTATCTACCCAGATAACACCAGTAAAAACATCACTCTCTCCCTCAACTCCAAGAATGGCTACTCCACTGGTCTGGTTCTTGCTACAGGAGACTACAGAAAACTGTCCGGGTCTTTGCTGAGCCTGGCCTCGGTAAGACGAAGGCATGGTTTTAATGGAAAAAGTAATATATTATTAGAATTGTTAAATTAAAATATCAATGCAATAATGAGGGACGTTTAATAGACAGACAAGAACAGCATAGATCAACAAACATATACAGGAGGTTGCAGGCGAATCACAGGTAACAAGAGCTCAGGTTCAGGAGACTCCTTGTAAAATAATGGAAGAAAAATCAGGTCCAAGATAATTCAGATAGGGCTGCCAGACTTTGTAGATGAGTGCTGAGTTGATGGGTTTGCAATGCTGCTTCCAGTGCTTGGAAGTTAACCGTGATCTCCTGCTGTGTCTTTGCAGGTAAAAAGCATGAACTCATCCAGCAGCAGCACCTGCGCAAATGAATCCACCTGTTGGGACAGAGTCGGGGAAGCTGATCTCTGCAGCGTGGTCAACCTACCCGTCACCACACCTGAAAACCTGTACCTTATGGGTAAAGACACTTTTTTTTTTTTTTCTGCGATCTGTTTGTTTCGGATGTTGTTGTTGTTTCTTTCCAGTATTCCTTATCTTTTTGTACATATTTATACCTTGAGATGATCGCTTATATTAATGTCTTGTCTGATAAATGGAAAAAATCTCTATTAAAAAAGACACTTGCACACTATGTCACCCCTGTGTGTTTGTAATAAGGAGAATGGCCCACATAATAAATATGTTGTAAGTATTAACAATGGAAGTATTCAATATGTCATACACTTTTTTTTTTTTTTTTTTTTTTTTTTTTAATAATCGTTTTTTGGTGGGTTGGTTTGTTTCCATATGGAGATTTTGAGTTCTTAATTGTTTTGGGAGACTCAGAGTTTGTGTGTGTTTTGGCAGGTATGGATTTATTTGAGGAGGCTCTAAAGCGGTGGGAGGAAGCGTTGACATTCAGGAGCAGGCAGGGCGAGGACGACGCCAGCTGTGCATCTGTCAAAACGGGAGCTGGAGACGCCATCGCTGAGCAGAGCATGGAGGTGAACGCATAGAAACACACTCATCATTTAAAGATATAAATTCTTTATATTTAACGCCAATTCAACAACATTTCAAATTAGATTTAGTGTGATGGCACGCTTAATCAGGGATAGAAGTGAAGGAGTTAGCCAGACAATGCTTTTAAGATGTTTGGATTTTTTCCTATAAAAGGCCTCCTGACAAACTGTAAATGGCGTATGTAGAGTTTAACTTGTTCTACAAATAAATAAAATGTCTGCACTCTGGTCTGTGTACAAACACTGCACTACAGGTCATTATATGAATAACCAGCACTCTGACAACCCACTGTTGTCACAGAGTTTGGATTGTGTAACAGCTAGCTCATTAGCTCTCTAACCTGGTTGGAAGGGTTTTGGATTTGTGCGGGTCAAATAGTTGAGCTTGGACACCCAAACATACGTCCAGTCCAGCAAGATTTCCCAAGCAAGAGCTTTTTAAATATTCAGTCATGGGGGGATTCTCAAGAAACAACTGAAAAAGATCTTTGGAGTGAAATGGGGTTAAAAAAACATTTTGCCTCTCCCCCTGCTAGCACTTTTAAAAAGGGAATTATCAATTTAATGATGGTGTTTTAAAATAAACTAACAATCTACATTAACCAGGTGCCTGTTATTTAAGTTTTTAAGGCCTGTTTTTTAAAATCATATTTTATGTAAGTATGTAGTAAAACTGGGCACTCTCTACAGGTCATTTCACTTGAATTAGTTTATTATGGTAGGCTTTAGGTTCTGGCTTTGTGAGTCATATTTCTATAGTTGAATGTTTTTGTGTTCAGGACGTCATCAGTGCGGAGTTCATCCACAGGCTGAAGTCTCTGCTGCAGAGGGCTTACAGCCTCCAAGAGGAGTTTGAGGGAGTGCTGTGCATGTCAGAGCCCTCATCCCACAGCAACAGCCAGGGTGAGTCACTGATAACACTACTCTGTCATTTCCGTGATCCACACAGGATATAATAACATGTACACCCGTTGCGCAACACATGACAGTGATTATTCTCCATCACAGATAAAATGGCAGACATTTTGGCCAGAGAGGAGCTGGACGACGCCTGTCTGAGAGACAGCGTCAGCATCGCCTCCACCGACTCATTTGTGTCTGCTGCTGAGGTGAGAGAAGCACTCGCCATCATGCTCCAACATTCAACTTTCTCCCAAAAATAGTTCTCATTATCTGGATTCTCAGTGAGAAATAATCATGTAGGTGTCACTTGTTGGGATGCAGATGCAACATGGACAACAAACTATTGCTATAATACCAAGGTGGGATCTTTAAAAGTGTATCAATTAATCAATCAAAATGTATTCCTATAGCACCTTTCAAACAAATCAAATACAATTCAAAGTGCTTTACTAGCGCCCAACAAAACGTAGGATGTTAAAAATGGATTTAGAGACTAATCCACGTCATAATAAAATATGTAACAGAAATAACAAAGAATAAAATTATGAAATACTACACAAAATGGATTATAGTAAAATGTTAATCAGATAAAATAAAATAAAAAATAATAATCAGCAGTAAATGTTAGAATAAACTAAATAATGATGATAGTAAATAAAATAAGTATAAATAATAAAACCATAAAATTATAAAACACTACATAAAAACCAAACTAAATAGATGGGTTTTTAGTTTATGTCTTAAAATATCAATATTTCCAGCTCCTCTCAGATCTACTGTGTAGTTAACAGTAGTGTAACAAACAAGAGGCTTCGTAATCCCACAGGGGAGCACCTGAGAGGCAGCAGAAGAAGAAACAAGCAAACATCTAAATCTCAAACTGTCTGAAGCATCAAATCTACAACCAGCTCACAGCAGGAGTTTGATTCACATGGCTTCACCGCCCGGTGTTCACCAGCACTCAGCTTATTATCTCCTTTACTCATTAAGTCACTGTGGGGGCTCGAGCTGTGAATCCGGTGCTACTGGTGCACTTGACCCACAAAGTACAAAAATAAACAGGTTGTTAAGAATCAGTGATTTGTTTACTGAAGCTCTGAGCTAAATTCCTTGAGATGAAGGTGAGATGTTCAGGTACAGGCCACCCCTGAAAGCTAAAGGTGCTGTATATCTCTACCAGGACTGGGTATTAAGCTACTAAACTTTCTTGGGCCTACACCTACAGTCCAAGTAAATTCTTATTTTAAAATCCATTAAAGCTTTTAAATTAAGGTATTTATACCCTCAAACCTGTTTAACGTGTACAGACCAGTACATGTTAAACAGGCAGAGCTGGTAGCAGTCAAACTGAGTCACTCCTACTAACATACTTAGTGAGTCACAAACTATAAATAGACCTTAACATTGACCTAAACATTCCTCCATCAGTAAACAACATACAGCTCGCCGTTACTCTGCAGCTGTTTTTCACTATAGCTTCCACACACCACAACAAGAAACTTCAGGTTGACCCCAATGTTCAGCACCTTGATTAGAGTACAGATAAACTTTACAGGCATCTTTTCTTTCCCAAACATTATTTCAGGTTTAGCTGTTAGAAGGAAATAAAGAAACAGTTAATGAAAAATGATTCTGGGAGCAAAGAAACTGTGTGCGGATTCTACTTTTTCTTTTCCCCTTTATATTAAGAGTTTTTCTGGATGTGCGTACGTCTCTTCTTCAAGGGTTTTGATGTCAGCCGTTCTGTTTTTGCATAGATGTTCAAGAATAGTAAGAGGACACAGAACGACATACTGTATTATGAATAAGAAGCATCATTTTCTTCTCATTTCAGGATTATGTACACTCCAAGCTTTCTCTCTGAAAGGCATGGGATTGAAATGATCACTATTTGGTCCATAATAACCTGTGCTGTCTGTCTCTGTATCAGCTGTCAGAGCACAGAGAGCTGAGGAGCGTGTTATCTCTGGGTCATCACCCTTTCTACGAGGAGGCGCTGCAGATGGCCGAGGAGGGCAAGATCTCCTGCAGGGTGCTGCGGTAATTACACTAATTAGTGTAACACACATGAAATACAGAGAACCTAGATCCTGCAACTTCGAGAGTTCGTGTCTGCCAGCATTTTAATCTTGATTTTCATCGTCAGGACTGAGATGCTGGAGTGTCTTGGGGACGTAGATTTCCTGGCCAAGTTGCACTGTGTGCGGCAGGCATGTCAGGTGCAGTATAACCTTATGAATTCAAATACATCATAATGCCAAAAACATAGGAAACTCATGTTGGATTTAATACACCAGAAGATATTGTAAAAGCTGTTTCACACTTTCTGCCTTCCAGATTGGTTTTCAGCATTTTTATTTGTGTATTGTATAAAACAGTTAATATTCAGATGGAAATTCAACAAAAAAACAGCCATCAAGGAATAAAAATTTTAATTCATTGGATTGTGCTAGCCTACTGAAGAAAAATACATGTTAACGTCACAGACGAATGTACCAGGACCACAGTGGAACCATTTAACTCAGTAACTTAAAGCCACTATGTGTAGAATTTGAATTTTCAACTTTTGCACCCTCAATTTTAAGCAAAAAAAGGATTTGTTTGTAAAGTAAAATTGTTTTTTTTCCCTTCCAGCTCATTTTGCGCGAGAGAGCGACCAGGATGTTTCTGGCCGACACGGGAAAGAAAATACTGTCTTCCATTATTGTTAAAGCACAGAAGGTAAGACGTGAATAACAAGAAGATGCATCTTCAATGAGTGCTTCCCCTTCCTAACAGTTATCGTTTGGTTTTCAGAGCCCGAAGAGATTCGAGGAAGAGTTCGAGGAGATGATTTCCTTCCTGGAGCACACAGAGCACTGGGAAAACACAGAGGTGGAGCTGGCCACACGAGGGGTGAGAGTGCAACTTCACCAAATGATTAAACTTCACTATTTAATGTCTGGCTTCTGCTGAAACAGGAGCAACAGGAGTGGACAACCCCTCTTCTTTTTTACATTACAACATCTAATACTCGTCCTCACCAGGTGAAGCACTTGAACTTCTATGATATAGTGCTGGACTTCATCCTGATGGACTCATTTGAGGACCTGGAGAATCCACCAATCTCCATCCAGAACGTGATCAACAACCGCTGGCTCAACAGCTCCTTCAAGGAGACCGTGAGTGAACACATACAACACTTTGATTTAAGGGAGTTTCTTTTGGCCATATTTGACACATATTGTACTACTTGTATGATTATACCACAATAACTTCTGAAAGTTCTGAATGTGAAATTGTAAACAGAAGTATTTTACAGAACAATAACACGAAGACCCTCCAGACAAGAATGTTGATTGCATATAAATTGTAGATGGCAAATAGAAAAGTATATATAAAAACATAGACGTAAACACTGTAGATGAGTTTCCACATTTTTCTGAGATACTTTAGTTTGTAGTTTCCTGTATCATGATTTTTATTTTTAAGTTGGTGCATTTAATTTTTGACTATTTGGGCTTTTGTATTTCACAGGCGGTGGCTTCAAGCTGTTGGTCAGTGATGAAGCAGAAGAGACAGCACATGAAGGTACAAGTCCAACAGCTTCAAAATGCTTTGGTGAAATGTAACAGGACGGCTTTATCTCAGGTGGAAACACTAGTTGCCTTGTTTGATTTATTCACTAACAATTTATAAACAGACAATAAGTCCTACATGTTATTTATTACACACACAACCAAATAACTACAATGTTTATTAGCTGTTTTCGTTCTCGTGATCAGGACAGTTCAGTAACCTCTGCTCTGTGTCTCAGGTGCCTGACGGCTTCATCGCCCATTTCTACGCTGTGTGTGAACAGATCAGCCCCGTTCTGGCCTGGGGCTTCCTGGGGCCCAAGAGCTCCCTGCATGACTTCTGCTGCTTCTTCAAGGTCCGTCTCAGCACCAGGAAATAACGTGATAATGGCATGATGTCTGCCAGTACCTTCTTCTATCTTAAATAGGATCTTTACTCATGTTTTTACCTCAGCAAAGCTTCCTTTTTCATATCTCTTAAGTTATCATTGCACCCAACTAGGACTCACTGATTTCGGTTTTTACAGATTTTTAAATGTATTTAAATTGTATTGGAAAACATGATTTGCACCACAATTTTATCAAAAAAATTGATTCTTTCTCCAAGAAGAACCTGGTCACCATACAGTAGATGGTAAACTAGCTGTTTCTCAAAAAAGACCAAAGAAGTCTGTGATACAAATAGTATTTTTCTATAAACCTGGCTTTGACCACTTTTTAAATATTCAGACACACCACCCAAGTCCCTGATTTATTTTCTTTTAAAGGAAAAAAATAGGCCGCACATTAGATAATGCTCCCATGAACATTTGTTAGTAGGCCTGTACCGCCACTAACATGGTGATATATGGTATTTTTCCCGTTTTTTACATGTACTTGTTCAGCACCTAGTATTCATTGCGTGCTTTTGTAAATGTTTTGCTTTAATTTTTTTTTTAAACATAACGAGCCTGCTCAGTATCCTCACCAAGTATGTGCTCCACAAGATACATGTATTAATGTATGTCTAAAGAAATACAGAAGAACAGCATCTTGTGTATGTAAAGTACCTGCCTGAGGTGCCTCAGTGAGGTTCCTAAAAGTGTCACGTCACAAAATGTTCTTCTTCTACAGGATCAGGTGCTGTACTTCCTGAAGGACATTTTTGACCTGGACAAAGTGCGCTACTCTTGTGTGGAGAGCCTAGCAGAGGACATGCTCCACCTGCTGCACCGGCGCTCTGAACTGCTGCTGGCGTACCTGGGAGCCGACTCCCTGCGGCACGTCAGCAGCTGCAATCCCCCCCAGGTGCAGCTGGTGCCCAGCGCCCTGCTGGAGGCACGAGTGCAGTGAGAGAACTCATCTCCGAGTCATCAAACGCCACACACCTGGAAACCTCAGCATTTATTCTAGGGTGAGTCGGACCAATCGCATCTCCCATCATGCTGTGCATCTGAGGATCCATATAAACTGTACAAGCTGTCTTGCCTTCACACCTGACATCATTATCCCCTCTCCCCAGCCTCCTTTTCACTGTGCCATGGCAGTGAGTGCACATTAGATTTAAAAATATCATAGCAATACTATCTGTAATTTAAACTTTGTGACGCTGGCATTAGGCTGTGTAAATTAAGGCATATTTATTGCTATTAAGAGCAATTTGTGTTTAGAAAACCAAGGTATTTTACAGTATTTATTTTACTATACAGCTAAATTAACTTTTTAGAAGTCGTAGTCTTACCGGTATGCATCAATGGATTTGTGATCAGCTTCAAACATGCAGTAGTATGAATACCAATATTGTATAATAAACTTTATCAGATAGATTTATTAAATGTATTTTCACATCCTAATGAGCATCAGCAATGCAAAACCATCAAATGTACTTAGTTTTTGTTACAAGCACGTTTCACAGGGAAATGAAAACAAAGGGACTCAGTTTGAGAAAAGTTAAATGTGTTGACTGGAGTCATTGGTCAGATTTGCTCCGTCATTACATGTAGTTACTTAAAAGTTGTTTTTATGGCACCAGGACTCTCACACCTTCATGCAATATTTAAAATGAAGCCCAGCACATGCTGCCTAAATGGCCGTCAATCCCTTCATACCATCAGCTACAGGAAATAAAATATAATACATCACTATTGTATAATCCTTCAGCTGTTAAACAAGTTGTATGACAGGCAAACGCACAACAAGCCTTACTATCAATGCACATATTCAAGCCTTGTCTTCATCACTAAATGTCAGTCTGAAAAACACTACAATGCAAGTTATTGTCTGCTCTGCTGAGTCACTGTGTACCATGTACAGAACATGCACAACAGGGAAGCTTTGAGCAGTGGAGTAACTGCAGGAATAAATAAAGCTGTGTTGAAGGAGAGTTAATTCCAAAATGCTAGACACGTGTTTTAGGAGTGATTGTCAGTTGTCAGCAGTCCTTTTTGCAGGATTCTCCTCTTAAAGGATACATTCACATTTTTTCCGGTGTGTCATCAAACACCCACGTGCCGATTTGTACTTTGAAACAAGTTACTGGTCGCTGTGATCAATCCTCTGCCCATCAATCTCCCTAAAGTGATTCCAATGCAAGTATAGATTTGAGGTACTTGTACTTTGCTTGAGCAGACTTTATACTTCTGCTCCACTACAATTCAGAAGGAAATACCGTACTTTTTACTGCAGTACATGTGATACTTTGCAGATTCAGTTCATCTACATATAAATTGATGTATTAATATGGGTAAAGTATGACTTAATTCATCCCGGTGAAATCTACAAGCCACCCAACAGTATATACACAGTAAGACATTTGCCAGCTGAAACATTAAATTGATGCATCAATAATTATTCAATAGAATATACATTCTGAAACAGTCCATTCTGCATAATGAGTACTTTTACTTTAGGTATACTTTAATGTGAATACTGTTGTACTTTTTCAGTAACATTTTTAATTACCACCACCACTCAACAGAAAACACATGTGCACCTTTTTTTTTTAAAAGCAGAAACTCACTGGTTCCAGCTTGAACGTTTATATTTTCTGGTTCTTAATCATCTAAGACGGTAAACAGTGTCTGGGTTTTGGGCTGTTGGTCAGAGGAGTCATTTTAACACGTCACCAGGGGCTCTAGTAACTTGTGCTGGGCCCTTTGTGTTAGTCGAGGAAATAAGGCAGATTAACGAACATTGTTAGTCGCAGATATAGTTTCCTTGCACATTAAAAGCAACTGCAACTTTGGAAGATCATTTGGTTTGTGTAGTTTAAGCTGCTGAAGCCTCATTGACTTTTAAACAGACTGGACTTTGTCTCCCCACTTATTTAATTGGAATCACACACGGAAGGGATCTTTTCAGGGCCAGTATGAAGAGGAGTGACAGAACACAGTTTCAATGTACATATGGCCATGAGTGTATTGTTTTACAGTGGTCTTATTTTGGTAACACGGAAGTTTTACATTTGTGAGTTCAATGACTGTATAAACTAAGCAAATAAAGACTGAATATGTGTTTGACGGTTGTATTTCTTTCCTTCTTTATCTTAAGAATGTTAAATAAAACTCAAGTAAATGAGTCGGTTATTTGTTACAACTTTATTAATGAACATGGCAACATTTCAAAAGTCAGAACAGTTAATTCAAAAAAAAAAAAAAAAAAGATGAATATAACAGCACATGAAACCTCTTTACCTCTAAGGCATGCTCCTTGTTTTGTCTTCTACACCCCCACGAACTGTGTTGAAACACTGAGCATCTCACATGTACATAAACAATATGCAACCCTTTAACTACACAAGTGATTTTAAACTGATAACCCCAAATTTTTACTGCCAATAAAAGTGAATATGTAATTTAAAGTACATTAGTTCCTGTCCTCATCCAACTTTCTAAAGCACATTCCTATTGACTAAAGGTTATTGATGAAGGCATTCAAGCGATAAAAGAAACCATCAGACAACTCTAAATACACTATGGCATCATGGTTAAAAGAAACAGTCAATCCGAGCTGGAAAAACATGTATCTGACCAACACTTTGCAATCACAGAATTTAAATTTCATTGCGTTGCTGTTTTACCTTATTACTGGAGCTCTTGAACGGTCTACGTTCAGCAGTGGGATTGACTCAAAGGATTCCTCCTTTTGGGGACAAACTACGACAGGGCCTGATTCTATGACCTAAGCTTGCAGCATCCTCCAACACTGTGAGCGAGAAGTGAAGGCAGCAGCGTTTCAATAGTAGATTTGCACTGCACTTGAGGGCAGATTCACACCACGACAGAAATTTTAAAAAATCATGTATTTCACCGTTTGACCTAGCGGCTGAGCACATTGCTAACTTCTGACAACAGGTTTGCATGGCATGCAGTTGAATATACCAGTGTTGTCTAAAGCATCGATATTACAGTCACTGTCAGACTTACCGGGATGCAAAATAAAGCTATCATCAAATATAAAGCATATACGACAATGACAACATTTCCTCAGTGAGCCTATGCAACTTTTTCTGGGTAAAGTCACTTTTTTGAAGAGTCAAACTTCATGTAACAAGTCATACAGCTCATATCATGCAGTTCATTCATGAAAGCAGATCTTAAAAAGGGCTGTTCATACTTCGATATCCTGGACATTTCTTTACGACTAAGAATAAATGCATTGAGGCATGTTAAAGACACAGGTAAGCATTTCTTTGCATGTATATTGGATCATGTCACTGGACAAAAACACTGGTTTCCTTAGGTTTCGCTTACCTGTGTTATTGCAGCAGAACCTAAGGTGCAAGGTCTGGGACGACACTGCAAAGATCAGATATATTGCACTGTTTGCCATCAGTGAACAATGCAGTTTTGCAAGATTGTTTTGTTTTTTTTAACTTTAAAAATTAACAGCCTTTCAACAACAGTGCTCATTCAGAAAATGTCATAAAATCAATACTGAACTAGTCAGAAGCTCTTCCACTACTAGCATTCCACATGCTCATATAAGGACATTAAAGTGATAACAGCAGAAACCTAAGCATGCTACACTGGAGAAATGCAGTAGGGCTTTTCTAAGCAAAAATGTTGCAATAAATGGCATTTTTTAAAAACATAACAGTCTCAGCTAGACAATGGCACTTAGCAGGTCTGGAATTCAAAACGCAAAAAACCACATGGACATCCTTAAAACAGTTCCTACCGACAGTGTAACAGAGTGCTGACATTCAAACCCTCAGTTCAGAAATCCAACTGGCACTGAAATGCTACCTACACAAATAAGTCTAACAATCTACAAAGCATCAACATACTGTAAAGATTCAAAGTCTGAATGTTGTGCAGTCAGTGGAATCACACAAGGGGAAATGAGTCTCAGAAACATGTGGTACAAGAATCAGAGTCTAAAGTACTATTCCTCTCCTCAGAACATTTCATACTTACCCAGAGACATGGGGAAAACGGCAATATTTGACAAAAATACTACATCTTTTGCAGTTTAGAAAGCATCAAAAATAGGTGGGTATCTCTCAAAAGTCAGTCACAATTTTGTACTTACAGTATAGGAGGGCTCAACTGATGGATGAAGACTGCTTAGCCACCCCCGAGCCTACATCTACGTTCTGATATTGGATAAACACTAAGAATGGGCACAGCAAAAACGAATTTTTTTGCAATGTTTTTATATTAAAAAAACATTCTTTTAAAAACAAAAACAACTTTATACATGTGAGTTAGTTCGCAATTTGAAATGGGCAAGACAAACGTTTCAATGCATTTTGGATACAGTGGCAATTTACCTGACTGTCCTGGAAAAAGAACAGCACAAAAATATATATAACACTAAAAATATGCAACATTTCTTGCAACCACGCAATTTTTTCTGAGGAACATGTTAAGAATACTTGCTTACCGCTTTTCTAAACTTGCCTGTGGAGGAGGAAGTGTCTATCAAGGCAAAACAGTGCATACTACCTCAACAATGTCAGCAAACCAGGTAAAAATTCAAAAGAGTGCCACAGCAACGCAGTTAATGCATGAGTTACGGGTACATAGATACCTGACCACTGTTATAGCAAACATCCATCTACTGCTAAAGTCAGAGCAATGTCAGCAAACAGAAGTGTAAAAAATAAAGTCTATCAACAAGGACGTTTGTTGGTCTGAACCACTCAGGATCACTGCACGCACATAATGTATCTAAGAGCCTTATAGACAGTTGGAGAGAGACAGGACAGCACAACTTTGAGTCAACCTTTTTGGACAATTAAACCCACACATGGCCTGTATTTGAAACCTTTTCCCCCCCTCGTAAAAGAAAAACATACAGAAAGTCATCTCAACCCTTTTGGTTTAAAACCACCCCAACTTACCAACACAGGAGGTTTCAGTTTGTTTTATTGCAAAAACACAACAGGCAATAGCATTTTAAAACTGAGATGATTTACATGGTAATGTCTACAGTTTAATAAACATGAGTTCTAACCACATTTAATGTAGATACAGGGCTGGAATGACCATATGTAGAATTACCTCACTAAAAACAAAGCATTTACAAAAAAAGGAAAACAAAACAAAAAATGAAAGAGGATGTGTTCGCCGGGTAATCTGCCATCTATGTGAAACACTTTCAAACCAAGGAAATTTAAGATCTTCATCAAGGCGTCTGCATCCAAACATTTAACAAAGGATTTTGTTTCGACAATGTAGCATTTACTTTATGTCCACTTCACATTACTGGCCCTGTGCAAAAAAATACATAGAAGATACATTGCATGTTAACAGCGGAAACAGTGGACTCAGCTTCCCAAAATAAAAAGTTTAAAACCTGTGTAGGGAGGAAATGGTTTTGGTTAAGTTTGTGAAGCTGCTGCAGTCACTGGAACCCTGTAAACCCTGAGGAAGGAACGGGGGTTAGGGCACAAAAGAATTGAGTATTCAGTGGGTGTGGAGGGCAGATTCTTAGCGGGGGTGTACCTGAGGGGCTTGTGGTGCTGCACCCATCGTCTGAGGGTTGCCTGTGCCGTAATAAGCAGCCTGCTGACGGTAGTACTCCGCCCAGGCAGCGCTGTAGTCTGGCTGGCCTCCAGGCTGGGAGGCTGCTGCCGCCGCTGCTGTGGCCTGAGGGGCCGCTTGACCTGGAGGGTAAAACAACAGAACGTGTCGGTGCACTGGCCAGTCGCTTGATATTATTAAGAGTCTTCTCATGTAAATGCCTAATAGCCGTTTACCGTAGTGTGGACAATTAAAGTTAAAAGCCATTTATCTTTACAGAACAAACTGACTTTCTTGCAATCACGTCCTACGAGCTACAGAACCTTTCCATGCATCCCAACATATTCAGCAATAACTAGAGCTTCAACTGCTACTAATCTCACTTCTAAAACCCAACAAATTCAGATCACAGTTAAAAGTCTTTGTAACATTTTAGGTGGAGATGACATTTGTAAGAAGGGGAACGAACCCACCACCAGTTTCTCTGGGTGGCTGGTCAGAAACCTTCTGCCTTTCTGTTGGGCAGCTGAGGGAGCAGGTACTCTACTACAGAGGGCTGCTGGAGAAGCTCAGCCGCCCTTAAACATTAAAAAACATTCATCACTGAGCTACAGGGGAGCGCTCCAGAGACCTGACTTATTAATACCGCGCATCATACATTTTATGGATGTTATTCTTTGTCAGAAAAGCAACTCAAGACAGTGAATGGCAGATTGGACACCCACCCTGATTTTGAAAGTTCTCCATCTATACCTCTATCACAGTCAACTGTCTACAACTAGTTTCCCTACTTGGGAGGGACCTTCCCATTTCCAGCTATTGACTGGACAGATTATGAATCACATGATTTAACTGTTTTTTCCATTCAATTAATTAAAGTTTCTCTCACACACCCTTACTCCAGGATCACACTTAATTCCTAAATCACTTGCCTCACATACACTGCAAACTGTTGCACTGTTTATGAGGTTTCTTGACTGAAATTACAAACTACTGTTACTAATTACCAACTCCAATTTTCTGATTTCTGATTGTGTTTTAATTGTGAAAACATAAGGCAGCACTGAAATAACGGCATAACACAGGGGTTTTATGTTATTAATGTGTTGAAATGAATAGAGTTCAATGTATATGCTGCCTCTGTTCTAACTTCATACATCTGTAACAGTAGTTGAGCAATAAAATTGGAAAATTAAAGACCTCAGAATGGGGAGTAAAATGAATCAGGTGTGATCCTGGTATAAAGCCTGGTGCACCAACCTTGTTTCTTGTAATACTCCTCCCAGGCTTTTGTGTAGTCCTGAGGTTGTTGACTCTGTTGACCTGCACAGAGAAGGGAAAACTGTGTCAATGCATTCAAATGTTAAATGAAATCAGAAACAAAATTCACAACATTAATCCTACATTGCATCATTTAAACTCTACACACATTCAGTAGCAGTGACACAGTCGTGGCACGTGGCAAAACTCTGCCATCAGTGTTGATAAAGCCCTAAGATAGTCCAGAAAATAAGCTACTCTAGGCTCATAAAAAGGTGGTTTCTGTGTCGACAGCTCAGTCCTGTAAAGTGTTGCAGTCTAAACAGCACAGGCATCAAATGTCAAACCAAGTGGAGGCACACTGAAAACGCTCCACAGCAGGCCAGCAATACAGATAAATACCCAGACCTGAAAAAGAAGCCGATTGAATGCCCAGTAGCTGTTTAGACTGTCTTGTGTTAATAGGTGTACACTGAAGCTACGTTCGTATACCCATTTTCTTGTAATATTCGTCCCAGGCCTTGGAGTAATCTGCCTGTCCACTCTGACCTGCAGCCTGTGGGTCACCTGTTAAAAAAAGGCACTTGTAATTAGTGAATCATTCTCAGCCGTTTGTCCTCCACCTGCCTGCGTCGAGCTGTCAGCCTAGGGGGGAAAACTATCCTGTCCCTGGGGTAATATAAAAAAGTAAAAAAAAAATAAATAAAGTGCTCTGCGAAGTCATTTAAAAAGGTGAAACCAAACCAACTTGTCTCCTGTTAGTGACACGAGCACAGGACACAGCTAAAGTAAAGCTAAACTACACTGCTCTACGCTTGTCTTTACAGTTTCGGCTTCTGCTAGAAGCACAGACACTTTTGCTAATTGAGAAATGCTTCAGTTACCTTGGCCGTTTGTCTGAGTCGTACCAGGAGCTCCACTTGTCGGGGTCATGGGAGCCTGTGGCTGCTGGCTGTACTGAGCATAGTAGGCCGCCCACGCTGCTGCGTTGGCATCGGCTGCTGCCTTATCTGGAGACAAGCCAGTTTTGTAAACAAGCAAAGGACAAATTAAAAGCTATAAACATACAGTTATATCTGCATATTATATAATCAGACATGGATCCGAGTTACTGACTTCAGAGCAAGAGGATAATTATGAAGAGCTTTTTAATTTCCATCAAATGTACCAGCGAGTCAACTGATGATAGGTACTCACTTGGATCAGGTTGTCCCTGTTGCCAGTGTGGGTAGCCGTTGCCCCATCCCTGAGGCTGGTATGGTGCAGGTGGACCACTGACGAAAGAAAAAAAAATAACTTCAACTTTCCACATATTCCCCTGTGTCAAAGTATTCTTGTTATCACAACGAGTTTTAAAGATGACTCAAAAACAAATGGCCACTGTACTTACTGTGGTCCTGGAGGTCCCTGGTTGTATGGTCCAGGGTTGTACGGACCCATGGGAGCACCAGGGGGTCCAGGTGGTCCAGGAGGACCATGTGGGCCTGGACCTCCATGTGGACCAGGGGGACCGTGTGGGCCTCCCATTGGAGTGACTGGTCCCTGAAAACACAAAACACGTCCCAGTCAGTAAACCAGGTGCCAAAGAGACAAGTATCTCCCACAGGGGCTTATAATCAAACTCTTGAGTGTCTTACCCCAATTTTCTCCTCCACCAGCTGCCTGGCGTAGTCGATCTGCTGAGGGGAGCCCCGAACTGTGAACATTTTGATGTTGGGATCGGCGTTGGGAGGAGGATTCCTCTGTAGCTCGATCCTGGCTCCAGACTGCTGACTGATGCCCTTGATTGTCTCACCACCTGAAGATTTCAGAAACATAATTGGTTATTTTTTCACATTTAATCAGATATTTTACGTAATACCCCAAATACCCTTTGCTTTCCAACAAATCCAAAGCTGCTGTTGCGGGGTCACTTGCCTTTTCCAATGATGAGGCCGGTCTTCATGGTTGGGACAGTGAAGGTAAACTCCTGCAGGCCACCAGGGGGGCCCATGTTCCAGTTCCCCTGCCCGCGACCACGACCTCTGCCACCGCCATGTCCTGGAGGTCCACCGGCCTGGACGCTCCTCAGCAGATCGGATATGATTTCTGCCGCGTGCTGAGCCTGATCAGGGGGGCCCATGATCTGTGCTATTCTGTCCGGTGTGCTGCCATCATCTGGAAGGAGAAAATAGGATGATTAGAGATTATCGAGAGAGTTTCTGACATTTCTGTCTATTGTCTTTAGTCTCTCCATCTACTACTCTGTGTTATTCCCAGTCTTTGTATGTGTTCAGGTCTCAGATAGTTTAGGGTTAGGGTTATACATCAGCTTTTCAGCGTGGTGCATGAGTTTTCATCACGGACCATACACATTAACTGCGTCCAAATGACTTTGCTTTTGGCCACGGTTGTTTTTCAGTTCTTTTCAGAAATGAGCAGTCTTAATCACTCACCCGGTTTAAACTGAATCCTGACGCCTGTGTCATTCTGTATTTTCTTGATCATCTCTCCATTTCTGCCAATAACAATTCCTACTGCAAACCGGGGGACAGGAACCTAAATGATGACAAAACAAAACCAAAGTTGAGAAAATTGATTCGAACCCTCTTCTCCAAACTGATAAATATAACGTATTATAAAAACTCACATCCAAGCTATCTCCTCCGCCACCACCGCCTCCTCCACCACCACCAACTCGTGAACCATACTCGCCCCTCTGCTCCCTGAAGCCTTGATCTCTGATCAGCTCCATCACCATCTCTTTGGCTTGCTAAAGAGAAAAGAAAAGCACACCTCATTACAGCACTACTCCACTGGTCTCCACGGAGACAAATAAGGTATGTAAAAGGACATTTTGGTTCTAGACAGGGATTTACTCAACAAAAGGGGTGAAAGCATAGGTAGCTCATACACAATTAAAAAGGTATGTTTTAATCCATCACAGACTGATAATGTTAGAAGTGGGTGAGTACCTACCTGAACTTTAAAGGGTTCTCCTGAAATGCGGAGTGGCTTGTCTGCACCTGTGTTTTGTGGTCCGTCTTGGATCATGACCATCTTCACTCCCGCTCTTTCCTGCAGGCAATGAGAAGAACCAAGAACATGCTATCAAAGGGCGCCTGTGCCAAATGTGTGCCCTGCTTAAAAGACAGCCCCTGTGGTCCCTATATCACCCTGCTACACAAACACCAACAGGACACTCACCTGAAGGCTTTTGATGGTTTCTCCTCCCTTCCCAATGACAAGTCCGGCTTTAGAGGCAGGGACCATAATCTCCTGGACAGTCATTCCTGGGCCGTCGTTGTGGTTGAACGCTGGAGCCGGGCGCCCCTTCTCAACTATCTCTGTTAGTAACCTCTTTGCAGCCCTGGTGGGAGAAAAATTATCAGTCTGAAATCCTTTAACAAGGACCCAACAAAAATTGAGATTGACACTTTAATGCCCACGATAGGTGCCCCCGTGCTTCAACTCCCCAGTGTAACTCTTATTTCTATGGACAACCAGATGAACATGCTTTTAAAACTCAGATTTTCACTTCAAGGGGCCATTAAAACCAACAAAACTTACTGGATGGACTCTGGTGGTCCTGTTAATGTCACTGACCTATCTGGCATCCCTGCACTGTCTACAACACAGAGAAAGAGTAGTTAATGCAAACGTTACAACAATAACAAAATATATGATTTCTTGGTATTACCGAGATCCATAATATCAGTAAGAGTGTTACACTTACCAGGTGCGATCTGTATTTTGCATCCAGACTCCTGCTGCAGACGTGATATTTGTTCGCCTCCTCTACCAATAACTAGAAGGAAAAAAGTGTGTTACCTCCAAATGCTCAATATCAATAACACTTAACTGATGCTTTTGCTGTGTTTGAAGAAAACTTACTGAATCCAACCATTCCATCTGGAACCTTGAATTCCTCTGATATTGACCTGAGAATAAAAGAACAAATCAATGTGAGCTTTGTAATAAATGACCAAACGTGGAAGACAAAAATATTTTAATTTGACTTGAGTATTTACCTTGGGGGACCACCCATTCCTCCCATTGCTGAAAAGGCTAGGGGAAAAAAAAAAAGACATTGAGGTACATTAGGCATTAGAAAATTCAATGTATACAAGTTCACCAAATTTCCAATTCATGCCAATTGTAGGCCAATTACTTTAGGTCAAAATTTACAGCCACAAATTTAAGTAACTATAACTATGTGATCAGGTCACTTACCATCATTTGTAGCCACTTTCTTTGTCTCTGGTTGGTCTGTGACAACATGACATAACCAACATAAGTATCTCTCATCATACCTACCATCACATTACTAACAGTGTTCTTCAATCTGAAAATGACTTAACAGCAATGCCTGAAACTTAAATCGTTAGGGCAAATGGTATTGGAAAAAGTTGGAATGTACTGGATTTATTGCAGGACTGATTTATTAGACTCCATTTTTAAATTGACTGTTCCAACAAAGTGAAACTGAAACCAACAATGAAAGACCACATATTCGTTCCCCAAAATATTAATATATTTTCATCACCAGGCACAGATTTGAAACAGCTGATGGCAGACAGTGAAAACATAATCCAACTCTAAACACATGCAATAACTAACAAAATGCATAGGCTACAATTGAAAACACCAATAACATGAAAATTAACTACCCATATGGTTAGTAGTAATGTACATAATATTGGTAAAAATGCACATTGATATAAAGACAATTACTGTAGATTTAGTTTAGTTGAGTCAAGAACTTTTCTAGGCAAATACAATTTAGTAACTGCTAATACACACAGGCAAGCATTAACTATCAAGACTTGCATTGAATCGATTTGAGTCACTGACCGATATTCAGGTTAGGCATGGGAAAATACCCACCAGCGTCCTCCAGGGGCCTTTTCTGGCCTCCGTAGCCAAATTCATTTGTTGGGGGTGCCGCAACGCCATCACCACCGATTTTCGCCGCGATCTGAAACAATAAACAAACAGAGAAAACAACTTATGACCATTTCTTTGTTGTTCGTGTTTGATGCGTTTGGACAGGCCCGCTGTCTGCGGCCTACACGTATGTCCGGAAGTCCGGCCCAACAAAGGAAAGCAATACTTCCACTTTAGCTAATCGGTTAATGTAAGAAAAAAAACATACAAAGCTTGGGTTCCCTATAACTGATCATATTTGTGTAATTTAACCAATACGGTATCAGCTAGAATCACCCCGTTTTCACATCCGTTTTCGCAGTGTGGCTCAACGTTAGCTAGTCATCGTTCGATAGCTTAGCTTAGCTTAGCCTGCCGTCGTGCCGTGTGTAACGGCAGAAAACAGCGAAACTCGACGTTTGCTCGTGACTTCGAAGTTGTTTTTGGACTAAATTACTTCGTTGTCGTCTTACCTGTCGTGCTCGCTGTAGGGCGTCTTTAAAAGCGTCGTTCATTCCGCCGCCGGCGTTAGAGGACGGGGGAGCCACGCTGCTGTAGTCAGCCATATCTGCTGCTCTTCTCCTCCTTGGCGCAACAAGATGGCGGGTTTCATACACAGGATGTGGACGGGAAAACTCGCGGTCCACCGTTATCTCGCGATACGGGCCTCACATTTTTGTCTAATCTGACGTCGTTTCCTATTTGCGGTCTTTCAATTTCCAATCTGGCCAATGTAGTAGAGTACAAGTAGCCTATAGGCACAAGTACAAAATTAAAATACTCTAGTAAACTACTACTGTAGTAAAGTACACGTACCTCTAAATTTAGTAAATGTACAAAATTACTTTTCACCACTATGTATAATTTCTCATATTTATCTGAGAACAATACCCCTCTGTAGCTGGTTCTTTAACAAGAAATAGTTTGTAATGTTTTACATCTATCATTGCAATTGTAAATTATGCTTTAGTCTATACTTTATAACTTCGTTATAGCGTTTTATGTTTGTTATAATAATGAGTGTTACAAATTTTAAAATATCCCATAGTCCTATAATGTTATGAATTATCCAAGCTTGGCTGTCCTACTATAAACCATGGCTGTGACTTGTTACATAGATAAGTTAGCATCAATTGTCATAACAATTTAAAATCTTTAAAATCCAATACCTGCCTTGATTTGTGAAAGAACACACAAACATCCGCACACCTATTATGTAAGATACATTCAGTTCAAACTCATTACAAACAAACAAAGAAAGTCTTAACACCGTTTATTGTTAAATGGAAAAGAAGATGCCTGCCCTGTTATGAAATTAAAGTTTATTGTACAGTTCACACATGTCCTCATTTACACAGCCCAGTCTCAAGTGGACAGTTACACTTGGTCACATTGTAAATTTCAAGTCAACCATGCATCAGCACTCAGTGTATTAAAGGCTGAATCACATGATAATATATGTCTGGCAGACGTGCAATTTCAGTTGCACATTCAATTCACATTAATAAGAGTTCAAAGATCTTGTGTTTCTTTGTGTTTCTGATCAAATCCCTGAAAAAAATCTTTTTAAAAGCAGCAGTTCAGCACACAAAGAAAGCGACTTCTTTGCTACATCTCAAGACTCCGTTGAGGAAAACACATTTTCAAATGTTCTAGTTAAAGTGTAGTTTATCAGAGCACATGGAATAGCCCTGACGAAGCTGGCTCCTATTCCATTATAATATCCTCTAATTCCACGTCTTTCATATATCCCTATAAGTCCTTGTAATACACCTGAAGCTGGACGTGAATCTGAGCTGAAAGCTGGAAAACGAGACAAAAGCAGATGAGTTAAACATCTCAGGTTGATTCAAATAATCTCAAATGTGTCACAGAAAATGCACGGGTTTACCTTGTGCTTGCTGCTGAGTCCGGATCACTGCCAGTGGGTAACTGGTCATTTGTCCAGAAGCAAAGGCCACAAAACTGAAGAAAAACAGTTTGGAGTCACTGTTGTAGGCTGGATCACTCTTTGCCCAGTTCATGATTGACTGCAATAAGAAGAAAATAGTTAAAGACGGTATCTTTCACGTGAACATGTATTTAAAGTTTGAGTGTTGTTCTGTCTCACCTGATGAACGGCACACTCCACACCTGCGTAGGGGATCATGCAGAGGATGCTCGGCTTGAATCCTCTGTAGAAGGAGGACATCGACTCACTTCTGTAAATAGATCGGGCACATGCCACAACACCGTTGTAGGTGCCAGCTTGCTGCAGGTTCAACCTCACCTTCAGCACCTGTAGGGGAGATAAGAGGAGAGCGATAACTAAAATGAACCTCCTCCATTTATACACTAAACACATTTTATATTTTACACATTTCTAAGATATTCATAACAATTAAAATACAAATTTCATTCCCAACATCCCACATAAAAAAATCACTGCAACTTTTCTGAAATTTCTTGCAAAATAAAAGTACAACTTTTCACATTACTATTAATTTAGATGCTAAACACAAACATCTATATTAATTAATGCTGCGTCACATTCTTTACATGAATCATTATCGCAACCATTTGAGACACTGGTGGGATTACTGCAAACAAAGGAGTTCATTAATGAGAAGATTACCAGCGTCAGGTTTTCATTTTATAATAATGTGCCATCAGGTCAGATTTGGTATAAAAATTTGGGACTTTGTTGTTACGTTACATTAATGCACATCGTTTGAATTATTATCTCTGTGCATTGCACATATTCTTATACTTCATACTGTGAACTTTTGCACATTCTTTGGTCAATATTTTTTGCACATTCCCGTGCAAAACGGTACAGCTCAAGGCATCATAGTTAATCTGACAATGACATACTGGCATTTAAAATTTGTAATTATCTATATTCTAACAACGTTAGAATATAACAGCTGTTATGGAAACATACAGGACAGGACAGAAATGTTAAAGTACTCAGACCTGCCACTGATCTCTGATACCTCTAAAGGGTAGAAGGCAGCATGAGCGACAGCACCGGACACACAACCCAAGCCAAAGCGCTGCTGCACCGTCAAGCTCTCCTGTGTTCTGTTTTGGGTGTACACCTTCATCTGGACAAAGTAGAGAAGCTGTGGGTGCGTGTGTCAATCAGAAATAGGAAACTGGTGCATCAGTAATTCATACTAGAGAGTCTGTCTGCTAATGTATGCCTCACCTGGGAGTAGATAAGACACTGTAGCGTTGACTGTGGTGTTCCTTTCAGTACGTTGACGGCGTTGCCTTGCCACATCGACCGCAGACCACCTGCCCTCATCTCCTGAAAGCTTTGGGAGAAGGCCTTTGATCCATGAACCTACAGAGCACATAGGAAATACTTTCATATCACTCACTTTCATACGCAGCTGCAATAAATGTGCAGCAATGCGATGCCTCCTGAAACAAAAAATTGTTGATAACAGGTACAAATGCTACAAAAATAACAGGGTCTTACATTTTCTTTTAAAGCGACAGTGTAAAACAAAACACAGACGGTAATAATTATGTGATACATGCTGTCAATCTCTTTTCACTTGCTCCATCCACAGAGGTCAGAGGTCAGAGGTAGAGTCAGCTACAAAGAAACATTACTAGATATTATGCAGACTGAGTTCTTTCTCAAGGATACTTCAGCATAAAGTGCATACATTTTATCGCATTTTAAAATTAAATTTTATTCTTTTTTATTGATTTTATCCTTATTGTTTTGAATGTCATTCTAATGCCTTACCTATAAAGGATATTGAGAAGCACTGACTTACAGCAGCTGCAAAAAACAGCACTAAACACATATGATGAGACTCAAATTCTTTCTCTTTCTCTTTACATGTTAATAATATGCCACATGCAGTAAACTGAATGCTCTTCCAGAATCAGGAAAAGGCAAATCACGTAAAACAAGGTAGGCTAGCAGACAACAGGCTATCTGTACTCACCGACACTGTAAAGTAACAGTAACTCCTGTGTGTGTGTTTTGCATTGCATATCAAATGAATCTAATATACTGTTCCATTGAGGACTATCAAAAACAAAGTAAGTAAGTAACACGTTCTTGGGTATTTGGGATCAAACATTCATGAATTCATCAGATCATGTAAAATCAAATAAATCCACCCATGCGTGTCACTAATAATAAAGTAGCACCTGACTGTGGAGCTGACCTGAAGCTGGGTCTTCAGGCGGTCGATGGGTGCCGTCACACTTCTGGATACAGCATCTGCCAGTCCTGCTGCGAGAACAAACGTCCTCCACGCGCCAAAACCAGACGCCTCTTCAGGGAACTCGATGGGCATTGCACGGCTCTCACCCACATCAAAAACCTACAGACGGACGAAAATGAGGGATCACCTTGAACATTGTGTTATTACTCATGCTTAAGTGGACAGTGCCATGCGTCATAGTTTGTGCACACCTCTGCTTTGCTGAAGTGTTACCAGATCTTACCAGACTGTGTTTCCATGAGGACACCAGCTCCCCGATGTTGTCCACAGGGTTGAGGATGACGTGGTGCAGGAATTCACCCCAGTCCACCGTCATTGAACTGTCCTCATCCATCCTGGTGTTCACAAAAACAACAGCCACAGAAAATACTCAGTGTGTTAATGGTTTGATTAATTACACACTGTAATGAAGAGCTTTAATGACCAGCTGTGTATTTATCATCAAACTGTGCCAATGTGGTATCACTTTACAAAAAGGCATACTAATAAAGTCTTATATAAATGTCTTTATCGATCAGTAACACGTAACTGATTTGTGACAGACAGTAATAAGCCATTATAATAAAGAAATACACAAACCATTTATTCTTTTGTAACTGCAGGCTTGATGGCTTATTGTGGTAAGTCAGAACTTATGTTACTTGCATTACTGATCCATAAGCATGAATACATACAGTATATAACTATTTATAAAGTAATCTGTGGTAACTTATCCACCCATTATACCATAAATATGCCTTCTTGTACAGTGATGCCAAAATCTTTACACTATAACTCCTGTTTAAAAAGCACTAATGTGATGAGTGTGTGAAATGTGCACCATCTGTTATGGTTTTTACATATTTTATATATGTTTGTTTAAATGCAACAATGAATCCATGAGGAACAGTGGGCAAAAAAAAAAAAAATCTTACATTTGAATGATTTGTTTTGCATTCTGCTTTGAAATGACCACTCCTAACTCCTTAAACAAACATATGATGTCCTCCTGGTCAATCATCCCTGATCAGAGAAGAAATGCACACAATTACAAACAGATACTGGTCCTGCGACTTCCAGTTACACTCTGCAAAGTATCATGTGATGACTGCGCTTAAGGTTTCTGGGAAGTGATATGTAAACTATATGAGTTCAAGGGTCACAACCTGTAGTGCTGTGCAGTACAGTAAACATAAACACATCTTATGCATGTCTGCCTTTCCTGTCTGACCTTGAAAATACAGTTTATTGCCAAAGAATTAACATTTATGGTGGTTTATAAAGAATATGCCCAGGTAGGACTGCTCATCTTCTACATCAGTAGTAAAACACAGTATGTGGTTTCCTTATGTTTCCTTGAGAAATATAACATTTTTCAAGAGGAAAGGCTCTGACCACTCACCACAGTTGTTCTTGTCAAGGTCATGAAAGTAAATTTTCCATTTCCTTTCTCTGTCCATCATGTAGCTGAGGAACTCTTTATAATCCAGCAGGCCATCTTTGTCCTTGTCATAAGAATCAATGATATTCTAGGTGAAAAATTAGCAGGTTTGTGAAGATCAGTACTTGAATTAATGAATGAAATTAGAGCCTGGTACATATAGATAAATATATACGCTGTTAAAAAAAAATAATAATACAAAGATTATTAATCTAGAATATTACCTGGACCTTGCCATCCGATGAGAGGATCCCATGCTTCCTCATTTCTCTGTGCAGCTCCGCCACAGATATGAATCCATCCTTGTTTTGGTCCAGTTTAACAAACAAATCACGAAACTGATCCATGGTTCGTTTAGAAACAAATTATCCTCCAGACTAAAAATTAAGATGTAAAAAAAAAAAAACGCAGCCTACTGCGGGTCCTTTTAAAGAGAGAAATAATGCACAGATAATTATCAGAGTTTATTGACCTGCAGCTCTGCTCTGATGCTGACTCATTGGCAGAGCTCAGTGCCAATGCAGTACAAGTTTAACGTTAGCGCGAAGAGAAAACCTCACTTTCTGTGTGGGACAGCAGGTGGCGCTGTGGCTGCAAGAGAGCCGACCACATCATCATCATCGTGATCTTCAGTCATCACTGCGCCCCCTCCTCTACTTGTGGTCCTGCTGATAGTTTTCAGAGACCGACTGGGGATTATAATAATAAAATAAAAAATAAAAATGTATGTCATTTTCGAAATGTTTAGGGTTTGATGTGTTGAGGCAAGTGGATGCAATGAAAATGGTCAGGATAACCTATGCTGGGGTAGGGGTCAATCACACACACACAATTAGCTACTTTAATTTGTTTTGTTTTGTTTTGTTTTACTATTATTCTTTTGTATATATGAGATTGTTTTGGTAGGATTTTATTCTGTCATAAACAACATACATACAACACGTCCAAATATTCACAAAACAAACATAACTGAGAATAAAAACGAAGAAGAAAGAAGATGAAATATGGATTCAATCCAACATGGGACCAGGACATGCAAAGACAATATACAGGCTAATATTCGTATATACTGTATATGCTGTGTATATATAGCCTAGTATATACTGTATATTGTACTACAATACTGTAGCCTATACTGAATATAGTATATATAGGCTATAGTTTATATATATAAAGAAAGAAAGAAAGAAAATTTAACATTTGTATTTTTAATTTCTTTGAAAAAAACACTTTTATTTTAAGTTTATCAGCATGTGAATCATCTCACATGTGAACATATGGGCACATCTGGTGTTCAGATACTTCACATGTGAAATTCTTCATTGAAGTATTGTAAATTAATTTATGTGGACCCCCAGGAAAGGTAGCCACCCGTTACAATAGCAGATGGCTGATTTAAATAAGCAAACATTTCACATGCAGGCTACTAAATTCACATATACTGTACAAGCACATGTGGTTTTTGGACAATCCACATTGCCTTCCAGAAAGAGCTAGGCAGACAGAGCAGCTGACACACGCACACACACACACACACACACACACACACACAAGCACACACATATCTGCTAACCGGAACCAGATTTATTTCTCGTGCTGAACTTGACGTTGGCGCTGTGGATACAGGAGAGGGAGCTGTGGCTATTTAAAGAGGGTCATCCAGCCACGGATAAATAACACAAGGTCCACGGCGTTGACTAACCGCCTCTAAATGGTTTCCATCCCGCACTGTGTCTCCGTCTGCGGCTTCTTGCTGTTCATTAGTCCGGACTGAGGCCGCTCCACTGCTGTGACAACCATCCGTCGACCAGCCGAACCAGTCCAGTCTACCAGCTCTTCTCCAAGGGGCTATTCTCCTTTTTTAAATTTTTTTATTCTATTTCTCATTTTCGGGGAGGCGTGAAACATGGGGAAAGATTACTATAAAACGTTGGGCATCTCTAAAGGAGCCACAGACGAGGATATTAAGAAAGCTTACAGAAAACAAGCGCTGAAATGGCACCCGGACAAAAACAAGTCTACAGCCGCCGAGGAGAAATTTAAGGAAATCGCCGAGGCATATGAAGTCCTCAGTGATCCGAAGAAAAGAGAAGTTTATGATCAGTATGGAGAAGAAGGTAATGTGTGTTTTTTTTATTGCACTGAATTACATTTTTACCCATGTGTGACGGTTTTTAATTCACCTTCAATATAGATGGTTTGCTTATTTTGTCATCGTCCACTGCCGTTATAAACCTGTTATAAAGCCTGAATGGTTGGATGTAAAACACAGCTGGCTTTAATTCAAGTCACTCACTGCAACCAGCAGGTATAGAAAACAGCTGTTCGGGACATCATAGGCCTGCAGTTGTGTGTATTTTATTATGAGGATTAGCTGTTACACTGTATCTGCAGTTATAAGCCTCTGTTATAAGAGGAATAAAAGGCCTGTCACCTTTTCCACCACCGAATTTCTTTAAAATGTGGGTGTTGATTATGTCAAAGCCTTTATGTACAATATGTCCTACCTACAATTTTCAGTCCAGATGGTTATGGCTGGGAAGCGTGTTTGATGAAGATGATGGTGAAGAAGGGAAAAAGACCAGAGATCATCTCTACATCCATATATTACAAATTAAAGCTGGCACATTATGCTTTTCATGAATTGGCATTATTTTTACCATTTAATGTAGCAAAAGGTACATGCTGTACATCTTCAGAAAGGTTCGGTGTAACTGGTTTTCACCAGTAAAGCATGCAAATGTATGCTAGTAGAACCCCAAAATGAAAATATGAACCTGGAAATGTGTACAATATGGCTCCTTTTAAGGCTAACTCAAACCATGCAACCAACAGAGCATCTATATGTGTGCTTTATTGGTGATAAAATGCAAGTTCTTTAACATAGCCATTGGACAGACCCATTGCCTGAGTAGATTATCTACTTCAATATCTAAAATAAAATGGAAGATCTTGAGTATATAGTCTCAGAACGTGTCCACCAAAGACTCAAGTTCCTGACTGTCCTTTAAAAAGCTCCAAAAATTTATCCACTTTTGTACTATAAAGTATTTTGTCTATAAAATTTTAGTCTCCCGATAACGATACCTCAACTCAGGGTATTGACCAATATTCCGGTTCAATACTAGTGCTCTATATCACACTTTGTGTAACTCAGTGGTATCATGTAACATGATACTAAGGATTGCTATGGTACTAAAAACTGAGGTGGCGGGCTGTTGTGTCTGAATGAGTTTAAGACAAAACACTGAATTTTCTAATGCCGTTGACAAATAAACTGTAGGGCTGCAACCAATGATTATTTTCTAAATTGATTAACTAGCTGTTTATTTTCTCGTTTTATCGTTGGTTGGTTAATTGAAAAATCACCATCACAATTTGCTAGAGCCCAAGGTGACGTCTTCAAATGTCTTGTTTTATACGGCAAACACTCAAAAACCCAAATATATTCAGTTCACAACAATGTTAAGACAAGGAAATGTGGGAAATTCTCACATTTGAGAAGCTAGAACCATCTAATGTTTGATATTTTTGCCTGAAAAATGACAAAATAGTTAGTATAATCAATTGTATTTAATGTGTATTGGTCACTTCATGGACGGTACCCGATCTGGTGGATTGGATCGTGCATCCCTGTTGTCAAAGTAGGCATCACTTGTGGCAGAAAGCTCTCCCACTGCTGAGTGTTAATGTTTGGATGACTGATGAATCATTTCTGTTGCCCACCAGGTCTCAAGGGAGGAAACGGTCCAACTGGTGATGGACAAGGCAGCACCTTCACCTACACCTTCCACGGTGACCCTCACGCCACCTTTGCCACTTTCTTCGGGGGTTCAAATCCCTTCGAGATCTTCTTTGGGCGTAAAGCCAATGGCCGAGACGACGAGGACATGGAGGTGGACGGAAACGACCCCTTCGGCTCCTTCACCAGCTTCAACCTGAACGGATTCCCCCGGGACGGGCATGTCGGCCCCGGGGTGCAGCAGCGCCGGAAGCAGGACCCGGCCATCGTCCACGAACTGAGGGTCTCCCTGGAGGAGGTCTTCCACGGCTGCACCAAGAGGATGAAGATCTCTCGCAAAAGGCTAAATCCAGATGGCAGGACCATGCGCACTGAGGATAAGATTCTCACTATCGAGATCAAGCGGGGATGGAAAGAGGGAACCAAGATCACGTTCCCGCGGGAGGGAGACGAGTCACCCAGTACCATTCCTGCTGACATTGTTTTCGTCATCAAGGACAAGCCACACCCTCATTTTAGGCGGGAGGGCTCAAACATTGTGTATCCCGTGCGTGTGAGCTTACGACAGGTGAGCCGTTTTCTATTTTGTCGCCCACTTTGACTGAGTGTAGCGGTATTAATAGAGTCTGAAAGATGGATTAGTCACACACAGGGGGGATTCAGAACAAGCTCACATTTAGTTTAGAGTGCAGCTTTAAAGCTCAGATGCTCCAAAAAGACTGGTCACAATCAATAAGCCGTAGGCAGTCTGCCTCAACAGTTGTTTTCTCTAGAAAGTACAGGTGAACTGAATGAGCATAGTACTGAACTAGACACACACTTTGGATGTGCACTTATGTAATCTGGATCATCAACATTGAGAAATAGGAGCTGTATCACAGGGAGGGCACAGAGGCGGCGCCCGCCCTCGCACACAGTGCAAGATGTACTTATATGGTTCCTCCTACAATCAGAGATAGATCTCACTGCCTCACCTCATATTTTAAATCACCTTTTAATCACATTTAATGTTTCCAACCAATGAAAAAGTCTATTTGTGACTATAATCAAATAGAATAGTTGCATATCAACATGAAAGTTCATTCTTGACTTTGGTAACAGTAGTTTGATAAAATAATCTTAACTCAAGGACCACTTGACCGCTAGCCTTTTCCAGAGCTTTCCACTGCATCTCAGTCTTCTTCAGAAAGACAAGACGACAAGAGAAAGATCAAGGAGGCCGTTCACGTCCAACAGCAAAAGACGAGATTACGACCACCTGTTATAACGTGATGACAACTGAGCCATCTCCATGACAGCTGAGCAAACTCCATCCCCTAATAGTGACTGTTGATGTGGTCTATAGTGGTTTAAAGCTCTGGAAAAGCTATTAAATGGACCTAATTTTGGCAAAATGTTCAAATATCTATGGTCCTGTTTAGGTCTGTAAATAGAAATACAGACACACTTGGGTGGATTGGGGTCAGTTCCAATCAGAGACCTTTTATAGCATGTCAAACATGTTTGGACCAATGGTGCAGCACAGTATGGCCAACTCATTGTTAACTGTCCACCAAGTAGCACGAGATTCAAGGGTCTTTATAGCTGAAGTACTGTAGATATTTGGGTGCATCATTGAGGAAACCATTTTGCAAGAATAAGAGCAACCTGCACGCCGTCTACTAGAGCCGCTCTGATATACAATATTAGCTTCTCTCTGATAGATAGTGGCGATGTATTAAAAAAACTGAAAAAAAGAAATTGCAATACAAAATGACAAAGATATGTTTGCGGCAATTTAGAAACTGTCACCTTTATATAATGTAGTTTGTCCACCAGAGAACACTAACAATTTTATTTTTCAATATTAATTAAAGTGTGCAGCTCAGTACATATCTTGGTCACAATTCTTTAAAAACAGGGATTCATATGAACATTTTTTATGTTTATGTGAAGAATGGCAGATATTATTACCTGTTGTTTTTTTTAAACTGTCAAATACAGATGTCAGTATTGGCTTAAAAAAATCCAGTATTGGTGAGGAAGTGGGCTACACCTGAAAATATTGTTAAGGCAAAAGCGTGTGTACATTTACAGCAGAGCTAGGCTGAAATTCAATGTTGTCTTTCAACTTTCAGATGAATTGTATCGTGGTGACAAGCTCATTTCCCATCGTACAACAAATATCTGTTGTCAAATGCTTGTTAATGATTTCAAGCAACTGACTCATCGTTATGAATATCATGATGTTCATTTCAACCATATTACCCAGCACTAGTCTACACAAAAAATAAGGTTTTTGCTTTGATCTCAGCCAAAGAACAGATTCATGTGTTATTTTTGCTTCAGTAGATCATGTGTGGGTGGCCGTCCTCCTGATTCTCACTCTGACTTCCATGTTCTTGTCTTTTCAGTCGTTGTGCGGATGCTCGGTCACCGTGTCGACGATAGACGGGAAGACGTGCAACATGAAGATCACGGATGTCGTCAAGCCTGGCATGAGAAAAACTGTTGCCGGACAGGGTCTCCCCTTCCCCAAGAACCCCGAGCAGAGAGGGGACCTGGTGGTGGAGTTTGACGTGAATTTTCCTGACACGTTGCCCGGCAACGCCAAGGACGTCCTGAAACGGCATTTACCTACCTAGGACGAAGAGCTCGAACAAGGGGAGACAACCGCATGACGACGTTCACACTTGTTACCAAACACACACACACACACACACACACAAGGGCAGTTCTGACAGATCCCAGATGGACCCCCTGACGAATGTGCAATTTCTATTTTTGAGCTATGTGGCGTTTTTATAAATGCCATGCATGCTGCCAAGTTGATATAAGTGCAAGTGAAAGACTGTCTGGCTTGCTGATATCTGAAAGTACACATCTTTATGTATGTGGGTCTTTGGCCACAATCACTTTATTTTTTTGATTGTTTGTTGGAAATGTTTGGTAGTGAATGAGTCTACAGTTGCCAAAAACAACATGCCAGTGATCCTGGGACAAATTGCAGTGCCAAACATTCTTGCTCTCATTTAGATTTTACGGGCTTCATTACTGATGGTTTTTTTTCATGTTTATTTTGTCATGAAGAGATACAAGCCTCAATTTGGAGGCTGTCTTTAAAATTTGTGTGCAGGTTATTCAAGAGGACAGTGGTTGAACGAACTAGATCGTCATGTGTGCATTTTAGAAACTTACATGTGAAGATATTGAACTTGAATTTTAAAATAAATATTTCCACATGAAGTGATCTTGAGCTGTTGTTGTGTAGCTATGGAGAAGCATTTGATGAGTCCTCCTCCATGAAGTAAACAGTGTATTAACAATAAGCACTTTAAAACCGTTAATGCTGCTTAGGCCTATTTATAGTCAGTGAACAGTCTGCATAGCAATATTACACAAAACGAGCACCAGAAAATGGTTCTTCAGACTTGTTTAATAGTCAAATGTGGATATTTTGTTATTGTAAAACTCATAGTCATTTTTTATGTGCAAAGATCAATATTAAAAAAACGTCAACTCAATTTAATGCTTACTAATGGCAAAACTATGAATGTGTGTAAATATAGCTGTCTGGTCTCAGCTGCTGGCTATCAGCTGCCAACACAGAGACCTTTACATTTTCCCACCAGGGGACGCCACATCACTCATCATGGACTCAGGGGCCCACAGAGGCGGGGTCCTTGCTAGGCAGAGAGGGCAACTTGGCTGCTGACATTTGTAATCATTAGTTCAGAGCAGGAAGTGTGACATTACACAGTAATGAACAGTACTGTCCAGTGTTTGGACTCTATTAAAGCCACATAAAAGCTGTTATCAGAATCTGCTGTATTGGCCAAGTATGTGTACACACATGCAGGGAATTTGACTACAGTTGCTCTTAATGTACTTACACACAGAACAATTTATAGGAAGATAGAAATAGACATACAGCTAACAACAAGGACAACCAAGCTGAACAAAGATAGGAAAAACTAAACATAGAACTAGTATGTACATACAAGTAGGTGAAAAATAGGTGTATACATAAATATATACAAAAAGCAACAATGACCAACAACATACAATGTCTATATACAAGTCAAGTGTTCTGTAGATTGTGAATGTCATCAGAAAGAGTGAGCTGAAAACTGAACAAAAACAGAGAGAGAAGCACAGAGGCTGCCATCTTGTGTATATATCAGCCATGTAATAGGCTGTAATATCTAGATTTATCTGTATCTTGTTGAATCAAAAAAAAAAAAAAAGATGATGGAAAAAAGAAAAGATTGCAGACCTCTGGGTGCATAAATTGTTCCTTTTGCCAGCCAACATGTGTATAAATGACATGTGTTTGACGTTTGTGCAAATGATGAGTCACTATTATCCAGGGAGGGAGGAGAGTAAACACACCTGCTCCTTCTCATTGTGTGAGTTTGCCAGCCTAATGTGAATTTTTATGGCATTCATTTATGGTTTCTAAAATAGAAAGAATAGCGGTTTTTAAGGGGGAAAAAATAGTAATACATTTCTTATCACAGTTGATTTATTGCCTGAATATCACAGTTTACACACCTTTCTATTTACAATGTCATTTTTTTGGCACTTTCATGTTTCATCAGTGATTATACTTAGCTATAGCATAATGTACTGTATATAAAACCTAAATGCACTGATTCAAAATTCCATCATGCACTTATTACTTGGATGTTGAGGGTGCTGAGGTCCCTAAACATAAACACATCTGCATCTCTGTTGATCTTTGAAACATACTTTAACAATTCATTTACATTTGAAAAAAACAAACACATTTGGACTTGTTTGGGGGCAGTTTTGGTCTTGATTATGGTTTGATTTGTTCTGGTTTCCAGTGGTGGAAAGTAACTGAGTACATTTTCTCAAGTACTGTTCTCTCAAGTACTGAGGCAAATATTGTACAATTTACTCCACTACTTTCTTTACTTACTTAACTTTTATTACTAGTTACTTTACAGATTTACATTCAGATTAATAAAACAAAATATGAACAGCAAATAAAATATGATGTATTATTATAGATTAAGATTAAGATGTCCAGAAGTATGTAAAGTAGTTCAAATTTGCCCAACCTTAAAGTAATGTACACATAAATGCACCAATAATTATAATCCAATAATATAACATACATGATTCTGAAATGGGCCATTCTTCATATTGAGTACATAAAGTGTATTTTGATACTTTAATGTAATGTAATATTTTGATGCTTATACTTTTGTACTTACTTTCTTAAGTAATTTTTTGAATGCTTGGCTTTTACTTGTAACAGAGTGTTTCTAGTTTAAAAGATTGCCGTACTTCTTCCACAACTGCTGGTTTCAGTCTTTACTTTTTAAATTATTCTCCTTTTAGACCTGGTTTTAACTTGGAGTCCAGTTCTGTTGTTAGTGGGGTGAGAGGTGGTGATGATGATTTGGGGGGTACAAGGAGGCCCTGGATGTGTAGCTACACCCATGGATTTAACTAATCCTGACCAAGAAACCACTTTTACATATACTGATTTTAAGCATGTGTTTAAATAACAGCTGAATAATTGTTTTAGGGTGATGCCCCCCCCCCCCCCGGGTGATGGTGCACAGGTGCACTGGGACTGAACCTCCAACCGTGTTGAGCTCGGGTTCGTCCCACTGCGCCTGCGTCCCGCGGCATGCCGCGAGACAAACAGAGTAGCTATTGTTAGCCGAGGACCAGCCAGCAGGTTGTGTTAGAGTTTATCCCACACTCATCACCTACCTGTTGAATATTCACACCGTTTATTTGCAAGCGAGGGGCCGAGTCACTCTCGAAGAACAAAGTCAAATCTGAAAGCTGTGAGCAGGTGAGGAAAGGAAAAGTGTTCGCGGAAGGAAGGAAGAAATTCAGGAAAGCTAGGGGGAAAGGAGGAAGTAAATAAGGACAACACGACCGTTGGGCTTGGAACTCAACAGGTTAGCTACTTCAATGTTATAGCAGCGGCTCGGACTTTTTAATTTCCACGTCGAAAAACAAACGAAGACAACTAAAGATGCCGTTGGGACCATGGAGAAAGAAAAACAAATCGACGAAGGAGCATTTGGTGGACAACGAGGAGGTCAGCGGCGGGCACGCAGGTGCCACCGGGAGCTTGGCTAAATCCGCCGTGAACGGAGCGGGGCTCCCGCCTCCACCTGCCAGCCTGCGGCCAAAACTGGTCTTCCACACGCAGCTGGCGCACGGAAGCCCCACCGGCAGGATCGAGGGATTTTCCAACGTGAAGGAGTTGTACGCGAAAATAGCAGAGGCGTTTAATATAAGCCCACCTGAGGTAAGATCTCACCTGTTGTAAAAAGAGAAAGTGATTTAGTGTGGCGTTCAAGTGTTGTCGATTTTACACGAAGTCATGAAGTATTCTCGCAGATACCCCTTGTTTCTAGACTTTTACAAAAGTGTAAGCATAGGTGGAAAGTAAATAAGTCGCCTACTGTAGGCTACTTGTACTTTACATGAGTATTTCCATTTCATGCTGCTTTCTACTTGACTACATTTCATAGGGAAATATTGTACTTTTTACCCCACTACACATATTTGACATTTGTGGCAAGTATTTTATTTTCAATTAAGATAATGATATTATGCTAAGCTTATAAAAACAATCCACTTTTAAGGATTAAATCAGTGCCCCCCAACCTTTTATGGCTTGTGACCTCTTACAAATAAACCCTAAACCCTAGACAATGTCGGGCCCCCTTGTCCCATTTCAGATGTCTGAGTTGTCAGCAGTTCCACCAAATTGCCCTTTAAACCTCTCAGACTGTTTGAGGCCCAAAGAAATCAAATTATCAACTATTTATCAAAGATTACAAAGAAGTCTAAATAGTGATTGCATCTTTGTGTAGCTCAATTTACCCTATTAATCATATCACCATCCCTCAGATTTATCTTGTGACCCTTAGGAGGCGGCCTGACCCTTAAACTGGGAACCACTGATTGGACTAAACTACCCAACTGTATGTAAAGTAAATAAAACTAGCTCCACCTCAATCAGCTACAATAGTAAAATGCTGTTCACTCATTGATTCATTAGTATCAACAATCTAATCATGTAATATATAATAATATATCAATTATAAAGGCCAGTTTTCTGAAGAACGAGTACTTTTACTTTTGATACTTTGGTACATTTTGCTGATAATACTTAAATATGTCTACACTACATTTTTAATACTTAAAACTTTTACTTGTAATGGAGTATTTTTACACTGTGGTAAGGCTACTTTTACTTCAGTAAAGGATATTTAATACTTCTTCACTGCGTACTTGCAGTAAAGGTTTGGGTAAACAGTTTTATAAGTGGCTTTTCTAAGAGATTAGACCTGTGGTGGCCATTAAAAGTCAAGTTTGATTGTCTTGTGTCAAAGCTAGTTGGTGTGTGTAAAGGCACGCCCTGCTAACTCTCTACCAGCCTGCACACCTTAAACCCTGAGAGATCTGTGTTTTATCTTCGTTGTGCAGTCCCTGGATACATGACAAATAAATGTCATCTCTATTTTTAGATACAGATTTTTCTTTAATACCCATCCAACATCAAATTCCACAGAGAAGCAAGAGCAAAAGCTGCATGTCTACGAGTAGGTCCTTAAAACAAAAGCAGGTTCTGTGACCTCCTCTAAGCCCAGACTGCTTAAGCTCTTCTTTTCAAAGGAAAGTGTGAGTGGCATGTTTGGCTTTTGTCAGCCTGAATATGACTAGATAGGCTGGTGGGGCAGCCTGTTATCAGCTGTAGGAGCTGGAGACATGAACTTCCCTCCCCTCTCGAAGCTCAGAGATACAGTCGCTTCATTCAACAAGTGCAGTAATTGGAAAGGACTTTGTCTCGGTGGTGTTGGTACACAGTGAAGCTCACAACACAGGACTTCACATATAGATGTACATGTGATAAATGGAGTGCTGCTTCCCTGAAACTGGCCACAGTTTTTCTGATTTGGTAGAAAATATCCTTAATGAGGCTCAAACTTGGCAGTTTTTTTTCTCTGAATGGGACACCAGCCATTTTTACTTATTGTTTATAATACTTTTTCATATAGTTATTGTACATTTTTCTATTTCTATTTATGTGTCTTGAATTTTGCAGTACTTTATTTTTATTTTTTGCACCAAAATACCAAGGCAAATTCCTTGGCAATAAACCTGATTCTGCTTTTCTATGGGCATTTGTTCCATCACGTCTGTCAGTCTTATTCACTCATTAGGGGTGTTCTGTCTCTGTCTAGACTTGTTTTAGTACAGAAAATGCCTCACGGCGTGTTCTTTTCCTAACAGCAAGCACAGTACTACAGAGGAGCTAAAGAGATTTGGGATTTTAGCAGATTTTCAGCAGGTTGCATTGGCAGGCCAGATTCAAACCGCCGTCTCTGCAAGCACTGCCCTGCCAAAGATATTGATCTTGTACCAGCTCTAGCAGTATTGTTCTGTAGCTGATCTTGACCTCTGACCCCTCTGTGAAGGGGGACAAGAGAGGATCAGCACTACAGGGATCAGTAAAGAATCACATTGGTGTTTATTTTTGTAGTTGCCACATCATGAGAACAAAAGCAGGTAGCAAAAAAAAAAAACAATAACCCAAATCTCAACATATCAGTCTGTCCGTTAAGCAGTTCTGTCACGTTGGCGCTCTTTGGTGTGAATGCAGAAAGTGTGTGTGCCACTGAAGATACTGGTCTGTTCAGAAATGTGGCACAGATAGTTACACAGAGTGTGTGACGTGATAAATGTTAGTTGTTGGACTCCACAGTTTTTACCACAGGAAGTCCCTCACGTCCGGCTCAGTGGGCATAGCCTCAAAATCTAACCCGATAACTTGTCCCAGCCACAGCCACAGCCAGAGGACCCCTGGGAGCAGCTCTGCCCAGGGCCTCCTCCCTCCATAAACACCACCAAACCTCACTCTGCTGCCCATGTGACTGTGCTGCCCATATTGATTGACCTATGATATTGGCACTGTCAGATGAAAGCCTTGTTATTTTCCAACAAAACACCGCTTTTAAAGTAAGAAGTCAAATTTTAAATGAAGTTAGTTAGAAGTTTAATTTCTTAATACATGTAGTCAAATAATCTATTAGTTGATTGACAGAAAAATAATCAGCAACTGTATTGATAAACGATTAATCGTTTTTAAAGCAATAATTCCAATTCTAATTGGAGGATTCGCTTCTTTTCTCTATTTTTTGAATCATTGGAAATTCATTTTCTTTGGGTTTTGGACTGTTGGTCAGACAAAATAAGCAATTTGAGGGCATTATCTTGGACTCTGGGAAAATGTGATGGACATTTTTCACTATTTTCTGACATTTTATAGGTTAATCGATCATGAAAATAATTGTTCGTTGCTGTTGGGTATTGTTTCATATTTTCGATACCAGTGCCACTAAGATACCTAAGTTTCTGAGCCTATACCAGAACAATAATGTGTTCAATACCTTACTCTGAGGGGTATTATATTTCTGCTTATTCATTTTTTATTAACATAAACATGCCAGACCTTTAAGTGCATCTTCAGTGTAACATGTTGCGACAGAAGCAGCTGAACAAGAACGTTCCTTAAATACAATTAGCACACTTATAAAATACCCGAAATACTTGATAAGCAAATGAATAAAGCATTTGATGGCAACTTTCGATACGTGATACTCAATGCTACGGGCACGTTTTTGAGTGTCAGCACTCGGCCCTACCTGTGAGTGTTTGGTGAGGAGCAAGTGGAGGGTCCAGTGCTCGACATGTTATTCATTACAAAACTGTCAAATGCAGTCTGCACTCAAAATGTGCTGAAAAGACAAACCTGACAAACCACTGAGCATCAGACATATATTGAATGTGCCATCTGCTTTATCTCTTGAATCTTTATGGCAAAGTACTGTAACTAAGCTGTAAATACATTTTAAAACATCTCACAAACGGCTGTAAATAAAATGATATCAAATATGAACTGGAGACTTCCATATCAAGATAACGCTTTTATTTTGGCACATCCCACAGAGGATATTGTCTAAGATGGCTTTAAACTAAACTTTCATTCTTAACTCTAACACTATGTTGTTTCATTTTAAATAAGATGTTTTTTAAACATGTAATCAGTGTAAAATGGCTGATTCAGATAAAACAGATTTGGTTTATGCTAGTCATGTTTATTTAAAAATTTTTCTCAGTCTTTTCTGAGTTTAATTTCCCTCAAAACACCAAACGTGAAGGTCTTCAAGCTGACTTCATAGCTATAGCACTTGCCTTCAGATAAGAGGTGTCCACAGTTCAACACATTTCAGAGGTTGTTGGATAAATCCTTTGTTGCAAATCTGATCTTTGTACGTCCAGTGTGCAATTGGTGGGGCGACCTCATAGTCTCAAGCACTGAAAGTATAGTTTTGTTCTTTTTTCAGAAAATAATATTGAAATCCAGGGTGGTTTCATTTTAAATAAGCTGTTTAGATGTTTTTTTTTAAACATGTAATCAGTGTAAAATGATTGATTCAGTTATGACAAATGTTGCGGTTTATGCTAGCATCATTGTGAGTTTAAATAATTTGTGTTCATGGAAATTTTTTCTCCCTCTTTTATGGTTTAATTTCCTTCGAAAATAGGACAATTCTTACTGCAATGCTTACATAAAAGTGATCAAAACATTTCTTCTCAGACTTTACACAGCCGTGCTTCACGGTTGCTGAATTCAAGCACTGTCACTTGCTGTAGTTCAGTGTCAGTTCTGTGGCATTTTGATTTAAAATGTAGTAAATTTAGTGAAATAAATTCACAGCTGTCGCCTTAATGGAAGTAATGGACACAGCTGAGCAGAGCAAATGTCTACTCTTGAGATCACATGTCTGCTGTGAAAACATAAATCATTAACGCCCATTGAGTAACTGCTCTATCATGCTGCGTCTTGAATTTAGCTTAACACCAAAGTAAATTGGAGGACAAAATAGTCACCCAGACACCATCGCTGTGGTTGCTTGTAAACCAGCGGCTGTGTGACGCTGAGGTTACATGAGTGCTTAGCTGAGCCTGATTTGAATTATGTAATGAACAATGGCATTGTCTTCCTTGTATTAATTTCCCCTAATAGGTTTGACGTTTCCTTCCAAACAGACATCACGTTGCATTAAAGCATGTCTGGATTCACTGTGAGCGTCTATTGTTGTGCCTTAATGAGACACTAGTCCTTATGTTGCACTGAAGCTCAGAGTCAGTCACTTTATTTGGGAAGCCAAAATGGTGAAAAGGAATTTGTCTGTAAATACAGTACAGTAGACGCAGATGAAGAATGGGATCTTTTTATGTGCTCGTTCTGCTCAGGTCAAAGTCTGGTTATAGGCCCTACCAGCTGTAAGAGTTTGAGGTGTGGCTCGGTGACTTTGCTTCATGTCCACCTGTTGCAGTGAACGTGCTCCCTGCTCACCAGAAACACACCATTTGCCTACACTTTGAATATCTGGGCTGTGGTGACGGAACGACACGTCTTGTTTTTGTTTTGCAGCCAGACATTCTTAATCTGGGGGCGGGGGGATTAGTTGAAACAATCTCATTTGATGGAGCTTGAGTTTCTTGTTTGTATTAGCCGGTCTCTCCTGCACTCACTTCCTAAATGTTGTAAAAACCAAGCAAACGTCAGGAGGAACCATAGTGAGTTGATAGATAAAAATATCATCACCCAGCCTTTGTCAGACAAAAACAGTTGTTGTTTTGAAAGGATTTATAAAGGCTTGTACCTGCTCCAAAAAACCATTTGATGATGTTTTATTTAGTGCTACAACTAACAATAAACAACATTATCAATGAATTGGACACGTATATTCTTCAGTTAATTGATTATTCTTTTTGTCTATAAAATGTACGAAAATGGTAAAACAAATGTTCATAACAAGTTTTCAGACTCCAAGTTGGTCATATCATATTGCTTGTTTGGTCTGACCAACCGTCCAAAACCCCTCAAAAAAAAAAAGAGAAAGAAAAGCAGCAAATCCTCAAATTTGAGAAACTATAACCAGACAATGCTCAACTCAACCATTTTAAACAACTTTCAAGAGTCTGCTGACTGATGTTTGTACTGAAATGAATGGAAACCAATAGCTAATAACACTGGGCTAAAACATACAAAATGGTATGCTCTTTCAAGTAAATGATTAGTTGGATTATTTTATTGTATTAGAAAGGAAATCTAATGTTCTGCTGAGTTTATTTATACGTCTACTTGATAAAACAAACTTTGCCAATCAGTGTTTTTTCACTCTAATCTTAAATGTCTTTTTAAAGTCAAAGCCACCGTTATTTTCTTGTGTGGTAAATAGGCCCAGTTATATTGTATTAGTGCCTAATAACACGTTCTGAAATGATCCTGCAACATGACTCCAGTGAACATGTGGTTACTGGTAATTGTGCTTCATTAAACATGTGACAAGCAAATGAGCATGAACTCTCCCTGTGTGACTGCGTGCACACCACACAAATGCTAACGAGGATCGTGTGAAGCTGCAGAAACAGACCCCAGGTGTGTGTGTGTGTGTGTGCTCACCACTGACTGGACTGGATCTGGTTTTATTGTGATTTTAAGTGGTTGTTTACCAGCATATATGCAGAGGAAAGTGTCGTCACGGCACATCAGCCTGCAGAGCAACAACAGCAGGTTGTCAGAGGCGAGTTCAGGTTTCCATCGGCCTCTCTGAGCATCGATGTGACGGTGGAGAGACAAAGCAACTGTGGATAAAAAGGGAGAACCAGTATTTGCTATCACCGGCATGGGATGGGTGTGCTGATGTACCGGAGGAGAGTTTGACCTCTGGTTGTTACACAGCCCTCTCCCTCCTTTAATAGTTGTACATAGTCTTTCAGAGGGCTCCAATAACTGTAATATTTATAATAATATTTCAATGTTTTCTTGGTGCATCCAGAGTTAGATTAGCAGTTAAACCAGGCTTACGTCAGTACTTCAGTCTTATTTTAATACATTTCTGTTTCATAAAGGAGGTTCAGAATCAAGTTTGTCAAGTAGGTTTTCACATACAAGGAATTTGGCTTGGTATATTGGTGCATAACAATTAACATAGTAAGTAGAAAATATAAAGAAGGTTAAAGCAAGTACTGCAAGTCCAGAAGCATAAATATAAAATGTGAAAAAATATTATAGAAAATAATATGACTGTTATTTAAATGAAAGCGCAGTACAGTTTTGTGCAGGAATGAGCAAAATATCAACCAGGGAAAAAGGTTTAAATAAGTCTGACCTTCGTAGCCATGGAAACTCATCCCGCCAGATGTGCCAGGTCCTCGTCAGGTTAGTTTTTCAGGCTTAGCTTCACCTCAGGCTGAACCAGTGTTAAAGCCACTCTGCTGGAGTTTTCTCCCAAGTTTCTCTTTACTGTCGTACTGAGTCAATTTACAGTGCATTTTACGTTTATCACATTTCAACATAAGCTGCACTTATTACGTACTTAACCTCTGAGCTCTTATCTTTTTCAGTCTTAAGTATCTTGCACAGTATTCCAGTCAACACAGTATTCCAGTCAAGGGATTACCTGTGCATTTAACACACATATTATGTGCATTTAACACACATATTATGTGTGTTAAATGCACAGGTAATCCCTTGACTATAGCATCGCAGTGAGTCACTTTTTCACAATTTGTTCCTTTTTAAATGTCACTTAAATAGAATTAAACAGGGTCTTGAAAGTTTGGAAAATGCTTAATTTTAACTGTTATGTTTTCAGGGTTAGGAATACGCTTGAATTCGAATATACTCCTTGAAAAATGCTTGATTTTCAACATAATCTCATCATTTCATCATCGACACAATCACTCATGTAAACCAAAAATATTTTTAGAATTAAAATGCAACGGTCCTGTTGTCTTATTTGTTTGTTGTCTCCTGGCATTTATAGGAACAATTTAGATGTGATGATAAAGGCTTCAAGAGTCTTGAAATTGTTGGTTTAGGTACCTTGAAAGTGCTTGAAAAGTGCTTTAATTTGACTCTTAAAAAGCTGTACAAACCCATATTAAAGAATCAGACGCCCAGAAATCAGTCTATTAAACACACGAAAACCACAGAGCGCCAATCTGAAGGTATTTAAACAGTATTTCCACCATATGCAGGCTGTTATGTCACATGTCCAAACCAGATATCACAATCCAACTGAACTTTAGTTTAGTTTAGTCTTTTTGTTCTGCTATAAAATAAATAACCTGGCGGTGGTCCTATTAAATACTTTAAAGTTGTTTAATGTCACATTGCATCATTTTGTACTTTAATTTTCAGCACAAATCATACAAAGAAAATTCATATTATTCATGTGGAGCTTAAACCCACAAGGACATGAATACAAGCAGCACTGAGCTTACAAACTGAGCTAACAACATGCTGCCAAAAGTTCCTCTTTTGCTTTGTTTATTGCGGTGGTTTTGACCGTTTTTGCTTTAATATTTTACTCTTCATATTATATATTTAGAATGTGCTGCACTGTGGCCGTGAACATTTGACATTTTGGTCTTTGCATATCAGTTTCCTTCACTGTGAATTGATGTTTTGATGATTAGTGCTTGATGTCTCAATCTTGGTTGAGTTTGTCAGGTTCATTCAAGACAGTCTTTTCATAGTAAGCTCTGTTTTTGTGAGCCATCTTTATGAAGTTGTCAGTTGTCATTCTAAAGAATCTCACATCCGCAGTTAGGTAAATGATTATGCTGGCTTAAATGCTGATGAATGTGATATCCTGTTGAAAACAGAGCCACACCACAATACACACCGCTTACATCAGCATTCCCTGTTAACTGCTAACCCGACACAGAAATAACAGTAGATAAAGACAGGATATGGAAAATACATTATTCCACTCTTACACACGAGTAATTCCCCACTGTGAGCATAATAGTCTCTGTGTAATCTAAACCCTCTTTTCTGCCATCAAAATATCTGTTGAAGAGCCTGTAAATGGACAATGGATCTATCTATCGAGCTATCGATCTATCTATTCTAAAATCTTGATTTACAAAGTAACTAGTAACTTTAGATGTCAAGGATATGTATTGGAGTAAAGAGTACAATATTCCCCTCTGGAGTAGAAGTATTAAGCAGTTTAAAATGGAAATACTCAAGTAAAGTACAAATACAGAATTGTACTTAAGTACAGTACTTGAGTAAATGTACTTAATTACATAGCACCTTAGTACTGCACTTTTATGGGTTACTGCAAAGTGAACATATGAGCTGATTAATCAAACAGTCCTGCTGAGCTGAATCAGTCAGATCCTGACTCATCTCATTATCAGTGTAGTTACTAGATGACGGTGTAAACAGTCACCATCATATATTAAATATGTGACCTTTGCTGTGTGATGTAACTCCACTGCTGGTTTTCCCTGAAGCTTGAAGTCCCCCTCCGCTGAGAATGGACTTCACAATGAAGTTAGGGGGACGTCTTGTGAGAGCTTTGTGCCTGCTTTGTCTTGAGCATGTCCTGCAGGGCCGGAGGTTCTGACAACTACACAACACGTAATCAGATAAAAACAGCTGCACGCTCAAACGATATACAGTATGATACAATCAATGGATCAAGGATCTTTTAATAACACTCACAACAACAATGTGTTTCGTTCAGCGCTTCATCAGGCCCAGCTCATGAGAGAAGGTCCATTATATATTCATTCATGATGTTTTTACGGGTTGAGTGTGTTTCTGTGACAAACACATATATTTGCATATTCACAGATTCTGGATTTTTAGGTAATTAAACTTTTTGTGGAAAAACCTTATCGGACACAAACTATTATTCAAAAAAGAGTATTTTTATATGTCATAAAACATGTCTGATTATTATATGTCATAAAAACTTAATCATTTCTTCTGGTGTTAATGGAGGTACTCTCTGGTTTGTTTGTTTTTTTCAGGTGAGGCTGGGTGCCTCCATTATAAATGCTGCGGGTAACCCTGCATTTATACAAAAGCGTACATGAATATTGGCTCAATTTTAAATCTGATTTTGTGTTTTAATTCTCTTCCCATTCCTCTTTTGAAAGCACTGACCCATGACTAGTTCTGTATTGGGTGATGCCGAACAGATTGCAGTGTCTCTCCTTTCACTTGCCCTTTCCCATGTGGTTATCAAGGTTTTGAGTGCGGCGCAGGCAGTGGGAGGTGTGGTATCTGTTGTTGTGAGTCAGGTCGTGAGAGGAGAAACAGTCACTGCAGTGCATGACGCTGCTTGCTACATCCTAGCTACACCCGGCAGTGTCAACATGCTGCGGCTGTCAGCCCAGAAGGAGGAGAGGAGTGCTGAGAGCCGCCTGTGCAGCAGAGGAGCAGCTTAATGTAGTCGGCAGCCTTGGTAACCGGGTGTAGGCGTCCGCTGCTGTTCCTCCCACTTGCTCTTGGGTAATGCCCTGGCCTAGAGGGGAGGCGAGTGAGGGAGGTGGGGGGGTCTGTTATGGAAAAAGAAGAGAGCCATCAATTCAGCTACAGTACACCCCTCCTCTTCTCTCGGCCTCCCTCCATTACAATCCCATTCTTTTATAGTCTGGTAACCCAAGGCAACGCATGAGGCCATGTCTGCTAATGTGTGTGTGAACAGTGCCTGTTGGTACACAGAAAAAAAAAAGAAGAAAACAAGGCAGACCTCGCTTCCAGAGCCTGATTGGTGCACAAAGGTCATCCTCTTGATGAGCCAATACGAATCAATCCCTTTCTACCGTTCAACCCGGAAGTCGGCCACTAAATCCTGGCTCTGTCTTTCTCAAAGCCCTACAAGGAAGCTGATCCCACAATAGAAGTGCATATGGACATAAATGAGTAGGTTTATCTGAGTAAATGGAAGTGAATTAATAGCTTCACTGTCTGTCTAGGTGAGTTAGAGTGGAATAAATGATTCACATCCACCTGTCTCCTCCTCCTGGGTTTCACCGTCCAGTCTCGGGTTAAAGTGCCGTTAAATCAGGCCACTTGTGTATCGTGTTCCTGCTGATCACATTTCCCCCTCTCTCTGTCTTGCCAAGATGTGGCACCCACAAGGTGTGAAGCCAGATTTCAACATTTCTGGCACAGGAGGAAAGGTCATTTCCCCACCCTAAGTTTGCTTCATCACAGGCTGGTCTGGCCTCGGCTCTGTTACACTGCACAGACACAACACACATGGGTGAACCGGTGGGGTTGGAAGAGGGCACACTGCATAACTTGGCTGCCGCAATAAAGCCGGAGTTCCATGATGATTCCTGTATTTAGCATACTGAAGCGGTGCTCTGTCATCTACACTTTTATTTTTGAATCTGGCTCAGTTTTCAGGCTGTGACTAAAAACAGGGATTCTTTTTTTGACTGTGTATAAAAGATTCAGACACTTCCTTCACAGTAGGGCCTCTTTTATTTATTTTTTCTAAAAGACATATGATTAATAGTAGTATATAGTATAGTAGTATAATAGTCTATTTTCATTTTATTCAGTGCCTATTCGAAAGTCAGTCATTTTTTAAGCTCACTCTTATCAAATGTCTGTGTTTTTTGAGTATATGCCTTTTTATTTGTAATGTACCATATCTGCCTGCTTCGTGTCTGTGTGTGTGTACAGATCCTGTTCTGCACCCTCAACACCCACAAGATTGACATGGACAAGCTGCTGGGGGGCCAGATCGGCCTTGAGGATTTCATCTTCGCCCACATTAAAGGGATCAAGAAGGAGGTGGAAGTTTACAAAGCTGAGGATGCTCTGGGCCTCACCATCACGGACAACGGAGCGGGATACGCTTTCATAAAGGTACGAAGAAACGGAAACTTCTCACCCTTAACACACCCGACATCAGCCTTTATTCCACCTCCTAATTCACAGTGGTGTCGAGTTATGCAACATACTAAGTAAATGCATGGGTAGGCGGAAAATGAGGCTTGTTAGACAAGAGAATTAATTGGAATTTATTGAACTGAAAGAAAAGGAACTTCTGTTGTGTTTATTGTATTTTGCTTATTTGGTAAACATGTCATGTGTACCAATACGTTAGTGGCTGTCTTAACATTTATTTTGCTCATTCCAATATCAGAAATTAAGTCGTATTAAGAATTAGGATTAATATTAACAGTAAACTGTGTTTTATTGGTTTAAACTATCCCCAGAGTAATTTCAACAGTGGTTTGCTTTTGTCAGACAAAGTTGTGTAAAAAAACCCAACCATTTTCATTATGAATCTGTTGATTCCTTTTTTCAGCTAATCAAATAGTCATTTAGTTTAAATACATTCAGAAATAATGACGACTGCCCATCATAAGTTACCGAGGCCCAAAAGTAAAATCTTTGCTGATTTTGTCTGTCCAATGCTCAAAAAAATAACTTCCAACCAAAATCCACTTTAATGTTTGATGTTTTTACATGGAAATTAACCTAAAACTTGTGTATTGATTAATCTTCTGTTGTTTAACTAATCAAATAATCATCTAATTCTTTCAGCTTTACTCCCATATAATACCATTTAAATTATACAAGTAGTAAATAAAATGCAAGTTTAATAAGTAAAGTGACATTTTTTAAATCAAACAAAAAAAAGTGTTTCCTGTTTCTGATCATCTTTGATTCAAGATAATTAATGACCTTATTGTGGATATCATAGCATGTAGAAAACAGCAGTTGGTAAATAGACGTTTGGCACTACATCGACTTGTTTGCACGACTGCCACATTTAAAATAATTATACAAGCTTTCTTTCATTGTGGAAATCATAATTCGACTTGGTATGTTGCCTCTGTTGATGTAGACGGGTCTAATGAGCTTATTTGGTCTCAGTCATGTTACCCCACCATAACAAAGTGCTCACATGTGCCACCATGTGATGCCGAAACAGCACTGCATCCACATTACCTGACCGTGTTTATGACAAACTAAAGCCTCGGGTCAGTGTTCCTGATGCTGTTGTAGTAGGTGAATTATTGAAGAGATGCTGCATCCATGAAGACAGTGTGAAACAAGTCTAGCCAACGTTTACAGATTCATTCATATATAACCTTTTGATATCTAGAGAATTAAACTACTATATCTCTTCCTAAATCTTCATCTAAACTTTTTGAACAACTTAAGAACATGAATAGTCCAGCCTAATGCAGCTTTTCTATCACATCTGGGCTGTTTTACACCTTCTCCTGCAGTAAATTGTTGAGGTTGAGAGGTTTATGGAGCAGGAAGCATTTACCAGGTATGCCTGAAAAATAAAATGTATTGAAATGAACACATTCCCAATAACATATTTTGTCTTCCAATGGAGAAAAAAAGACCAGGAAAGTATTTTTCATATTAAAAAACGCTCAAACTCACGCAGTGCAGATGCTCCTGAGCTGGTGCAGCGGATATATTTACATCACACATGTTTGTTTCCTTTTTTTGTTTCTTTTTTTTTTTTTTAAAGCTTTTGAGGTCTTGTACAGAAATAAACAGTGTTATTTAGCTTTCCATGGAAGCATTTTTAATAGCTATTTTTGTGTTCTGCCAAGTCAAGTGGTTTTGTATCAGTGAAGAGAAAAGTGATTATCTGGTAAAACATGATGAAAGAGCAGTAGACTCCTTAAGTATTGCCTGGATATTTTGCACACACACTTTTGGTTTTTTGCTCTCTTGTTTTGATCTGTATTTTTGTCTTGTGTTGCTCGGAAAAACCTTCAAACAAACCTCTTTCTGTGTGGCACTTCATGAATGAATAACGTAATCTTGCTGTCTTTTAATTAGATTTTGTCTCTGACTTCTTCAATCCATTTTCTGTTCTCCCCTCCTCTTATCTGTACGGCAGCGTATCAAAGAGGGCAGTGTTGTGGACGGGGTGAAGGTGATCTGTGTGGGTGACCACGTAGAGTGCATTAACGGACGTAACATCGTCGGGACACGGCATTACGAGGTGGCCCGCATGCTTAAAGAGCTGCCCAGAGACAAATCCTTCACCCTCAAACTGGTCGAGCCGATGAAGGCCTTTGGTGAGTAGGAAGCAAGATAGAGAAAATGGTGTAGGTGATGAAAACACATCAGCACGTTACATAACTGACCCACATGGTAAAAGGACAACAGATTCACCTTCAGGATTCAGTCACTAGACACATCCGGGCAGAATCTTGTGCTGCAGTGTTTCAGAGCACCTGCGATCGTTTTGGGCATTTACAGGCTCATTTGCATGATAAGAAATAGTGTTTCTATGTGCTTTCAAAAGGTCAGATTATACCTTGGTTGAACATTGTGGTGTGGTTTTCTTTCAGGACCATGAATAGCTTATACAAACCATAACTGGTCGTTTTTATAATGTTCACTTGTGGTTTTACATAGCTGAAGACGTCAGTATATCATTGCTAATTGGAACTCTGCACAATTCTTAGCATGGATTGAAATCAAGTGCTGGAGCGAGCTATCTACCAGGAATGACTGTGATGTTCTAATTTTCTGAGTAAGTTCAGCAAGGGGACAGTTTGCAGAAAACCTGACTGATTTTGTTTCCCCTCTGATTGACAGAAATGCTTGAGCCCAGATCAAAGGGTGCCAAACCTGCCGGTGACAACAAGATCGGCACAGGGAGGGGGACTCTGAGACTGCGCTCCAAGGGCCCAGCTACTGTAGAGGAGGAGGTAAGTTTCTCTTTGGTACTGAGACCCCGGTGTGACAGCTCAAGTGTCAGTGGAAGATTGTGGATATCCTATACTGGGAAAGAGAGCTTTTTTCCCCTTCGGACACGGAACTGTTGATGCTATTATGAAGACTGCTTGGAAGTTGTCTTGTTATTGCTCCTGATATAATTCCTAAAGGTTCTCTCTGTTGAAGATACACGCAGATAACAAACAAACAAATAAACACCCACAAAAGATGTTGCACATCATACGTCAGTGTCGTCACGATGCTGGAATTTCTAACCTTGATACAATACCTTGAAAAATATCAATATTCAATACCATTTTTATACAACAGGGAAAAACTGACACAACAATGAAAATTTTAGATTTTTATTAAAAACATAAATATAACAAGGCTATAACATGACAACGAGGTACGACTTTTCTTTTTTGGCTAGTGTCGTGGAAAACTGCCTATACTCTTAAAGTTGAACAGAACACAGGAAACACTTACAGGCCTGTCATGTATTGTACAAGAGGAGACAGACAATCAGAAGTCATCAGCTGTCTCAAAGAGAAAATACAAGAATACAGCTTTTATAGTGTTCTGGAAGCAAAGAAACTCTTTTCCATTGGTCAGTGTTACATAGTTCGATAAGTTTAGACCTATAGGAACTTTCCAAAAACATATCTGGACCCTTGACGTACATCTGGAGAACAGAAAAACATCTCCATATAAGGACCTCCAGCATATAGCTGACCTTTTGACCTCTTATACAAGTCATGTTGTTCAGCATACACACATGTTAGACTGGGTTGAGTATCAAGACTGAAAACTAAAACTACTAACTACTTAAATGTAAATACATAAGCATCTAATTACTAAATGTTAATAAGTATACAAGGAAATGATTATGAATAGTTAGGTAATAAGTTTACAACTAAGTTTACTTTATTCTATAATATATTCTTCTTCTACATTCACATGTACTATTTGCCCCCCTCATCAATGAAACCTGGAATAATAAATCACTGATATGATGTCCTAATTATATTTTGATGACAATGTGCAATGTTTGTGTTGTTTTCTAGCCAACAGAGTTTGAGGAGAAGGCGGTGAAGAAGGTGGATGACCTCCTGGAGAGCTACATGGGCATCAGAGACACTGAACTTGGTAAGTATAAATATTCACGAGCAAGTATCAGTATATCATTATTCATACGTATTCTTACTGTGAAATTGCTGACGATGACCCGGCATTGAGATATAAGAGAGATGAGAAGATGATTTGCCTCTGCATTTTGTCATACTTGAGGTACCTGTTAATTGCTTTCTAGAATACATGTATATTAAATGATTGGGTTCAAAGTAACTTTTGTGTCAGAAGTCTTAAAGAAAGTAGCTGATATCTTGCGTACAAATTAGTCTTGAGTGGCTTCATTAATATTCATTTAGAGTAACTTATTAGATGGGTTAATATCCAGTTCCAGCCTAGTGCTTTAGACCTCAGTTAGCCCTATGTGTGACCTCAGTCTTTATGTTGCTCCATTATTTAGTCACATAGCGTTCCCTAAAACAAAACATTGTTTTATCATGCCACTCTGCTCTACTCTGCAGGCCGGAGCTGTGGCCATCGCAGTCTGTGGAAATGTTGGGTTTAAACATTGGTTTCGACCCGGACAAAGATTTTATCAATCAGGGCAGACAGTAGACAAATGTGAGGTCATGAATATACTATTAAAGATTCAACCCAGATAAAAAAATAGTTTAAAAAATATTTTTGTATAGGGAACGCTATGAGACCAAATCACAGGGTAACATACAGAGTTCTGATGCCACAGATGGTGCTCTGTCTCGTTATAAGTTTAATTAAGAGCTATGGAAAGCCTCTCACTTGCTTATTTATTTATTTAAAGCTCCTCAGTTACTCAGTGAAGTATTCTGCTCTTCCCTCTCCAGCTGCTACGATGGTTGAGGTCGGCCGCGACAAGAAGAACCCGGATGAATTCGCCATGGCGTTAGACGAAACCCTCGGAGACTTCGCCTTTCCCGATGAGTTTGTCTTTGACGTCTGGGGGGCCATCGGAGACGCCAAGCAGGGAAGATTTTAAATTTGCTCCCTCCCCCCAAACACACACACACACACACACACACACACACACACACTCTCTCCCCTCTTTCCCCATCTCACCTCTTAATATCCTCAGAAGCAAACTGGACACAAACGGGCGGCGGATGAAGTGTTCTTTAGGTGTAGCTTTGCACTCGGATGGTGTCGACTTCGGTCAAGTGGGTTTACATAAGGAATCTAACATCTTGTAAAGATATCCATGAAATGTGGAATGCAGTTTCCAACACTGGACCTGCCTCCTGCAAGCTGAAGAGTTGGTGATTAATTCCAGATGTTGTATAAACCTTCTCTACACCCCCCTTTGAGACACGATCACTCTAGCTGCATGTTAAAAGCTCATGATGCTGTTCTTCTGTGAGAACAGTGGTCTATTACACTGGTTATGAAATGGCATGTGCACACTTTAAATTTTAAGAGAATCAGTTTTAATCACACTTTATCGCTGTGTGATTTTGAATATACAGATGTGTGTCACACAGCTTTTTATAGGCTTTTTTTATATATGTGAAAATGTTGCTGATTTTACAGCAGCAGCATTGTGTAATTAGTGTAATTATAGTGATTTGTAGCAATATTTCTCTCTCAAGCAACCTTTTTATTTCCCTCCCATCTTTTTAAAATCTTTTAGAATGACCTCAGTGAAAACATGTTGGAGCTTTGGCCACGTTCACATTGCTAATGTTTACTTGTGATTTTCTTTGTGAATTCTTCTCTGTGGCCTTCCACACGTCAGCTTGAGCCTTTCGTCCATCTGTCAAGAGACGGAGCAAAAAGAGAGAACAGAGGGTTTCATCTGTAAATGCCTTTTTAGCCGAGTTTGACGACACACATTCCACCAGCATCCCTTATGTTTCTCATGTTGTTATAGTCTGTAAAACACTGTTAACATGTCATGAAATGAGGCTTATTTAGAGATTCACGCTTATTTTTTCCTGTAATTTATTTTGTCATGAAAAATCATATGCTGTAAGACATTTTTACACTGAGACACGGCTCAGTATGAAAGAAAGTTTTCCTAAATAAGCCATTTTGAAGGCTGTGTCTGGAATGGGATCAATTGCAATTCAATGTCTTAAATAAATGCACTCGCATTAATGTAACTGCACTACTTAAATCACTGTCAAACCGAATTTAAATAGTGACTTGATTAGTGTCATCTACTGATGTTAACTGTTCGCAGCAGTTGCATATTGTTTGACGAACCATAAGGGATCACTATTGTTGGATAGACAATAAAAATTTGATATACTGTTATTACAATTGTGTCATGAATGCATCTGGCTCGCAATGAAATGAAAACAAACACAAACGGCTCAGTACAACAAACTTTATTTGCACACTTGGCTGTGTACATGTATAAAATACATCAAGACACTTAACCAATGTTTTCATCCCTCATTAAAAGAGTTCAACAAGAAAAAAAAAAAGAAAAAAAAAAAAAAGACATGAGCCGAGTGGTGTCACTTCACGAGCAGCAAAACAAACTCAGAACAGGAAAAAAAACCAAAAAACAATTATGTAGATATAGCTAAATAAGTACACATAATTTGGCAGAATTAAATGAATAATATTATTCAAAAAACTGGATAATAGAAATCAGAAGCACAGAGCTTATTTCGTAGTGCATGGTAAATATTATCACAGATATAATTAACATACTGTAGAGGATCTTTGGAAGCACATTACTGTAGGTGTTAAATTATTTATCTTGACTAATATGAAGTACTATATCATTGCTGTTGGCTGAAAACACTACTGGTTAAAATTAATTACACAGTCATCTACAGCATGTTGGTGAAACTTCAAAACAAACAAAAACAAAAGACTTTCATTGTCGTGTAACAACAAGCAACGTGAAAACATGGCACTTTCCAGATGTGAAGTTTCGATCCAACAACAGCGTATCTAAGTGAGAGTTAATAATAGTTAACTTGGCTAGCTTGAGTTGGTTATATCCTCTACAGACAGGAAGTACAGTACATGGTATTTAATTAACAGTAGATTACAAATACACGTTTTAAAACAAAGACAGTGACAGGAAAATTAGTAGTCGTGTTGGAAAAAAAGAAGTACTCAAGCACCGACGCCTTTTTATATGGTTGGCTTGGTTTGGTCAGTGGGATGGACCTCACTGACTAAAGTGTGAGTATAAATAGTGAAAGGGGTTGTTTGAGGATTCTATTGAAGCACAGGCTCAGGTAGAGGAAGTGTAGCCCTTACAGCCTGATGCCCGTCTCTGCCTCCTCACAGCTCATCTCCAGTGTGACCCTGCTTGAAGGCGTCGCCCGTCAGCTTCTCCTGCGCCTCCTTCATACCGGACACAACTAAGCAGGAAGGAGGGAACAAAGACACCATGATTATCAGCTACTTTTAAGGGAATTTACAGTTTTCTTTAATCCCAGCTATCATTTTGGAGAAACCAGCAGCTACATCACATTGTAACAATATTTTCCGTAGGTAAATGATGATCTGCATTGTTACCTTGTTCTGCGCTGCTGTAGAAGTACTTGTAGTTTGGATTCCCATTCTTATTAGTGATTTCAGGATGGACTTTGCCGCTGGGATCTGCGAGGGGGTAAACAGTAAAATAAAAAGGTTTGGTCAGTTCAAATTAAAGTTAAAATCCAAACAATATAGGGCTACAACCAGCCATTGTTTTCTTTATGAATTAATCTGACGATTATTTTCTATATTAATTCATTATTTGGTCAATAAAATGTCAGAAAATTGTCAAAAATGCGCCTTCAAATTGCTTTTGTCCAATCAACAGTCCAAAATCTAAAAAGGTATTCTGCTTTTTTTAAAAAATTTTTAATTATAGACGACTTAGAAAACCAGCAAATATTAGCATTTGAGGATCTGGAACAAGTACATTTTGGGCACTTTTGCTTAAAAATAGTTGCAGATTAATTTTCTGTCTATTAACTAATCGTCGAATCAACAAATCATTTCCGCCTTAAAACAATATAGAAACTTCAATCCAGCCTACTGAAACTTTATCAGGCACCGCATATTATTCAGAAAGAGTAACTGTGCAATCAGGAATCCCACAAAGTGTTTATGTGAAGGGTGACTCAACCCCCTCCGTACCAAGGAAAAGAATCCGAGGAATGTATCCACCATCGGGGCTCAAGGCTTCATCCTTTGGCTCCTCCTCATCCTGTTCAAATAGGAGATAAAATATCTGCCAATGTTGGCTACAAGCACAATCATAAAACACGTGAGTGCAGGAGAGAGAAAGACAGACACAAATGAGTGTATATATAAAAGTAATCTCATCGCTGCACTAACCACATTACAGTTCATTTGAAATATTAACCTTTAATTGCCACTCAACACTTCCTTACCTCCAGGTTGATCATAACAAAGTTGTGTGCAAGTTCAGAGATTTCCTTGGACTCAGCAAATTTGGGCTTCAGTGCTGATGTAAAAGCAACAAAATACAATTAATCGTCATCTTGTATTGTCATCAAATCCAGGACAATACAATACGGGCTTCTTTGAAATTGAATGATTCATCTAAAATGCATCCTTTCACTTTCCCAGCAGTCCCTCGAGGCCCAGAGCCATTACCCCCAGCAGCTTTAATAATCATTTCCTGTTTGAATTCTTTGACCACATTACAGATGGTGATTTGGCTGAGCTTGTAGGCTTATTTATCTGCTATGATATGGCTTACCTTGTCTAAACAGAGGAATGGGCTCATATGTCTCAGTTTTAAAAGTGGATGTAAAGAAAATCAGACATTCATGCCGCCTTGAATTTCCCAGTAGCATGCAGCACTGTTTCATCATTAAAGTTACGCAGCAAAATCACAAGTTATGCCTTTTAAATACAAAACTGAACCTGATTTATGCAAAAACTACATTCAAGTATCATAAGTACAAGTCATCATGATGTCAGTTGGATATCTTGTCCCTGATTGGTCACACAGTCCAGGCAACTAACCTTTACCTACTTTCAAGGTCAAGTAAAGACATTTTGACATGTCACAGTAGGAAAAGCACAGATGTAAATAATAAAATTAATGACGGCTGATTTGAATTTAGCTGCTCCAGTTTCAGGGTCCTGGTACTGTGCATGCTGGTTCACTGTCACGACACTTGAATAGAACGGAGCCATCGTTAATGTTGGTTACACCTGTGCTGTTGCTGCTATGACAAATCAAAATGTCTGCTGTAAAAATGACGGTCATTACAGTCCATTTTTGAAAGTGTAACGAAGTGTAGTGTCACGTAAGTTACTGCTGTGTTTTACCGGGAACCACATTTTTGAGAAACAACTTTATTGACACTGAATAGGAGATTGATTTAGTTGACTAAGTTGGACCTACTCGACCCCTTTTCAGACAGGGAATACGTAACATTGCAAGCTACACTTATTTGTTAAAGTAATGGCTTTTTGTCATTTAGACATTGAGTAGGTGTCCGGCATGTAAATGTTCCATAATGGGTTTCTTCAGACATGACGGGACAATTTTGTTTTACTTTAAAGCAGTGTTTTGAACTGACATACAGAAGGACACCTTGCTTGTCATTAGGAAATCCTAACCTGAGGTTTTTATAGTGAAAGGGAGAGAGACAGCATTGTTTTACCTTTGCAGGCTCCACACCAGCTCTTGTGGATGATGAGCATGATTGGCAGCCCGCTGTCAATGCAAACACACATGAAAACATTTGTCAAGACCAAAACTGAACACAGGAACAGTGAAAACTAAGGCCTGCAACTGTAGTAAATAAAAATAGCTACTGATATCAGCTTGTCAGTCTGCTCCAGTCATTAGCGGAAATGTGGGTGTGAAGGATTTCTTTAAAAGCCGTTTTGGGCCTTGGGGTAATAGTTGTACAAAATGTGGCTCAGCAGGAAATGTTTGCAGTATTTCTGCTCTCAGTGTGAGCTCACCTGGCCTCAGCTTCTTTCTTGCCATCATCCAGCGTCCTCCAGTGGATGTTATCTCCAAACCCTGTGGGGGAATGAATGAATGAGCACACCGGCATTGTGTAACTGGTATTATATTTCTACAACAGGGTGGGTCTGCCCTAAATACAATATCAATAGAAAGAACTGTGAGGAAACTATGGAAATTACAAATGAATGGTGGTAATTTAATATCAAGCTGCAGGGAAATATCGACTCTGCTCTGTCACCTGTAACTAATTAGCTCATATGTTTATATGGTAGTACAAGTACTTAGTTACTTTCCAACCACTGCTGGACAGTTGTGCCATGCACCTTAATTCATGTATGTATATTTTACTATTCATGTATATAACACTATGGCCATATTTATTTTATTATGAATGCTAGCCATCTAATGGCATAAAAATGTCCTTCTGGATTAATAAAGTTTTGTCTCATCTTAATGCAATTTCAATGGAATAACCGTTCCAATAACATTAAACTCAAAGGGAATATTGTAGTCTGCAGAGTGGTGTTGGCGATAAAACAAATCGGTTAACCTGAAAAACTGGAAATTCAGAATTCACGTCTGGCTCTGACAAAGCACACCTCGCCACCCTAAATACACTACCTGTCCAGGACACAGACTTTGTGATCCAGGATGCTGATACAAAGGCAGCTAGCCTAGCTCTCTCCTCTGGCTGTGGGAACACTATCAATGACACACAGCTATCCTGCTCACACTCGCTTCAAATGTAAACTCACCTTTCCCGCTGGCTGCTTCGACAACCTCTTGAAAACACGTCAAAGACAACAAAACCTGCAGAAATGAAAATAAAGCGATGTTCACTAGGGACGTTTGCATTTTGACTGGCCTTTTTTCCCCCCCCTCACAACTACGGCTATAAGATAATGTGGCTTTGGCTTGTTCGTGAACCAGGGACCCGGACGTTCAACCGTTACATTTCACAATAAAAGTCTGGCCAATAAAGTTGTATTGAATGTTGTGTATGGGCGTGCGCGCGCAGGTATGTCAGTTGCGTCCTCTCCCTTCCTCCCTCTGCTTCCTCCTATTGGTCAGCTATGACTGTTCCCATGACGTCACATCCACACAACCGCGTGCTCCTGTCTGCGGCCTGCGCTGGTTAAGTTAGACAACGGAATGTCAGAAAAAGACCGGAAAGTAGCGTTAAAACAACAGTTTAAAAGCCACAAATATTTCAAAAATAGATATGTTTAGGTATTTCACGTATTAAATCCTACTTAAATATATTACAATGTATATAGTTTCCCCATTACTATTAATATATTCTCCCCATAAGTCCATAATGTGCTGTTTTGTGATTTATGGCACTTTTATTGTGAAAACTGTAATAGGAAGTATGTTTTATTGCTGGTACTTGATGCGGGTTTAAGCTGCACTTCTTCAACCTCATTAGCGGTGAGAACAGTTCAACGGTGTGTCAGTTAATTTCTCTTCAAAGGTAAAAAAAAAAAATCGTTTCTATTTGTGGTTAACATCTGAGCCGATGTGTTTTATCATTTGATTTGAAGTCGACGTTAGCTGTTTGCCTGGCCAGGAACAAAAAGACAGTCCGTTTATCTTGTTTCTTTAGCCACTATGCTAATATTAGCTAAATTAGCCGTCTAGTTAGCAACATAACTAGCTACAGTAACGTTAGACATAAATGTCATTTTAAAAATTATTTGGCTCCAGATACTTTTCTTTATCCTATTCAGTTTATGTTGGTCAATGTCGTCACTATGGCTTCAGTATAACTGTCAGTTGATCTGTTAGTAGTCTGCTAGCTCAGTGTTAATGTGTCGAAATGAGGATTATTGTAGCTCTGATTGCCTAACTAAAGCATTTCAACAAGTAGCTAGTCCCATGTGCTCCCTTAAACTGTCTGTTGTTTGTCTGAACTGTGGAAACCTGCATTTTCTTTTATGTGAAAAGCATGAGAATAACATCATGTTAAAGTTTTTTTGTTTTATTTATTTAAAAACAGAACACTATGAATCAAGAGAAGCTTGCCAAACTTCAGGCACAAGTCCGGATAGGTGGAAAGGTACAGTCTACTGCTATTTTTTGGACATACTATTAAATCTGTTGTACTCTGTTAGTGCAATAATATTGACAAATGTCAAAATGCCCAGTGTAGAAATCTGAATAAGGACATTCAGTTTTGTCCTGTCATTGGTCCAGTTGTTTTTTTATTTTAAGTGTGTGTAAAGAGTTTGATGGCATTCAGCATCTGCCAGGTCTTTCCTCCTGACCTCAGCATTCCCTTTATGGGGAAGGGCACTGGCCCCTTCATCTGGGGCCTCTGTGGCTTTGTTTAAATCTGTTGTGAGGTCTTCAGCCACACACTAGGTGGCGTTATTTGTTGTTTTTTTGCTGTGACAGAGGCATTGTGCCCTTTCCTAGACTGCAGCACATTGGCATTCTTTAACACAAGTACATTTACTTAATTCATATTTTACCAGAAGTAACAAGAAGATCCCCCACACGGTCAGTCACAAAGAGAGTTACTTCTCAGTCAAGAGTTTTTGATCCTGGGCATTCGTCAAATAGAATTTGTTTTAGTCGTTACTTTAGTTGTACAATTTCTGGTTGAATTTGCCTAATTTATTCAAGGTAAAAGTTATGGACCTCCTTTTATAAAACTATGGAGTTCATTGATGGGTTTGACTTTTAGGACTTCTGAAGCCTGTGTTCAGACTAGTGGAACAATTGGAAATAGCAATAATCAAGTGCCTTTAGAAACAAATCAAAGCATTTTTCTTTGCTGAAAATAACCATACAGTTTTCCAAGTCCCTTTAACTAATGGAGAGTCTTATTTCTAGTCATGTAGCCACAATAGCGAAGGGTTTTTTTTGTACTTTAACAAAGCAGTGCTGCTTGGACTTTTGGAAAATCAGTTCCCTTTATTGTGGACAGTATTTTGCTTACTAATGCATCAGGAGCCCCTACTTTTTGTTTCATCACTGTCAGATCCAAATAGTGCTTCCTTCACTGTTTTTCATTGCAGTCATTCAGGTCCTTTCAACTTATTGACCGCATTAGTACTGCATTTGTACAGATTTAGTAAAAACACTGTTTTGGTAAAAGTAGTAAAAGCTTGTTTAAGTCACTTACTTTAAAAACACCCTAATGCAAAAAGCTGCTCTTTAACAGTACAGTAATGGGTAATTTGTCGTGTTAACCATTCCTAGTGTTGTGTTTGAAACCGCTTCCCCACAGCTGTTATCTAGAAGTGATTAAATAATGTGTCCAAGATATACATCAAACAAGTCTGACATGACACAGTGGTGTTAAACTGTATGACCATGGTGACATTTGACATTTTGGTTAATTGAGCTATCTAATCCTTTTTTTTTGCATCCATACCTGTTCTTTCCTCAGGGAACGGCCCGCAGGAAGAAAAAGGTTGTTCACAAAACGGCAACAGCTGATGACAAAAAGCTCCAGAGCTCCCTGAAGAAACTGGCAGTGAACAACATTGCAGGGATCGAAGAGGTGAGCTATTAAAGGAAAACTGATGTCAGTGGTGCACTGTAGCTGCACTGTTTTGACTTTTATTTTTGTCTGAGACTTCTGATAATGAAAGATAAAAGACAGGGGGAGCCTAACCAAACCACTTATGTTATCTAGTTTATTTTTAGGGCGCTTTTATCCAAAAAGCTCCCACAGAGTGTTTCAGATAAATCAAAGCAAAAACAAAAAAACAGATGAGGATAAGACACGAACCTGATGCGCAAAATTCATTTTGTCTCATTCATTCATATTGTGGCTCAATTTATCTTTTGCATTATACAGTGAATTATTAAAATTGTGAAGATACTCACGGCAAATAAGACTAAGATCCAATTTAAGGCACTTTTTACTTGTTAAAGGTTTATTCATGGGAGTTTTTTACCCGAAGCGAGGCTCTAAGGATAGAGAGTGTCATATGCTGTAAAGCCCTTTGAGGCAAATTTGTGATTTTGGGCTATTAAAAAACAAAAAACAAAATGGTTGCATGCTCAATAGGTTGTTGACTTTTCTGCTGTTAAAATTGACGTACAGCTGTGTTTACCATGTCTATTTACCCTTTTTCTGTTGATTATTTCTAATTTGAGTTGATCTTAGTTTTGTACCCATGCACCTTTTTTTTGTTTTTTGTTTTTTTGTCTAAAAAAAGACACCAGAAATAGTTTAGGTGTTAAAATGTAAAGTACTACGGATGTAATATCTTGACAGTGCAAAATCTTGTGTCAGGTTTGATTGGCTGTGTCAAGTCTGACTGTGTGTTTTGTTTTTTTTCTCAGGTGAATATGATAAAAGATGATGGTACGGTGATCCACTTCAACAACCCCAAAGTGCAGGCGTCTCTGTCCGCCAACACCTTCGCCATCACGGGCCACGCGGAGACCAAGCAGCTGACAGAGATGCTGCCGGGCATCCTGAGCCAACTGGGAGCCGACAGCCTCAGCAGCCTGCGCAAGCTGGCCGAGCAGTTCCCACGGCAATGTGAGTGTAACACACACACACACTTAAACACACACAGTCATAATGTCAGGGTTCTCTGTGGTCGTGTAATATATTCGTAGAAGTTTAAGAGGTGTCAGCAAAGTCATCAGGTTTTATGAACACTTGAGCAGGAGGGGTGCTCTAGTGAGGAAAAACGACCACCTTTCAACTAAAACAGAAACACAGTTGAATATGCTTCTTTTAACATATTAGTGTACTTATGCAGATTTGTGTGAAAGCTTTGCACAGCAGCATTTTGTTTGTTTAGAATCACCGGTGAACCAGGGCAGGTTAAATCTGTTCATGTGGCCTAGAGAAACTGGTTATAGCAACGTCGTAAATTGAAGAGAACGTCAAGGACTGCAAAATCTGCAACAGAAAAAATATGAGCATTTAGAGACTGATTATTGACAGAGGTGCAGACATCCAGCACACTGTCTGAGCATCTAGATGATTCAATTTGGAGCAGTTGACCTTGGTGTTTTGCATGTAGATGAAAATAAACCAAGTGAGGCAAACAGAGGAAATGGGTGCAGCTTTTCCACGAACCATTTGAGTTGCACAGTGAAGGCTGGCAAGCAAACGTTTCTTTCAGTTCTGCTAGTAAACTTGTGCACACCGCAGGGTCCCAAACAAAAGCAGCACCTGAGAAAACGGTCTCATCACAATTGCATTTCATATCCATGTTTAGCAGCACCTTTCTTCTTTTTGCTAAAGTGTCCATTTCAGTGGCCGGGTGTCCTCAGAGTTTTAGCAAAACAAGAGAATTGACATGTTGAGACAATGTGTGACAGAAATTGACATTTTTTTGGATCAGGGAAATGTCGCCACACTGCAAAAGTTAAAGCAATGCCAATGTCAAGGAGTGTTATATTTAGATTTTGTGGAAAACGCTGCGACATGCAGTAATTATCACAGAAATTTAACTTTTGCCAATTTTTGATTCACTTTTTTTTTTCTTTATATATTTTGCAGCAATGGACATGAAAGCAGTCAAGGAGGAAATTGCGGAAGAAGAGGACGACGATGTACCAGGTATAGATGCAGATAATTATTGAATTTTAAGTGTTGCTTTTTTTGACTTATGGTAAAACAGTGCTTTTTCTTCTTCTATTAAATGTCACCTTTTTGGATTATATATGTTTCCAAAATGATAAACTACATGTCTTTGGGGTCGTGTTTCTCTTTATTGAGCCAAGAAAATAAGGACTTCTCCAACTGAAGAGTTGATATAAACCATGGGATGCAGACAAAATTATCTAAAGCCGAAAACACCTGTTTTCAAATGGTTTATATCAACTCTTCAGTTGCAGAATGTTAGAAAATACAGTTGTTTTTTGACAATAAAGGATTAAATAACTGTTTCCTTTCACAAATTATTCGTGTCACTTTTATCAAATGCTGTGTGTCTGCTTCCAGAACAAAATCCTGATGTACTTTGTGTGTTTTCTGTCTTACAGATCTTGTGGAGAACTTTGATGAAGCCTCAAAGAACGAAGCAAACTGATGAATCCTTTTCTTCCTCCGTCAACCGTTTTATTTTATTTTATCCTCTTACGGACTCACAAAGGGCATTTCCTCTTGTGGGGAAACGGTTGTTAAAGGTGCAGCGCATCATCTCCGGAGACGTGAACCACTTCGGTTTAGCCTGCCACAACAGCACGACAGCAAACATGCAAATACAGTAGGTTTTGAATTTAGTAGGCTGTGATATGGTGGACATGCCGAGAAACGAGGATCTGTACGACTCTCAGCACCCAAAGGACTCAAACTGCTTTAGAAATAAGCTTTCTACATGGTTAAATGTGGCTAGTATTTAAAAGATTGTTTATTAAATCACAATTAAAGTGAGTGAATAATTCACTTAACATTATAGCGGTGATTATAAATTTAATAAAACATATTTGGGCTATTGATGCTTGTCATTATTACTTGACTTCTCAGACTTGTTCTGGCCACTAGGAGAATACGTGTCACCTCAGTGCCAGCTAATGGGGAAACAAAAAGTCAGCAGTGTTATATTTTCCTCTGTCTCCTGTGATGAGCACATTCAAAGTAGTGGTCGAAGCCTTTATATGTAAAGTATCTAAGTGATGCTCATTTTATAAATGGAATAAACAGTTAAGCCTATAAAAAGACGCTGCAGTGGGCCTCTTCCTTTACACTTCCTTGAATTCATAGATATCTGAGCTGTTATGTAACACTAAAGTCTGATAACGACTAGAAGATACATTTCCTCTACAAACAAGTGAAATTACATTTTAAAACTAAAGTTTATTCATTTAAAACCACACCGCTATGAGGATTTGCACTGGTGCTGAATGATTTCAAATAAAAGAACATCAACAGTGGTGGAAGTATTCAGATAAGTAAAAGTAGCAACAGAATAATACATACTACATGTAAGTATAAATTCTCCATTACAAGTAAAACTCCTGCATTCCAAAATTTTACTGAAGTATCAAAGTTAAAAGTATTTACTTTGCAGCAGAATGGCCCCTACCAGTGTTATATCATTATTTATACTACTATTTGGGTATCATTACTGATGCATTATGGTATGGTTGGGTAGGTTAATACACAACCATGCTTAACATTGTTTAAACTGATTACAGGTTTGTATGACGAATCTTAATCTTAAATAACTACAGCTGTCAAATAAATGTGTGACATGTAGTGGAGTACAAGTAGAAGTACAGTATTTGAGTAAATACTTTCCACCACTGTAAATCAACTGTCATTTATCAAGTAAAAATTACAGACTTTGCTCTTACAACCTCACAAATGACTTTCTATTATATTTTATATTTGATTTAATCATTTGTTTTTGTCTGGTAGTCACAGTAACTAAGTTATTTTATTACATCACCTTGTGTTCAGGTAACATTAAGGGTCTTTGCACTTTATTTTTGCTATTTTACAAAGTAGTTATGAATCAATAATGAAAAGCATCACTAATGCGTTAAAACTATGATTGGGTCTGTAAATGAGGATTTAAGTTAACGGAGTTTGCGTGGGTTGTGCACACTGTCACATCCCGTTTCATTGATCACCTCTGACGCTCCTCTGCTGCATCGTGCTGATCAATGGGCCGCTGCTGTCATTCCCTGCACATCGGCTGAGGTCTGACAAGGTTACCGGGGATTAATGTGCCATTTTGGCTCAAGTGTGCCGTGCGGTGAGCGGGACGGAGCTGCGGACCCGCCCCGGGCCTCACCCCACCACCTCCAGCCCGGGTTGAGCCAAAATGTCCCTCCTGCTGCTGCTGCTGCTGCTGCTGCTGCTGCTGCGGCTGGACCACAGTGCAGGAGCTGCATGGAGCTGAACCGTTTTACAGCTGCGTCAAGATAGACAGTGACAGCTGCAACAAACCGGAAGCTATGTGCTGTCGCCTTGAAAATAAGAGCTCATAAAGTAAACTTGTTAAAACTAGAATATTGAAATTAGTTGTGTAAAGGACAGAGCAATCATTTATTATTGGGATGATTGATAAAATGCTGGTGGCGAAATGTAGAAAATAGGCTACATTTATTCTAGCACTGTGCTTGATTACAATTTTGAGGTACTTTATACCTCTACTTCACTACATTTTAGACGGAAATATTGTACTTTTTACTGCTTCCAAAAATCATCCAACCCTCATTGAAAAATCCAGAATCTATAAATATATGGAAATATTACTCATTTCAAAAGTACTAGGAACAAGATGTCTCCTACTTCACTAACAAGTCCATTTTCAGTGTATGTGCACTGGAGACTTTAAAGTTTCCAGTTTCCACATCCCACCTGTAAGTTTCACACTTGACCATAGTTGCCTTCCAAACTATTAGTTGTTATGTCACAAATTCATCGTGTACGCGCGTCTTAAACACACATTTAAGGTGAGCACAGGAGACTTTCACATTTAAGCAGATTAATGTAAAAACAACCTTCTAGTTTCAAACTCTGCATATACATCATTCTGCACAGTGAAAGTCAAATATCCAAGTATAAATATCCACTCTTAGTAAGATTATAAATACAGGAGTATTTTTACATTGTAGTATTACTTTAATTTAAGTAAAATATCTGAATACTTGTTCCAACACTGCTAAATGCATACTGTAGCTACACATTTACAAGTAGAAGGTTTATTTTGAAATATTTAACCGGACGTAATGGATTTTCATTCTGGTTGTCTTGACGTTGCCCCTTATTTTTCCCAGTATTAAACCTTGGGGGAGGGATCCTTGAGTGCTGTCGCACAACTACGGTAGACTACAGGCTGTACTTTCCGACTTGCGCTGTTTGAGTTGAGCAGGCAGCGGAGGGTCTACACGAGGATACTCAAAAATAGCTTTCAAAGGCGATTCGGTATGACGGATACTAACGGAGGGGCTCCGCCGGACTCTACGTAAAGATGAGGATTCCTCCGGTGAGTAACTGAATTTGTTTTCATGCCATTTCACAGGTCTGTTGTTGCTCTAACGTTACTACCCGCCATTGCAACGACAAGTGTTAACTAAGCCGAAGTCAGTGTGAATGGGGGTTGTGGTATTGTGTGGTCTGTTTAGCTAGCTTAACGGTTAAGGAATACCGAGAAGGTGGTGTTACGGTAACACAATTTTACGTCAATTACACAACACGTTAACGTTTTCCCTAGCTAAACATTCACTAAAAAAACGCTAGCAGTGCGGCGGGAGGTAAAATACTGTCAGTGACTATGAGAAATTGACTGAGTTAACCTGAGGAGGAAAGCTTTTTAAATTACGTTATAACCGTTAAAACTGGCCGTTAGCCACAAAGCCCACCGAGTCAGCGACGGTGTGACTGTCCGTCAGAGCAGCAAGTAGCTGCCGACACTCGGCGCACGACTACCCGCTGAACCGTTGGAGCAAATACTAGCTACTTCATCCCCCTGGTACGGCATGCTGCTTTACAGTGGCATTATTTGGTCTCTAAATTGTAAATTTTTACCATCTTGTTCAATCGGCTTGGTGATAACTGTTTTGGAAACTTACTCGTGGCCTTTCGCGGATCCGCTGTGGACGTTTAAATTCAGCTAGCAGCCCAGCTAATACAACTATCCAAGTTCTGGTGCAAACAAACCTCAACTGCTGTAATTTTCTAGCTGTTCGGTTATAACCCACTGCATTTAATAACACAGAGTAGTTTCCCATGTGTTCACCTCAGTCTACCTGTGAGTAATATTTACCATCTGAGGTTGTGTTTGGCCTGTAGGCATCAGGCAGCAGCCACAGTGCCACTTATGGTTGCATAATCCAAGCTAATGGTTATCTGTCTGCTCTTGAGAGTTGGTTTGGTGAGGTTTGCAGGTGCCATGTCTCTTGAACGTACCTCATCGTTTGGTCTAAGGGCCTCAGTCAAGCTCTGGAGTTGGATTTATGAAGAGGTGGGCCCATCCCAGTGCCACCTTGAATAGTCATCACCAGTGAGGAATTTAAAAATGAGTTTGTCACTGAAGAGAAAGCCAGATCAGATAATATCAGAGTGTATCCCCCCCCCCAAAATCAGTGCAACATTCACATACTTTTCTTGTCAGGTCTGACTGATTGTCCATGCTGGGTGTGAAACATACAGGACATTTGATCAGAGTTTATATCTGTAGCAGGCAAATACGATATCTCACTACATCTTCAGGTGGTATTAAAACCCAGGGAGGTTGACTGAGTGGACCAATCCAACAGGCTCCCATGCAAAGACGAGCTCTCATGTGTTCAGAGTCTTCCCCAGATGTAGGTTACTGTATGCTTTCACAAAGTATTAGTCTCTCCCTGATGGCTTCCTGTCTCCCTTTTGCAGTTTTTTTCTGTCTTGTGGTGGTTAAATGTAGATCAAAACATAAGAGAGAAAAGAAGATCATAATAGCTTTTGACACTTGCTGTGAAGCAGAGCAGCACTTTGTTAACAGAAGGAAAGCTTCTCTCTTCTTTACCTTTCCTTCTTCAAATCTCAACAGATGTAGCTTTTCAACTTCTCTTGTCAAAGAAATTATCTTTTTTTTCCTATTTTTGAGGGAGTGTGACCTTTTGGAGCAAACCTGTGGCATGTTTTTTTATATGTGTTGCTTTTATTTCTTAAATCCCTGGCAACTCTTGGGAATTACTATTTAAAAAAAGAACTTACTGGATAAGGTAGGACAACTTCCAGTGGACTCCCAATCAGGGCGTTGAACATTACACAATAATGTGTCACTCAGTCATGCGATCATGTTGTTAGAAAGTGATGTCAGTCCATTCTTAAAGAGAGGAAGTGATCATTTGAGGTTTCCTGCGTTCACCCTGAAGTAGACAGCGTCTGGAGCCTGGCGGCGGTGTTATAGATGGATCTAAAAATGCTGTTTATCAGGATGTGAGCTTGCAGTCCTGGGAAGTTTGTAACACCAGGAAAAAAAAGGGAACAGTTCAGAAACTTCTGTTTTACAAGGTGCACAGTCATAATCACTTTCATAAAGAGAATTTAAGATGAAGAGGGTTTCCCCTAATCCAAAACCCCCAGTGAACCGTGCAGCAGTATCAAATGTAGGGTTCCAACTAATAATCATTTTCCTTATGGATTTTGTTAATTTTCTGTCTCTAAAATGTCAGAAAGTAGTGAAAAATTTAAAAACTATTATAATTTCCCATAGGCCAGTAGGATATATTCAAGTTGCTTGTTTTTATTCGAGCAACAATACAATAACAATTTTTTCATTATCGATGAATCTACAGATTATTTTTTCAATTAATTAATTGTTTGGTTTATAACATGTTTAAAAAATTGTGAAAGTATTTCTCAGAGCCCACAGTGATGTCTTCAGTTTGCTTGCTTTGTCTGACCAATAGATAAGAGATAAAGATTTTTTATTTACTGTCACATATGACAAAGAAAAGCAGCAAATCCTCACCTTTGAGAAGTTGAAACCAGAGAATATTTGGCCCCTTTTTGCTTTAAAAATGACTGAAATGATTAGTCAGTTTTCAAAATTGTTGCCGTAGGTGCTTTCAATAAAGACACTAAAACATTTTAGTAAAGTCTAAGCATCATTCTGACTGAAGCGATAGTGTGTGGACCTTGAGTTGAGATTATTTTGTCACACATATGTAGTGTTTTAATGGGAAAAAATGGTGTGAATCTCAAAATGAAAGAATAAATGTCATGCCTAAGCTTTGAGAGACACTGGCAGTTCTTTATAAATTTAGAATAAGTTTTATTTGCCATTATGGTAATTATTGCACTTTTTATAGGTGTGGTTTATATGTACATTAGAAAGAATTACTGTAAATTTGATTGTATTCACACTGTCAAGGGAGTTGATGACTTCAACCTCTTAGTGTTGCAGTTTATATAATTTATTTATTTCCAAAACATCTTTGCCGGTAAGTGTGTGCCTCCGTATGCCATCAGCTTGCGACTCTTAACCGGGTTATGATTCCTCTTGTGCTCTCTTAAATACTTTAGGAGCTGAGGCCAAGTCTGAACACTTAGGAACATTTATGCACGAAAAGTATTCTTAATTTGAAGAAGAAATCTTACGTCACTCTCTGAATTTAGCCGTATTACAAACAACGTATAACAAACATTTACCCTTGGATGGCTTTGTACATTATTGGCCCAGCTATTTTTCTGTTTGACTTGTCACAGCAAGAAAAGCACAGGTGGAATTGATAACATTTGAAACCAGTGAGACAGCATGTTCCACTACCTGGAAACCTGGAAATGGTGCACTTAAATGCTGTTATGCCGTTATTAAGGATATAATATGACATATTAAAATTGATGGTGTGAAAAGGGCCTATTGCCAAACGTGATTGAAAACACCATCTTCATGTAGGAAGTGGACCTTTAGACAATAATGATTAGAAATCAAAGGAAACCAGAAAAAGGATTCTTGACGGAAAACACCCTAAAATAGGGAAGTATTATACAACTAAACCAGATCTCGAATGTAGTACATTTCTAAATATATCGCACAACCACACTTCACTAATGATTATAAGGGAATTCCACCTGATTGGTGAGGAAGTAAATGCAGCTCCTTCACGGGAAACAACAACAGCAAACAGAGGCTCGTTCTGACAGCTAGGACTTAATGAACTGTTTTAGCATTCCAGTTTGTCCGAGCTTACTAACTGTGTATGTCCTTGTCTTATTTAATTTTGCTGCCGCGTCAGGATGTCCAGTCAGGCATGGTTTATCGTGTTAGTAGTCTGTTAGGCCATTTCATTATTAGCATGTCTGGCTTACTTACACTAGAGGCTGGAGCATGGCTCTAGTGAATGCGGATCAACTGCAGTTCGCTTGATTTAAAAATAGAATAGAGACCCTGGTCTTGTTTTCAGTCATGTTTCAATGCTATTATGTGTTATACTTTTACACCAATTTACAAAATACCCTTATTATGTTTTGCCCTTTTTTATACATGCTTTTTACTATCATTGTATTGACACACAAAAATTTAGAAAATTAGGTATTTTGTGACATTTCACAGACTAAACAATCACTTAATTTACAAAGTAATCAGCAGATGAATCGTTAATGAAAATAGTTGTTAGTTGTGGCCATAAATGTTGTTAAAGACAGCATTTTCTATTTTTCTCTACTTTGCTTATTTATGCACCAATTCACCAAAGCAAATTCCTTGTATGTGAACACCTACTTGGCAATAAATCTGATTCTGATTGTAGAAAGAGGTGCTGAAATGATGAGACAGTTGAATTAGTTGACATAAAACTGATACCAATTTTGTCAGTGGTTTAAGTACTACATAAAGTAACAAGGCTAAGAGTGTATACCCATGCTAGCAGCTCTGTAAGGCTGTACTTTGTCACAGCAGTGCCTCTGAACTAAATGCTAACAACACTGTGCTAACATGCTCACAATGATGATGATGCTAACATGCTGATGGTATGAAGGTATAATGTGTTCACCATCTTATTTTAGAATGTTATCATGCTAACATTTGCTAATTGGCACTAAACACAAAGCACAGCTGAGGCTGATAGGAATGTCATTAGTTTTGTAGGAATTTGGTCAGAAACCAAAGTATTGGACAAGTTTATGATGGTGTTAGATGCAAATTATACTGACACCGTGAATGTTTGCTCCAAATTTCATGGCAATCCATCTAATTATTGTTGAGTTATTTCAGTCTGGACCAAAGTGGTGGACCGACTGACATTACCGTCCCTAGAGCCATGCCACTTTAGCATGGCTAAACATATTAAACCGTTACTGATTACAGCTTCACAAACTGCTTGTTTCATTTTATAAGAAATTTGAATAGTTGTTTTTTTGGCTGTTTGTCAGGTTTAGAAGCAATTTTAAGGCAATATTTTGGGCTTTGTTAAATGTGATTAGTTTGTAAAATAGTTTATAGATCATTTAGAATAACCGTCAGATGAGCTCCACTGTCATGCACAATCTCGATATTCTTGTTTTATTTCAGGCTGCACCACGTGTACTTGCTTGCATCTTTGGTAGTTTTTGATCAGTCATTAGTTGAGGAACATGTTCATACACCTTTTCTTAAGATCATGTAGCTGCAGGACCATTTTCCTTTAGTCTTACAGCTCTCTGACTCTCTCATGCACATATGTCTCCTTTAAAGCATCTTCCCAAGTTTACATGTCTAAAAATACAACTCCTTCACGCACTTTGACTAAAGATGCATTATTCAATGCGTCTGCAGAGTAATTAAATCTTAATCGGGGACGGGCTCCTGTCGTCATGGAGGCGTGTCCGTGTGTGTGTGTGTTTGTTCACACGTGTGTGTGTGTGTTTTTGGTATGGCGCTTCTCAGGCTCTTATGGTGCGAGACAATTTAAGAAGTTGGCACAGAAGAAAATCTCTCTGCTGAAGTAAAAGGTGCAGAGGTTGGATGAGGTTAAACTTTGGTGCGTAGATGCCGCTCCCATTCAGTGGTTGGTTCAGGTGACGTGAAGGTAATTTACTCTACCCAAACTGGATCATCTGGCACTCTTTAGTTTCAGTTTTTTGCCTGTCGATTTTAAAAAGACCTGTACATTTTCATGCTTTGTCCTGCTGAGGCAATTTCAGTGGGACTTGCCGAACACTGGATACGACTACTCATGTGTCATCACATCAACAACATTAGTCTCCATCTTGGAGTGGGTAAATTTTTTTCTATGGTTCTCCTAAAATGCCTGCAGTTTTAATTGGTCCTGCCTCAATCGGTAGATGTCACAAGAAACTAAGTAAGGGTTAGGACTTTAATGTTTGTTTGTTTTCCTAGTATCGATAATGTTACGTTATATGTAAAATTTGGTTAAAATCAATGTAATGACGATTATGAGTAGAACTAGATATCGAACCTCAATACTTTTTATGGTCTGAACAAAATGTGTCACACACAGATACAGTACACAGAGGAGTGAAAACTGACGCCAAATGTCTGATTAGATTCGTTATCTTGTTTCTTTGGATCAGATAGTTCCTGATGAATTGAATTTTGTGGAGTGGCCTGGGGGTTAAGGCCCCGGCCATAAATTGCAACATTCCCAGTTTGAGTCTGGTTCTGGACCAGCATGTCTTTTCCCATATCTCTCTATTTGTTTTCTGTCATCTCTCTACGTAAAGTACTAAAGTACTTTTTTTTTTTTTTGTTCTTATAGAGCTCATTTTAGACTAGTTTATTCAGGCACATTTAACATAAAAAAAAAACCTGATTTGTATTTTTCTGAGGTATCAAAAATATATCATTTTGGTATCTGTACCAAAACTTAGGTACCATATAGTACCACCTAGTATTGCTAAAGTTCAAATGATACCCAGCATGCATTAATCAAAGTGTTATTCTGTTACTATGCTACGTATGAAATGCAGTTTTTCCCCACAGATACAAAATCATTTGGGTTGCCTGAACAGGTGCATTTGCCTCAAATCAGAAATATTCTTTTGAATTATTTTTATTAACTTCTTATTTTCAAAAGTCTGAATGGAATTGCAACTAAAAGTTGAGTTACTGAAAAGTGAATTAATAAAGTTAGAAAGTATGTGATTGCAATGGTTTGCAGGTGACTCTTGTGGTGGTCAAATGCATTCAGAGGTTTCATTAATTGATATTAGGTTAAATCACTGTTACCTGCTATAGAGTAGATTTTAAAAGGGGATCAAATGAAATACGTCACAGTTTCTATTAATTTTAGCAAGTAGAGTTCATTCTTGTATTGATTGAGCGTTGACTTCACTTGGCGTGTGTTGTGCCTAAACTGAGTCATCATACTCCATCTGGACTGTGCTTGCCTAAAGGGTTGTAATGTGCTCGAATTAAAGCACTGTTGCCTTGTTTCATTCACTGGTGGATTATCAGCGCAATTTGTTTTTTGTATTTTTGGCTCTGATAGCGGTGTTCTGCTTCAGCCGTGTTCCTGGTGTGGCAGAAATGCTTTGACCCACGGTCCACACACTACATATGCAGCCTCCTGTCCTGTGCCTTCACTGGTTTGTGCTGACATCGTGCCCATGCTTGCACCTTAAAGTAAGCGGAAAATGTGTTGACTTTGCTCCTTTCTCCGAGGCCTTCGCTCTGCGGAATATCTGGTCTCTGGTGTAATCCCTGCTCACTCCTGTCCTTATGAGAATGACCCTGAAGTTCAGCCTGACTGTTACTCATTTGCAGCCCTACACACACACACACACACACACACACACACACACACACACACACACACACACACACACCATCACATCCTCACTCCAAGGTCTCCTCATCAGCAAGGACAGACTGGGCAGGTTTACTGTGCAGTGATTCAGGCTTCAGCTGTTTTCCATTCATGACTCTGATTGTCTTGTCAATTGTGGATGGGTAATGACTCACTATGTATGATAATGTGCAACACACACGATAAGCTAGATGTTTTACTGTATTCCCAATTGAAGATGCTGTTCATGAGTGTCACACACTTATCTAAGATTTTGTTCTGATTCATCATCAGCATGATGGGTGGAGACGTGATGTGATTCTCTTCATTTCAACATAAATGTGTGTCATATGCTTGAAAATAGGGCTTCAACTGAATCATTTTGGGTATAAAATATCAGAAAATTGTGAAAAATGGCCATTATCATTTCCCAGAGCTCAAGGTGAAATCTTTAAATAGCTTGTTTTACCCCAGATATTCAGTTTCCTATCATATATGACAAAGAAAAAGCATCAAATCCTCACATTTGAGAAGCTGGAAATCAGTAAACGTTTTTGTTTGAAACAATTAATCTATTAACATAGTTTCTGATTATATTTCTGGTGACTGATCAATTATTTAACTCGTAATTTCTTTAACTTGAAAATATCAATTATACAAAGCTGTGTTTCATTTCTACGTGAATTGTGAGGTTTGACCTTGGCTTGTGCATTAAAGGCAGTATTTTTATCTCCAAAAAATCCTTCATAACTGAGACCCTCTGTTTGCACAATAAAATTCAGGTGTTATATATCTACTTTTCACCCACAGGAAGTTAAATATTAAGCACAAAGCAAGCATTTAGCTGGCTTTACTTTCTATAATCTAAAGTTCATATACTGTAAGCATGTAGGAAGTTCAGTTTTTGCTGTAACCATACACGTTGTGTCGTCTTGTAGTGTAACTAGCGGCAAGCTTTGCCATTGAGCAGCAGCTCTTTATTGAATGGTGTTTCCCTCTGTGTCTAAGGTGTGGGCGCTGGGCGCTTGCCAGACTGGGTGAAGTGAGAACTGAGAGGGAAAGCCGCTGAGAAAAAAACGCCGCCACCTGGGACTGCTGAGGAGGACCTCTGTGCAGGTGAGGACTCTCCGGGGGAAAGCATTATTTCATGGCTAAATGTTTTCACCAGAGTCAAAAATGTATAGAAAAGATTGCAGACCATTTCCAAGTTATAAAGTAAAACAGTTCATCATGATAAAGTTCACAATACCAGGATAACCTACAGAGCATGCTAGCCTTGGATGCTTAGCTTTACACCAAGGTAAATTTAACTTTGTGCTATGACTTGCATACTATTTTACTATCTTTTTTTAAATTTTTTTACTATCTTCAGGAGTTTCAAGTTTCTAAGAATATGAAAAAGTATGTACTGTCAAAAGAAACTCAAATCATGAACCCCTGGCATAACCTACATTTTATGTTTTAATTAGCTTGATGCTATTATTCAAACTAACCTCCAAAGAGTGTTATAGTAGGACGGGTTTTGATATTTAGATCTCCAACATTATAAGCAGGCATTACTAAGAAACCGTCAGAGATATAGGACAGTGTAGTCTGGATCTTAATGTCTACAAAATGATGTCCTTTCTCCTTTCCTAACCATTTACCTTCCCCCAAATTAAATGACAACATGCCATGAGAAACTTGGAAAAGTAAACTATTTAATCATGCACCGTTGTTTGGGTGGGTGTGTCATCTAGAGCCGAAACGATGAGCCAATCAACAGAAAGTTTATCGGCAACTATTTTGATAATCAATTTACTGTTTAAGTACATTTTTCAAGCAAAACTTCCATCTTAAATTCTTAAATGTGCAGATATGCTGGTTTTATAATGTTTAATATTTTGGGGTTTTGGTCTCTTTGTCAGGCAAAGCAGGTGAGTTAAAGATGTCACCTTGGACTTGAGGAAACTGTAATGAGCATTTTTCACTATTTTCTTGACCATGATCCATCTATCACTATGATTAATTGGTTAATGGATCAAATAATCAGTGGATTAATCGATGGTGAAAGTAATCGTTAGTTGCAGACATAATGTCATCTTTTAAATATTGTTGCAACAAATTTTGGGATGACAGAATCTCTTTTTGTAAAGGATGGTCCTGTGCGCAGAAACACCTTTCCTTAGTATGCAGAGAATTTGATAAGTTTGTATCCTGTATGTCCCCTTATGCCAGGTCATATAATTCACTCCATAACCTTCCTAATCAAAAGAGACTTTTAGACCCACACTTACCCAAAACCACACTTCCCTTTCATTATCTCTGTGACCCCAGAGTGATGACAAAAGAGAGGTCTGTATGGGAGGGAAGTGAGAAGTAAAAGCGAGAGAGAGTTAGAGGGAATATTTCTACTTAAACAAATCATATTAAAGCGAGTAGAGGACAAATATATAAAGAAGGAGATATGATTCAGGCCGTGGGGGAAATCTGCATTCAGTATGGAAATGTGAACGGATTTCGTATTAAGGACACGCTCTTCCTGCTTCTAGGTTCACGCGGCCATCGGCAGGGTGGAGCTTCCTGACCCATGGAGAATTACTTCCAGGCCGAGGCCTTCAACCTGGACAAGGTGCTGGACGAGTTCGAGCAGAACGAAGGTGAGCTACCGTGTTAGAGATGAGACGGGGGACAAACACTGAGTCATTGTGCTTGCGAAAAGACAAATGGGATGTAGCTATAGGTGCAGCTGTGGGATTTGAAGTTTCAGAGGAGCTGTGGTTAGGATGCCGTAATGTAACCCATGAGTAAATCATCAAGGTGTCAGACAATCAGCTATCGCTCAGTGAGTTTGAGTAACATTTACAGGTGGTGATTGAGGGTGTGCAGAGAGGGAATAGAACTAATTGGATTATCCATTTCCCTCGGGCTTGTGTGAAACTGTGTTATTGGTGCAAGACAAGAGGGCTGTCTTTTTCTTTTTTTTCCACAGTTAATGGTCACAATAAGTAAAGAAATTGTGTTGGGGCCTTTTTTTCACTGAGTTTATTTATGGTGATTGTAAAGTAAACACTGCATTACAGAGGTGTGTATATCTGCAGACTCCCAGTTCTCCAGTACAAACGGTCTGCCTGTTATAGACGAAAGACTGCGCCTTTTCTGGATTTACGGAAGATGACCCCAGAAAAATGCCAGTCCTCAACTCACAGTGACATCAAAATATGCTGTGTGTGCAAAGTGTGTGTTTAGGCTGTGAATGATTATCTGTGTGTCCTCTGCCAGAGATCCAGCTTGGCAGATTAACTCTGTGTGAGAGAATGTGTGTGCTTGAACCTGGTACAGCACATGCTAAAACAGCTTAGCATGAATTCCAGCGGAGGGAGGAGGAGAGCACTATACAGTAGCTGACACGGCTGTGTGAGAAAGTTGTTTAGAATAAATATAAGAATTTCCGCCCCTATTACACAGCATTCATGTGTCAGCTTGACTGATGGCTCCCTGGGGTGACCGAGCCATTTGGCCCACTTTCTCAGAATTTCCCAGTCCATCCACACACTAATTTCCCACTCCATGCCAACCTAATTTCTCAATTTATCCCCTGGTTTGTTCGTGCAATTTTTAGCTCTTTCAATCACCTGGGAGTGTGTATCTTTGTATTCGTTCTCTGTGGCAGTTCATTTGAGGCTTCCTGTCTTGCTGTTGTAGGTTCATGATCTCTTTGTTGATAGCCACTTCTTCTTATTTTCTGTTTCATGTCTCAAGTCAAGCGATCCAAAATAAAGACACAAACATAAAGGTTTTATGACGAATAAGGCAAAGTGAGATCCATATTAATTGTCTGTTTTCATCTCTTCTTTCTCTGCCAGATGAGACAGACAATCCCATTCTCTCGGATGCCAAGTGGACCCAGATCCTGGCCCCGCCAGCCCACCTGCTTTCTCTGAACCCCGCCCTGGCCCACGCAGACCTCAGCCCCCGGGAGAGTCCGCTGCCCTTCAAGACCCTCCCGGACTCCTCCTCCAGCACCTCCCCGGGGGCTGACCCTAAAAGACACCCCGGTCCCGAACCTCAATCCTGGGTAGAGGAGAGGCCGGCAGACGTCCACAGCCCACCCCTTCCACAGCCCAACATCGGCAAACTGGTGGGCACAGACGACCTCTCGCCGCCCCCTGTGACGGCCTGTAGTGCTGTGGAGAACGGCTGCCCTGCCAGCCCTGCAAGCCCACAAGTGGATGGGCTCAGCAAGGATATATGTTCTCCTCCAGACAACCAGCCTGGTGTTTCTGACCAGGAGTCGAGAGCCGCCTCAGCAGGAGGCTCCACTGTCAGTCACACTCACTTTACCTTTGAGGTTGGATTAGGACAGAAAGAAACCCTGTCTCCTAAAATTCATTCAAATGTGGAACCAACAACACAAAATGGGGAAGAAGTCAAAGAGGATTTACAGGACAATGGTCAAGAAAAACAAACTGTAAACCTAAAGGAGGAGCAGGTAGAAAGTCTCCTGAATAGGGGGAGAGACGTTCTGGCTGGTTGTGAGGTGGAGGAGAATGGCGTATCTCCTCCTGACCGTGTCGGAGTGGAGGAGAAGGAGAGGAGATGTGGTCCAGAGGGACAGCTAGATCAACTCCTCAGAATAACAAGCCTTCCCAATGGTTTGGAGCACGAGAGCAGTAGCCATTCCAAGCTTAAGGAGACAAAAGAGACGGAGGAGGAGGAGGGGTTTTCTCCCTCTCCTGTCCCCTCCAAAGAGGACTCTATCACAGAGGAGAAAGAAATGGAGGAGAGCAAGCAAGAGGGCAGCGATGGAGGAGCAGTGGGGTCAGGTAGTATCCTACCAAAACTCAACAACAATCGGCTTCAGCCGGTCAGTGTCCCGTACGGCGGGGCACGACCAAAGCAGCCGGTCAGCCTCAAGCTCCAGATCCCACAGCCTCTGTCGGGCCAGGTCCAAAATCAGCTCGGCCCGTCCGCCATCAGCAAGAACAAAAACCTGGAGAACCAGTGTCGGAGAGGCACGCCCTCTGAAACTACGCTCAGGAGCACTGATCAGAGTGCAGTCGGGGTGAACGGAGAGGGTGTTGTCCACTCTCCTCCCCCGATGCCCTCGGAGAGTCCAGACAATGACCTCCAGGCAGGCCAACAGGGCGCTATGTGCAGGAAACCTGCCAGCTCCCTGGGAGAGGTTGCCCCTGTGTGGGTGCCCGACTCCCAGGCTCCTGTCTGTATGAAATGTGATGTCAAGTTCACCTTCACCAAGAGGAGGCACCACTGCAGGGCCTGCGGCAAGGTCAGTGGAGTGCTAAAGTTGCTTTTAAGTTAAAATATAAACTTGATCTGGGCCAATTCTGTTGTTTGGTTATTTATTCGTGGTGTATTTATAATCCCACAATCTCATAATAATTGACCAAAATAGACAATGTGCGGTTACATATGTGCAGCTACCCTTACAAAAAGGATTTTCTGCTATCTAAGACATCAACAGAAAAGGTCAAGTTTTGGGGTTAGCCCCTCAGAATTAAAGAGACTCCATTTTGCACCAATTTTAAGAAATCATCCAGGGAGAAATCAATCAAAAAAGGAAGGGATACAGTATAGACTAATAGACCAGAGTGCAGTGCATCCATGATACATGATTTTATTTAGAGTAAGGTGTGTGACATTGGAAAAACTCTTGCCAAAAAGCTTGCTTTGCTGTTAATTTCTCCACCTGCTTCTTCTCTGAAATGTTCACACCTCTCTAGGGGAGTGTGTCAAAGGGCATTCTGGGAATTGTCAAATGATGTTGGCCGTTCAGCAGAAAATAATTCCTGGAATGCACTGAACATCACATTGTAGCACCATAGCAGTATTGTGTGTATGACAGAGTGGAGGTGTCTGTAGCTGATGCCTTCATCCTGGGTTTCTTACGACGAGTGAGTAGACTTGTAGGATCTTTGTCAAGTTGACATGGACACTAGGGCTTTAACTAATGGTTATTTTCATTATTGATTCATCTTCATATTATTTTCTCAATTGCTTATGTCAGAAAACAGTGAAAAATTGTGAAGTCTTCAAATCACTTGTTTTGTCCGACCAATATTTAAAAACCCGAAGATATTCAGTTTACTACGACATAAGACAAATAAAAGCAGCAAATCCTCACAATTGAGAAGCTGGAATTGGAGATTTTTTGGCATTTTTGCTTGGGGAAAAAAAGGTTGCCAATTCATTTTCTCGTGATCAACTAACCATTCCATCTATAATACACACTACTATATAGACACAGGTAGCTCCCTAGCACTCTGCCCACCCACACGTGCAGCGGGGCTTCCGCACAGTGCTTTAAATGAAGTTGTGGTCGCTGACACTGCACTGAAAAATCGCCGGGCTGCTACTTAATTTCCCTTGGTGGTAAACAAACGCACTCTCTGCCACTTGAGCGGGGAGGAGCTGGCACTGCAGTAATACTGACACCAGCACTGGGGCCGCAAACGATAGACGCAGCGGGATTCTCAGTGCATCCACTACCAGACTGGTAGATCCACAAACCAGTTTATGATGCTGAAATTAAAAGGTTCCTCTACCCTCTAATGTCTAATATTCTACTAAATACATGTTACTGGATAATGATGTGTAAGGAGGTGCTAATCCATTGAAAGTGCCCTGTGCACAGCTGCAGCTCGTTGAAGCACTGGCAAAGTAAAGGAAATCAATATCCATAAAATGGTACATTTGTTCTACCTTTAATCACAACTTATTTTCAATTCTACACCGTTTAAAAATCTTTAAAGTTAACGTAAAATCATTTGGTTAAATGTTTTTTGTCCAGTGTGCTCATCCTTTTGTAGGAATGTGGTACGAATAATATCTTTCTCTTTGCGTCTGTGTGGTTTTTAAGGTGTACTGTGCGACGTGCTGCAGCCTGAAGTGCAGGCTCATGTACATGGACAGGAAGGAGGCTCGCGTCTGTGTCACCTGTCATTCTGCTCTGACAAATGGTGAGCATCATTGCAGAGACAGTTAGTCCTTTCCAATGTATATGTTGCATTTATATGTACACTTTGTATGTACAGTTTGTATATATAAGTGCAACTGAGGAAGCTGCTCCATTTAAAAAGACTTTAATCATTGAACATTTGATGAAGAGAAAGCAAAGGTCTGAAAGGTTTAAAATAACCTCCACGAAGAAATACTTGTATGTGTTTTCTCTCTTAGTTAAAAACAATACACATGTAGAGTATTACAGCTACTGTATACATAGGCCTTTTCACAGCAGACATGTCATGGCAAGAAAAGCACAGGTATTACTAATAACATTAATCATGACTGCATTTCATTTAGGTGAGCCTAAATTTAACAGAGACAACTCAAAATGTCTGCTGTTAAAAAGGTCTATTAATCTTAAAGGATATAACGGTATAGGGGAGTACTATTATTGCTACTAAAATTGGCCAATATCGGCTTTAAAAGGAATAGACCTGTGAAAAGTATCTGTATTAGTCCAGTGATGCTTAAACTACCAATGTTAATAGAATTGACGTTTTTAAGACTTTTGAGCACAACCACCCATCTTAAACATGTAACACCCGTTAACGTGTAGGATTTGATGAATTGCTTAAAAGACATTTTCTCTGATATGTATAGTTTTCAGACTTTTGACACATTTTTTCTAACTTATACTAATTAAGTTTTCTGTCTGTGTCAGCTCAATCATGGGAGACGCCAGCCACTGCAAGCAACCACAGCCCGAACCCCAACAATCCAGCGGAGTACTGCTCCACCATCCCCCCTCTGCAGCAGGCCCAGGCCTCTGGGGTGCTGAGCTCCCCTCCTCCTACCGTCATGGTGCCCGTGGGAGTCCTGAAACAGCCTGGCAACGAGGGTACAACCTTTACCAAGAATAAAAATGCTCTTGTCTTTAGCTTTATTTTCCACCTTTTACTGTAACATTCTGTCCCCACTATTTTTAAAGTAGTATTTTTGGGGTTTTTTTTTTTTTTTGCTGGTAAGGGTTTGCTTGTATACAGTTTTCATTTTTGTAACCTTGTGGTGTTTCAATGTGTCTGTATGTTCAACCAAGACATTTAAGGTAAAATGTAATTATGTGTTGGTATTTCATTTCCTTTAGGGTCCCTGTCACGGGAGCAGAGGAGGGTGTGGTTTGCTGATGGGGTGCTGCCTAACGGAGACACAGCAGAGTCCCCCATACCTCCGACCTCCAGCCCAGCCCCCTCCCAGTCACTGGCTATCTCCACGTATTCAAACAAATCCTCCACTTCTGAGTCTTCAGAGGTAGCGTTGGCACAAAAACATTCACCCACAATTAATGCTATTAGGTTAGCTTGTATGGTCATATTGGCTACTCTGCGGTTAGCTGTAGGAAGCCACAAAGAACCCTTTCTGTGGGATTCTTGGTGGTTTACTGGCTGGGTCACGGACTGCAATAAACAGGCTGTAAACAGTTCGAGGAGTCCATTCCTTGTTTGCTTAATCAGAATTATAAATCCCAGTAGACTGAAATGCTTAAAGGAAAATACATTGAAGTTTGCCTCACAGCAAATTGTATTCAACAGCAAGTTGAATCTGGTTGTTTCTGTGTTCGTGCTGTACACTCACTGGACTTGAATGCCATGCGTCAAGATGATTCACGGCCTGGCTTCATCTCAGATGGCCTGATGATGCTATGCAGACAGAACTTGAGTATAAAATCAGACTTTCACATGACACCGTGAACATCATACTGGCATGAACTCAGTAATGCATGGATTTGAATTTACTGGCAAAGGTTTTGCTCACACTACACAGACTGCTGTAGTTCACCAGTAGCGGTGGCAAAATGGCGAACCATTGATATACAGTGGCTCCTACCGTGCTTTTGTAACTGTTTTCATGGTTTAGCACCTTTATAATATATCAAATAAAAGTGACTTACTGTAAAGGCAAGAGTGAGCGAACAGTTCAGGTCTGTAGCACTATTAAAATGGCACTCCATGAATTTTGCAAAATCAATTTACTGGTCACAGGGAGAACTACTCAGCCTCTTCTGTGGCTCTGGAGGAGCTTAATCAAATCTGAGAAAATAACTCAAGTGACACCACTTAAGTCATCTCATTTTGGTCTTGGACACAACATTTATAACAGAACACTTCTGTTACAAACTGGTTGCGTGGAGTTTGCAAGAAGCTTACCAGGCAGGGAGAGTCTAACAAAAGATGCTATCAATTTGTATCCAGTGTTTGTGAGTGAGTTTCACTTGTACCAGGAACTAAAATTCAGGATGTCTTGGTCTCAGCGGTATTAATCTTGACCGTTCTTTTTCAAATTGGTGTCTCACAAGTGTTCCAACTGTAAAAAATGTCAACTTAATTGTTTTTTTGGCCACTAGGGAACAGCCCGACAGATGTAAAAACCACATCGGCAAATTATAACCTTTTAAAAGCTGTTGTAGTGAACGTGTTTGCAAACAGTTGACTATTCACACATCGAGCTACACAGAGCAACATTAGTGTTCAGTTACAGATGTTTCTGGCCACCTAATGAATGTACATCCAATATTTACCCTCCTTTTTAGCTCTGTTTGGTCTCCACCAACTCCTGAGAAAAATATCTTTTACCAGCTAGTCACTAACTCACTAGCTTCCTGCTGCTGCTGGAAATGAGAGAAGATGTACTTTTTTTATTTTTACTATTATTACATCTCACTGTGTGTTATAACCTACATCTAACCCTACACCCCCACCCTTCTTCTCCACCCCCAGGCAGCCCATACCCCCGTTGCCCCGGTGGGCAGCCCCGTGGGCAGCTCCCTCAGCCTGATCCCGGAGGACGGGCTCCCTCCCATCCTCATCTCCACCGGAGTCAAAGGAGGTACGGGAGGCTACATCACAGGTGCTTGCCCTCATCCTCACCATTCTGCTGCCTCCTCATTGCTCCGTCAGCTGCTGTGTTTGTGCTTGTTAAGTGTGTGTTGTTGTTGTTTTTTTTTCATGTGCTTTATATCACGGCTCATGTTTCAACCACTCATTGCCTACAGGGGGGGAGGAGAGGATTTGTTCATGTGAGTGCGGTTATGATGTTTTAAAGAATTAGGAGCATCTCTACCTGTTAACTTATCTCACATGTGACTCCTTTACCATCCTCAACCTGCCCCTCCGATTCTCACTCCGACATCTCCACCCCTCTCTCATCCTTGGTTCTCTCCTGTCCGTTTATCTAACTTTACCTTGGCTCCTCCCTCCACCCTCTTCTCCTTCTTTTGCTCCACCCCAAACCCAACCTGCTGCAGACTATGCCGTGGAGGAGAGGCCGTCAGAGATCATCCTCATGCAGCAGCTGGAGGAGGGAGCCCCAGACCCCTTGGTCTTCGTGCTCAATGCTAACCTGCTCGCCATGGTCAAGCTTGTCAACTGTGAGTTACTCAGCCAGTGCCTCTCTATCATTCAAAGCAGCGATTTAGGGCATTCATGAGTTGGAATTAAAAATGCAGGTCAAAACATTATTCACATAAAGAACTTTTGGAGGAGCAAAAATCAGTGTGCCGACCTACTTGTAAATTATTGATTTCACGATGATCTAAGGAAAAGGGAGAATACATTTGCTCTGTATAAATGTTTGTTTGTGCCTGATTAAGCTTTTGTCTTGTGAACTGAATAGCAATAACCAAAATTCAGATTTTTCTTTTTTGTGTGTGTCGAGTTTTATAACCCTTTTCAGGCATGGAATACATAACATAACATAACATAACCTCAGTCTGTGAAATGAAAGGCTTTTTGTCATTCAGACTAAGGAGTCCATCATGTAAATGTTTGTCATGGCTTTATTGAGACATGACAGGAGCTTTTTCCGCTGTTGTCACTGCTGAGAACAGTGACGAATTGAAACATATAATGATATGAGGGAAGAAGTGTTTTCTGTTTGCCTGCATCAGTGATAGATTTTAAAACTTTAATTTACTTCATCGTGAGTGCGAGGGATGCTTGGTTCACTTCTCAGTGAATTCCCTGATAAATATTTGTATTAATTCAATCATTTATTACAGAAATCTGCTGCCTATTTTGTATAATCTGCAACAGTGAACAAGGATACCATTACAAGATGTTAATTTGGGATTCACATTTATTCTTCTAAGTGTTTTGCTGGATATTCATCATGCAGTTGGCAGCGATGGAAAATTTTAAATATAAGAAAGGAGACAGCTCGTCTGATTATTATTGTGGTTGTATATGGGTGTTTGTCATCACAAGGAAGGAATAATCACTTTTAAACTGATCTGACATGAGAATAACTCTTAAAATTAGTTAATCCAGTGTTTTGTGGTTTATTGAAATAATGTTATGCTATATGTGCAAAGACAGTGATACTTGAGTAGTACATTTATAGAGTTCTCTTAAAAAAGAAGGAACAAGACGTGCACATAATTCCTCTCTGAGCATATTTAATCTTGTTCTGGTGTCCCCTTTATGTCAATCTGACGCCATTCAGTTTAGACCTGTTGTGTTGAAAGCATTACAAAGCTGTTGCTAGGTCCGAGCTAGTCATGACTTTTACGTAAAAGTGACGTGTTTATTCAGACGTGAGACAAACGTAAAATTAAGTGTTTGAAAGGAGTTTATGAAATGTTTGTCTCTGACGTAACTTGGTAACTATCTCCTGTATGTCTGATACGACAGACTAATTTTCTGTTTGTTCAACCCACAGATGTAAACAGGAAGTGTTGGTACGTGACAACTAAGGGTATGCACGCCGTCGGCCAGGCAGAGGTGGTTGTTCTGCTGCAGTGTCTACCTGACGAGAAGACCATCCCTAAAGATATCTTCACCCACTTTGTGCAGCTCTACCAGGAGGCCCTCAGTGGTAAGAACACAACCAACAGCTCCACCAGGAGGCACACTGTGAAATTTGTCCACCTCCACCGTGGGGCCCCTCTTGGGGGAGGTAGCAGCTCATTAGTAGCCCTGTTTCGAGGTCCACAGGTAAGTCCACCTGTCTCAGTGCAGTAGTATAATGTAAGGGGGAAATGTTCTCGCTCTACTCTACGTTTTGTTCTGTAGAGATGACAGGTCTACCAAGTCGTCCTCTATTTGGAAACCAGGCTACTGTCCACCACTGCTGAGCTGTGTTTCAACCTTTGTCATGAAAAATGGTGAAAACATTAGTGCCCTGCTGTCAGGTCCCCTTCCTCCATGCATGACACCTCACCACCGCTTGCCTAGCGTTTTTAACTCCGTATGCCGCAGAGCAAAATCGGCTAATATCGGGTGACGGCGTGCTCCCCCTCAGGCTGTTTCCTTTTTTCATATTCACACTGGAGCAGTTTCAGGCTGGTGGAAAGGAGCCATATTGTGTGTGTCGTTCCTGATTAACTCGCTGTCACTCAGGCCTCGTGAAGAAGTGCTGGCTTTAGCAAGTCCCGGCCACCGAGCTTTGTCATGCCATTAAGGTTATTGCGTTATGTGGCATCTAAAGCCAGAGATCCCTCCCACAGATAATTAGTAACATGAACCCTCTGTGGGTAATATGAGGCTGTAGGGCAAGCAGGCGGTATACGTTTTTATTCATGGTTATAGAACTTAAAACCAACTAAGCAAGGCTCCTTATCCACATATTTATCCCAGGAATACACTGAAAGCCTCTTCCTTTCATATATACCTCCCTTCTCAGAGGATGAGAACTCTGCTTTCTCTCTTTATTTTTCTTTTTTTTTTTTTTTCCTTTTTTGCTTCTCATTTTCATCCTTGGTCTTTTCTTCCATTACATCCTCTTCATTTTTATCTCCTTCACGCCATTTGCTGCTTTTTATACTTTCCCCCCATATCTCCTATTATATTACTCCTCTTTTCTCCCCTCCTTCTCCCCCACTATCTTGCTGTGCCTTCCCCTCTCCTGTTCTCCTATTTCACCAACCCCTCCTCCTCCTCACATCTCCTATATCACTAACCTCTCTCCTCCCCTTTCTTGTCTCCTAAAGGCAACGTGCTGAGCCACCTGAGTCACTCATTCTTCACGCAGAGCTTCCTGGGCAGTAAGGAGCACGGCGGCTTCCTCTACATCAGCCCCTCCTTCCAGTCGCTGCAGGACCTGCTGCTGCCCAACCCGCCCTACCTCTTCGGCATCCTGATACAGAAGTGGGAAACGCCCTGGGCCAAGGTCTTCCCCATCCGCCTCATGCTGCGGCTGGGCGCAGAGTACCGATGTGAGTCAGGACTACTGGGGTTCACACATACAGTAATATTGATAGGGGGAATTTACTGTTATTTTAAAGTTCAAGTTCACATTTAGCTTCGTTATCCATAAAGAAAATGAATTTGGTCAAACTGTACAAAACCTGAGTTTCAGAGTTCATTCTTAACCTTGGGAATAGAAGTTTACAAGACAATCTCACCTCAAGGTGCATTTGGTAGCTGTTCTGGAGCTTTCAGTCATATCACATGATCTTAATAAGCAGATCCATTTTTCCCCCAGTAGTCATGGAAATGTAGATATTCAGATTTCCATTTTCTTCTGAACACTTTTTCAGATGTATTTAGCACAGACCAGTGAATTCAGCAGTCTTATTCATTATTTTCTGCATGTTGCTCAGCAGGATTGTAGGTAGGTTTTGTTTGGTTGGCTCCTGATCGATCATTAAGTTCCACCTCACCTCTGTGTGGTTGCTGAGAAACGTTTGAGACTCTGTACCAATGCCAAAATTATACTTTTTTAGATTATTTTGAGAAATATAAACATGTTTTTCTTTAAAACACTTTTTTCATTTAATAAAAGAAGACAAACTTCTCAAATGTTAAATATTATAGAAATAGTAAAGTTGATATCAGACACTACAAATCTGAGCATTTGATGGCAGCTTTCTGTATTTGTCAGTTGTTGATATTCAGAGTCATACACATTTTGGTCGATACGGTAGTACGGTCACATTAGTCTACCGGTCAACAATATCTCCCTGCACACAGTCCCCAAAAAAGGATGCAATTTCATATTTCTGATGTGGGTAATATATAAATATTGATCTACAGTCACAAACTGTAAAAAGTCTGAGAGTGATAGTCTGGCAGTGTTATATTGCACTAAACACAATGATAAAACATGCTAGACTAATAACTTGTGCATCAGTGTTTCTATTGGCACTCTGACCTGCGGCTTTGTCAGAGCCGGCTGGAGACCTAAACAGGAAATGCGCGCTTCAACTGGAAGTGAATGGGAGACGGAGCAAATATGTGTATGACTGGTATAATGTGACGAGCAAGATGGAGCCTCAGATTTGAGTCTAATTAACAAATTGTGTCAGCTTTACTGTTTTGTTTTTTTAGTATTTCCATTAACAAAGATTACATGTTTCTGTCAAGTGCTAGAACCAAAGTTCACAAAGTTAAATTCTAAAAGAGCGCGAGTGTCCTCTAACAGTTTGATGGTTTCTTATGGTAAAAATATTAAGATCCACATTGATCTAGAGAGCTTAGCATGTCAGTTGTCAGAAGAAGCCTGTAGACATCACAGCAGCCTGCTCTCATACGTTTCTCACAGCTTCCCACGTGAACCAGGACGTCTTGTGAGGGGTTTTATTGGCGAGAGCCTCCTCTCCACCAAATCCCCTTCTCTCACAGCCAGACCCACCAGCACCGAGCGCCGCCTGGCTCCGCTAAGCCTCTTGGCTGCTTCCAGCAAGCACGGATGGAATACATTAACAAAGCCACATACAGTGGAGGCTTAAAACACAAAATGCTTGCATCGCCAAATTAATCCACCACACAAATAGTGTAGTTCTCTACGCTTTTATCTCTTACCTTTTAAGCAGTGACCAGCAGAAGGTTGGGTAGCTTGTCAGCATATGGATCCTCACCGAACACCAGATTGAGGCTGAGATTGTTTTTTATTGCTAATGAGAGTTTGTGGCAAGATCTTATTTCCAGCTGTTTCCTGCGATAAGGCTAAAAATAGTCATCTAAGGAGCTTTGGTTGCTGGAGAAAAAAGCAGCCTTACTTATTTATTTATTTTTACTTGTGGATTAGGAGCGTTTCTCCTAACTGCAGGCACGGTTCGCTGTATTTGATGTGGGGGGGGGGTCTCTTGTTCAGTTAATTTGCATTTATGAGTGAAGAGGATAGAAAACACAGGAAACAAGTTATACAGTTAATAAAAACCCTGCAAACACCTTACCTACAAAACAAAAAAGACCCAGCACCAAGACTGATGAAATAAATTAATAAATCAAACGAGGAATTTTATAGCAACAAAGACTGTAAAAAAAAAAAGTAGTTTTATAGTCAAGGTTGAACCCAAAATGTTAAAACTATTTCCAAACTGGCATTATATTGCTGAGGTACTCGACACACTTGACAAATGGAAAAAATAAGAAGCCTTGACATTAAAAATCATAGTGGCAGTACTTCATCTGTTGTGGGTTTATCAATAATCAAGCATTTTGTTCTGCAGTTTATCCATGTCCCCTGTTCAGCGTTCGCTTCAGAAAACCCCTCTTCGGAGAGACCGGTCACACTATCATGAATCTGCTCGCAGTAAGTGCTTTTGTTTTTCTCTTCCTGTGCTCGTGTTATTACTTATTTTCAAGGTTGAAGAGCTCAGCTATATTGTTGTTGAAAAAATGTAGGTAAATGTGCCTTCAGTTTACTTAAACTGCAGATATATAATTAAAATAAACAGTTTCCCTATCCTCATCTTTTTTCCGTCCCTGTTGTAGGACTTCCGTAACTACCAGTACACGCTACCGGTGGTGAAAGGTCTGGTTGTGGACATGGAGGTGAGGAAGACGAGCATTAAGATCCCCAGTAATCGTTACAATGAGGTGAGTGTCCTCTCACACCTGTAGTTTGATTCATTTTCTTTTTTATTTCCTTGTAGTTGTTGTTCGTGTCTTGTTCACACTGACTTTTTACAAACAAACCAAATGCTGTAAGTTATACAGACTGACAGGTAACTCATTCATTGCACAGTTTCGGTGACTGTCGTGCTGCATTGACCCACGTGTGGGAAAATTATGCAGCACTTTAATGATCCAGTGTGTGTATTTATAGTCTCTGGTGTCACAAAGAGCTCACAGATAAATAAGTGATCAGGGGCATTATTTGTCGAATTTATGCTTCATGGCAACATTAAATTTTTATATAATTTTGCGTTAATGTAATGAAGTACCTTGATTTGTCAGGTATTTGGTTATTTTATCTATGCGGAGTGAAACCCACCTTTCACATGGTCTTGGGCCGGTTTTTAAGTCCACAACGGAGTTTGATTGACGGCTTTCACACCAGCGCAAACAAACTGAAACTAACCAGAGTTCGTTTGAACCACACCAAACTTATAAACTATAAAAACCTCAGATTCAAACATTTAAGCATAAAAACAGATTCTATACATCGAGAGAAAGCCGAGCCATGTCTCATATTTCATTTTTCTAACAAAATGAAACCCTCCACCAGACTAATGACATCAGTGGAGGAGGCACTTGCCTGAACATCAACACACACATGTTCATTCTGTGTAGGTGATGTGTGACAAACTCTCTGGGGTCCCTGCAGCTGAACATTAGGCGTGGGCTGCCGACTTGTTATAACGCTGCTGCTGCTGCTGCCTCGAGGGTGTGAATGAATGTCCGACCAGAAGAAGTGATACGCACCAAGCCGCCATTTGGCCGAGAAAGAAAGCCACGGCGGAGAGAGCGATGCTGGCTGTAGCGGTTTGGCTGCTGATGCAGTAACAGATGGGAACCCAGTAATGTGAAGTGGGGACCGTTTCTCAACAGCTTGCGGGCGAGCCTTTAGCGCAGCAAGTGGTTAAAGCCCTCCAGATTTTCAGTTTTATTTCAGATTTGCAAAGGACGGCTTCAAAGAGAAGCAGGGGATTTAGCGGAATTAATATGTGGGATCTTTCAACTATTGATATCCACCCATGTCAGTGTCTTTCTTCGCAATCTGTCATCCCAGCGCCATCCCATTTAACTCGAGGACTTTACCCACAAGCCCACTGCAATTAGGCTTAACCAGGCAGTCTCTGGTAAGCCCGTTTTCCTCAGCGCACACACCCCAAAGGGCAGCTTAATTAGACATGGATGTTATTTGTCCTTGCAGCTGATGAAGGCCATGAACAAGTCCAACGAACATGTGCTGGCCATGGGGGCGTGTTTCAACGACCGGGCCGACTCCCACCTGGTGTGTGTCCAAAACGACGACGGGAACTACCAGACGCAGGCCATCAGCATCCATCACCAGCCTCGCAAAGGTGCTGACACAGAAACCGATTCATCACACTGAAGTCTTCCGTTATCTCTCACTCTGTCTGCTTTTTATGTCCAGCTTGTTGTCTGGAGAGCTCTGTTTGCCTGGAAATCCTCCTCCTGACTGCCTGTTATTATTTCTCTTGTCCTGTCTGTTTGCCTGGAAATAATTTGACCTCGGTCAGTGGTTTGATTTGTGAAGCTGAACTTTATTATTTTTTGCTTTTGTCTTTTCTACAGTTACTGGAGCCTGCTTCTTTGTGTTCAGTGGTGCTTTGAAAGCCTCGTCGGGCTTCTTAGCCAAGACCAGTATTGTGGAAGGTGAGAACTGTGGCAACAAACTACATGTTGGCTGTAAAAATACTGAAAAACCAGTTGAGTTTATTTGTATGAAGCTACAAAAAGTCTATACGAAGAACGCCCATGTTGGAGTTGGAGATATGAAGATATAAACTCACCAACTATTAAAGATTTTTCTATAATGTTTGTAGCATGGTAGCTATTTCTCACATCTCTGGGTGTATCAGGCTGTTGTGGGAAATGTTGCAAACCAATGAGAGACTGCTTCATGGCAATACTTAATTCTTATCTTATATTTTTGCATCACTGTGCTGAAGTAACTTGTCCAGGTATTTAACACACTAGAATACCCAAAAAAACATACATGTACATTTGGTTCTTTTATCTAAAAACAGTGTCTCAGTAAATTTTCTAGAAAACTGACTGTATCACGATATATGTATCCATATTTCCCACTGCTAGCTTCAACTGACGATTATTTAATTATCAATTATTCTGCTCATTATTTTCTATTTGTTTAGTTCTTAAACAAGTTAGCAGTCCACAAGCTCAAAGATATTCAATTTAAAACAGAAATTTGAAAATTTAAATCAATGAATGTTTGGAATTTTTGCTTCATGGATGACTGAAAGGCAAAGTCCAGTGATTTGGTGTTGTACTTCCATAAAGTTTGGAGTCTCACAAGAGAAAATGGTCAAAATATGTGCAGCAGAGGCTGAGATGCCCCTGAGTTTTGGTTCCTAGTTTGGTTCAAGCTTCAAAAATGCTGAATGCTACACTTACTGTAATTCCACTAAGAACATTTTTTTAAATTTCTCACGTCTTTCCAGCTGCACGCCTCCAGTTTTAACAGGCTTTCTGTAAACAGTGTCTCAAGCATCATGATAAGTAAAATGTCTTTATGTGTAAAGTCGGAGGAATTTCCCCTGAAATGATTAATTGTTTTTTGAAATTGTTGAGTAATTCTCTGTCAATTGACTTAGATTGATATACTGTTTGATTGATAATGGACCTTTTCTTTCCACCCTCAGACGGTGTGATGATCCAAATCACAGCTGAGACCATGGACTCTCTACGGCAAGCCCTGAGGGACATGAAGGACTTCACCATCACGTGTGGTAAAGCCGACCAGGAGGAGAACCAGGAGCTTGTGCACATCCAGTGGACGGAGGATGACCACAACTTCAACAAGGGGTGAGACAGGAAGAGAAGAGACCTTGTGAACGGAGGACGAGGAGGCAGAGGAGGAAGAGATGCATTTATGTCACGGACAATTGAACTGATAGCTTCCCACCAGCTGCATTTACTACTTTGCTATAAAAACTCATTATGCATGCTCGGCTCGGGGGAAGCCCTCTGGAGGAAAATCTCAGCAGGGTGGAGTGATGTGGTTTGACGTGGCTTTGAGATGGAGACCAACACAATCAATTTTACAGCAGTTTTGATAAAATCTGCAAATTTGAAATGTGACTTTTCACGATTAAAAATAATTGAGGCCTTTCACCAGATACTGTATCACGTCATTAGCAGAATCTTCTCTGCACAGGCGCGATTTTAACCCTTATTTATCCACATAAGTTAACTCAGTCTGCTGTCATGATCCTGAGTTACATATTAACTGCATGCATTGGTCAACATTATAAATTGTCCTTTTGATTCTTTACTGCTTGACTTTCATTATTTATTTATTTATTTTATTTTTCTTCTTAAGAGAGTAGAGGAGAGAGAACTTTGTCCATCAGAGAAGAACATCGTCATTAGCTCTCTAGCACATAAAAAGCAGCATAGAACAAATATAGTAACAAAACACACTCTGGTAAAAGATACAAATAAAATGCTACTTTTATTTAAGATGGTGATCGCATTTAGAATAAATGGCAATTCTCCTTTTTAAATGTTGTTTTTTTTTTTTTAAACGCAGCTAACTAAAACATCCGGCCCAGAGACAAAAGTTCAAAATAAAAATTTGCCTTTTGGCTATTTTTACATTTACATCAGTCAATAAGTGTGTGCTCTCTTGTTAAAAAAAAAAAAACAACAGAAGAAGACATTTCAGTTGGCACCCTCAGCCACAGTCTTTGGCCAGTGATCTCCCACCGAGCAGCTGGCAGGTCAGTGCCTTGCTTAGGGGCACATCGACAGTAGCTGCTGAGGGAATTCTGTTTATTTGCGTCTCCCACACAGATTTTAAAACTTGCCTGGAGTCCTAATCAGTCGCCTCTCCCCACCTCCTCCTTTTACTTCTGCTTTACATTATATTTCTAAATGCTCTGTTGAAATTGGTTTAATTAAGCGTCGTTGTTTTGTGTGTTTGGTTATTCAGCGTCATCAGTCCGATCGATGGGAAATCTATGGAGTCCATCACCAGCGTCAAGATCTTCCACGGCTCGGAGTTCAAAGCCAACGGCAAAGTCATCCGCTGGACGGAGGTACAATACACCCACACTCGTACTGCTCATTTCACTGAGTATCAGCAAGAACATCAACATGTTTGAATTTTTAAAAACATAACAGTGTGAGGCTGCAGGTTTCATCTTTAAGACCTTGTTTCTCTCCCTGTTTTTAGGCCTGAAGGTTTGTTTATCAAAAAAAAGGTGCAGATTCTTTTTCATCTCACTTGACACCATAAAGACACACCTTTTTTTTGTTTTTTTTCTTCTTCCACTAGCATGTCATTATCAAATATTTAAAAATCTAAATCTAGTGATCTCAAATATGTCATGTGTAGGCTTGCAACTAACAATTATTTTTATTATCGATTAATCTGCAGATTATTTTCACGATTAATCTTTTAGTCTATAAAATGTCAAAAAGTTTCCCAGAGCCCAAAGTGACATCTTCAGATTGCTTCTTTTGTCAGTCCAAAACCCAAAGACTCTTCATTTACTGTCATAAACAAAGAAAAGCAGCAAATCCTCACATTTAAGAAGCTGAAACGATTAATCGATTATCAGAATAGTTGGCAATTAATTTTCTTTCGATGGACTAATCGTTGCAGCTCTAGTCGTGTGCTACGTACTCTGTACGTCATGCTAATGTACCTTGGATCTAAGTCAGATGTCTAGTTCTCGTGGCCGCTGTGTGTTTCTGATGTTGGAGCTGTCTGTGTTCTTGTGTGTAGTGAAAATATTATGGTGTGTTTCTGCAGGTTTTTTTCCTCCAGAGTGAAGATCAACCCAACAGTCTGAGCGACCCGGCCGACCACAGCCGGCTGACGGAGAACGTGGCGAGAGCTTTCTGCGTGGCGCTCTGTCCGCACCTGAAGCTGCTGAAGGAGGACGGCATGGCCAAACTGGGACTGAGGGTCACTCTGGACTCGGACCAGGTAGGTTCAGATGTCAGACTGTCGGGGGAAGTGGAACAATATGCAAGAGCAGCAGTTGTTTTGGGGGGGGAATTGTAGACTAGCAAACATGTCAGGAGGGTGTTTCTGTGTGTGTTAGTGGTGAAAAAGTTTGACTAGTTGATCAGCACAAAATGCACTTTATATATACAGTATAGAGCACTTTTTAAAACAAAGATCTTTGCAGGTGGAAGAAAAGAAAAAGGGAGCGAAAAGAGACAGAAGACAGTATATTTAACCCCAAACCCCAAAATATAAAGATACAAAATTAAGAAAAAGAAGAATACTGTCCGTTGTTGTTAATCAGTAAAAAGAAGAACCAGATGTGTTGCTTTCAGATGTTTGAATACAGAGAAAAATGAAATGCTTTGGGTTTTGCGCTTGTTCTCATTGACAACTGTCTTTATTTTTGACATCTTCTATAGATGATGATCAATCCTGTATTAAATCTGTAGCTGTAACAGCCATCTGAAATGAAAATGTTTTATCTTTTTTTTTTTTTTTAAACTACTGAATCTAAATGGTTCCCTGTACGCTGACAGCAGTGAGGATCAGGTCTTACACCTGTCGTCTGTCTGTCTTCATTGCTGCAGGTGGGTTATCTGGCAGGAAGTAACGGCCAGCCTCTCCTGCCTCAGTACCTGAGCGACCTGGACAGCGCTCTGATCCCTGTCATCCACAGCGGGGCGTGTCAGCTGAGCGAGGGCCCCGTGGTCATGGAGCTGGTCTTCTACATCCTGGAGATCATCTCCTAGGACTCTCTGGAGCTTCACCTCCAGAACATATATTTGTTTGTTTTTCTTTTGTTTTGTTTTTTAAACCTTCTGTCGTCATCCCTGGTCCTCCATCTCCCTTCAACCGTTTGCACTTCAAAAGAGCCCGAAAACTGTGCCGTGCCAGGCGGGGTAGCATTCCTTAAGTCAAACCTATGCATCCAACCACCGTCTCTTCTGCTGCAGAGGCCGCCTGGGGCCTGAGGAAGCTCCGAGGGGGATCACCTGTCCCGTGTACCTGAAGCTCACCTGACAGGTGCTCCGATCTCTGCTGTTCATTTGAGGTGCTGCGAGCAGGAAGTGAACTCCAGAGATCAGTCTGACCCCAGTGTGGCGTTACAGTGTCTATAAAAAGTTTGACCCCCCCACGGATCAATAGAAAAGACCCTCTCTCTACAAAGTAACATTAATTATAAATATAAAATACAAAATACATGTTTGCATAAGTATTTACCCCTTAATGTATTTACACACCTTAATCATCACTGGTTTTTAGAGCCTCCTTGTCTAACAGTACAACAAGTAAAAGTACTCATGCAGAATGGCCCATTTCAGAATTATGTATTATATTATTGAATTATAATTATTGATGCATTAATATGTACATTACATTAATGTTGCAGCTGGTAAAGGTGTCCATTTCATCAAGGGATCAATTAACTTGTATTATTAATGTGAATCTGCAAAGTAACTAAAGGTATCAAATAAATGTAGTGGAGTAAAAAGTACAACCAATTTACACAAGAAGTATAAAGTAGGAGAAAATGGAAATGGTAAAGTACTAGTACAGTGCTCGAGTAAATGTACTTAGTTACTTTCCACCGCTGCAAATGAGTCATCGTCAAGAACCAAACAGCTTCGTGCAACGGTTGAATTTAGACGTCTGTCTGAAGAAACCGGCCCCAGATCTCATTCTAATTGAGAATTCGTGGCTGGACTCGGAAAAAAGGCTGTCCGCTCACCGTCTCCAGGCCGCCTGACAGAGCTCGAGCAGTTTTGCAGAGAAAAATGGGAGGGAAGTTGCAGTGTGGAAAACTGATAGACATATCCACGCAAACTGCAGGCTGGGATTTGCTGCCAAAAGGTGCAGCTACTAAACTAACTTGCCATTAAAGGGCATTTTTCTGTTGGTCAAAAAAACTTTGTTTTATATCAACGTAGATTTAAAACATGAATACTTCCAAGGAGGGTGAATACTTTTCATAGACACTGTATGTAACTCCTCGGGTTCCTAATCACCCGTCACTCCAATGTCACTGTGGCAGCCAGGGGTCCTGCAGCACTGAATAATATCTGCAAAGGCCTCTGTGTAGCACGGATGCTCTTAAACAAGGGAAAATCTGGACTCTTTCTCTGAAGTTAAAAAGGAAAGTTACAAATCGTCAGATGAGGAGCTGGGAGGCGTCTGTGTGGTGATTTTTTTTTGTTTGTTTTTTTTGCACCGTGGTGCTCAGTGCCTGCAGCAGCGATTCATCAAGTGGGGAAAAAAGGAAACATTTTGGCTTCACCTCTTAAGCTTTACTCATCAATCACCAGATGCTTTACTTCATGGACAAACACACTGACTTGTTGTACATATTTTTGTAGGCGTTAACAACTTCTCCTCCATTATAACTCTGCACCTGTAGCCTCCAGAGATCCCAGTTAAAGACAGTATTACTGAAGCGACCGTCATGGACTCCTCGGACTGACACTCTGTGAAAAAAGATTACGTGTTAACTCTGAAAGCCCTTTTGTCCTACAGTAGACAGCTGATTTAAAAAAAAAAAAGGTTCCAATGCTTTATTGATAAACTCAAACAATCTGTGCATAAAGCTGAAAAAGCAGAAGACGGAAATCGGTTTTTAATCTCATCATGGATCATCTTCGACATCATCAATCAGCTTGTTGTTTGTCCGGCAGTGGTTGGAAAAGCCACTCAAGTTATTTTGGTCTTTTTAATCATACAAAGAGAATAACTGTTGAAGATGTAAAGATATATAAACAGTATATATATATATATATATAAATAAATAAATCTATAAGAACTGTATTAAATTGCAGAAGCAGTGCACTGGATTCTAAGCCATTTACAGAAGAGTTAAAGCAAGTGTCGGGGTGGCTGCTGTGTCCTGGAAGACAGCGGAAAAGTGAAGTTCAGTGTCTGTAAAAGATCCAGGGTTCCTGCAGAAACAAGAGTTTGAGTGACCTGAAGCTGAATGTATTTCATCTCACATTTCCCACAACTTATCGTCCTTCCAAATCCCTGAAATCATGAACATCCTGCTCCAGACTTTGCAGACCTGCGTAGGAACCCTGTGGGTCGCCGATATGTCGTCTTCAAAGGCCTCAACTGTTTTAGTGCATCTATAAAGAGATTGCTGCAGCCCCTCTCTGGACTGCACTCTCCTTCAGCAACATGGACCTGGAACATATATAAGAATGTATTCCTCCTGTTTCTGTTAAAACCTGCAGTTGTTTTTTTGTTTTTGTTCGTTTCTGGCTAGACTAATCACCAAAAACCACCCTGTCGTGTCAAAATGCTCTGTACAGTAATCATTCTGCATTATGGCTATTTCTCCATCTTTAATCGTGCTAATATAAAACCAGAAGGGGCTACACAAACAGTACTGCTCATACAGTACGAGAGGTTTTGTTGAAGCATTTTATTGGAGGAAAAAACAAATCTCGTCGTCACAAGTGAGAATCAGACAATCACATGAAAAATCTGCAGAAGAGCCGACGCTTCGTTTAAATTAGACCTGTAGCTATTCTGTATTCGTTTATTACTCAATTTGAAGTATCTTAGGAGCTACTGTAGCAAAGTAACGTTAGCGAAGCTGATTTAAAATGTTCAGTAAAGACTGAATGAGAGGTCAAAGGTCACCAGTTATGGGTTTATTACTGTGATCATACCAGAGTTGGTGTATCTCAATCACTGTGTCTCTGCTGTGTGACGTTCATCAGCTGCCGCTGCCGGCAGATCTGTTTTTATAAATTAGCATAATGGAGAGGAGACGCGAGGGTTTATTTTTCTGACTTCCTGTTTGTTACATTTTATTTTGGCGTTATCTGACGTGTGCAATATGTCCTAAATACCCCCCCAAAAAAGGTGCAATTTGACTGAAAAAGTAGCTTTTTTTTTTTTTGTATTGAGTTGTAAGATGTTACTATCCAAACTATAACACTGCATGCAAACAGAAACAAGCTTGAAACGGTGAAGAGCGACTCGTCTTATAGTTTGTGGATGAAACTAAAAGAAATCCACTCATTCAGTTCTCTCATTGACTGAGTTTTGTTAATTGTTTTTTTTTAATAAACATCAGTCAAAAATGTTGGAAAAGCCAAAAACCTGTACATCTTTTTTTTTTCCTCCTTCTTTACACTACAAAATGTCAAGAAAAGTGGTCTTTATCAAAAAAACTGTAGTATATGTAAAATAAAAACTTATAGAAAATTGAAATGAGTGCTCAGTTTTTGCCTTCTGTTCAGGGTCAGCAGTCCTTCAAACAACTTTATTGTTTTTTACGGAAAGAAAACACAAATATTAAATGCTTGACAGAGCAAATTTAAAACAAGGTATTCTTTTATTGGTACGTGTTTAAGCAGAGTAGGCAAACAAAATATAGCCTTGATTCTGTTTTAAAGATTATTTCTGTAGCATTTTGTAAAAAAAAAACAAACATTCATCTTTGTAAACAAGTAGGTGATCAAATTGTTTTAACAGATAATAAAATGATGGGTAACAGTATGTTTTAATTATTTAGGCTCGTGTTAATAATAAACTTGGCATTATTTTGTCTGTTCATGATGTTTTCCTACAAACTGCTGCACAGTAACAAAAAGGAGAAATGTTGTGACCACAGTAACGTTTGCCAACTAAATAATGTTGCAGACGGTGTCGAGGTAAAGCTGTTGGAAAATGGTATTTATGTAGTTGGCTCAGTATGTTTTGTTATGGCTTCTTGTGGAGCGTTTATTACAACACTGCAGTGGAAACTTTAAAGGGCCAGTTCACTTAAATTCAGGGTTCGTACAGCTTTTAAGTGAAATTCAAGTACATCTAAATTGTTACTATAATCACCAGGAGACAACAAACTAATTTCAAATATTCAAAGATTTTTGGTTTCATGAGTGATTGTGTAGACAGTGAAACACCAGATTATGTTGAAATTCAAGCATATTACCAACCTTGGAAACGTGTCGGTTAAAATTAAGCATTTTCCAAACTTTCAAGACTTCGTACGAAACCCTGTAAATTGCTACCAAAAAAAAAATCTCAACTTAATTTCTTTTTTTCTGGTTACTCTTTATAATTCAAAGCAACTGTGTTCACTTCCGACTACATCTTCCAGGAAGAGACACGTTAACTAACAAAACAATCTGACTATAAGGTCCATTTAGTAGCTGTTCTGGAGCTTTTGATCAGCAGATGCAGATTTTTTTTTCTGGGCACTTTAAGGACTTCCTGTCCATGTTAGCATGACGTTGAGAGAGTTCATTATTGTCAACTTTATTTCAGAAGTTATTTTTTAAAGCTTTGAGCAGCACAAACAAATTCAATCTTCATACTGCAATAGGTAAATAAGAAAATATAAATGTTTCTGTAATTTAGGTGAACTGGCCCTTTAAAGAAAAAAGTTTTCATCCCACTATTCAGTATCTGTTGCATAGTAGAAAGTAGTTCCACTCATTTAATAGGAACAGGAATATTTCGCACTCCTTCGTTTTCTTGTCGAGAGTTCGATGACTCTCTTGTTTGTGTTAAATATGGAGCTGGAGTCAGAAGGCAATTAGCTTAGCTTAGCATAAAGACTGAGAGGCGACGATTAGCTTAGCTTAGCATAAAGACTGGAAGCAGGAGGAAACAGGGAGCCAGCCTCTGTCCGCAGTTTAAAATAATACACCTGCCAGCACCTGTAAAGTGGACTAATTGGAGCCTGGTTGTCACCTTGAGGCTCCAGGAAGTCGCTGCTCCTGGGTGCTAGTCGCCAAGAAATATTGACAGCACGTACCTCCCTCTGAAACCACAAACTGTCTCTTTTTACATTTGTTAGTGTACAGATTAAACAAATGAGATACGTGTTAAATAGTGAGCTTTAGAGGTGAGCCAGGCTAGCTGTTTCCCCCTGCGTCTAGTCTTTATGCTATGCTAAGCTAAGCTAATTGTGTCCTGGTTCTAGTTTCATATTTAACACACAGACATGAGAGTGGCATCTTCTCATCTAACTCTCTGCAAGAAAGTAAATAAGCATATTTGCCAAAAGGTCGAACTATTCCTTTAACTAAAATATGTACAGGGTGCTTTTTAAGTTTAGTCAACCATTGACGTTTACTTAAAATTACCTTTTAACCACCTTATCAACAGTGTAATAATGGATGTTTGTCTTAAGATAAAGTGAATATTTAGCTTTTTAGACTGAAACTCTTACATTTGTTACATTATTAAAGATCAGCCAAACTCAGCCGATGTGCTATTGAGTGTAAACAAGACAAATATAAATCTAAACACACCTAAAGCCACAGATAAGTGAGAATGCAGTTTAGTGACCACAGTTAGAGGACTTAGTAATCAAAGTGAAAGGTGCCAAAAAAAAAGGGTGTGTGGTCTTTAAAATAATTATATATTAGTACCTTTTTATAGTATCATATTTTCTTGGCTTACTCCTGTAAAACATGTACGAGGGAGCTGCATCTGCCTGCGTTCGCACACTGAAAACCAGATGAATTGTGTGGGAAATAACAGCTTTGGCAGCTAAAGGCGATTTCAAATACACCGGATTTTACAGCAACAGTGATTACTTTGGTATTAGTGCATAGGTGCAGTTCTAGATGTACAATATGAGGAATATGTACACATTCTTTGATATATTAACTAGAGTCATGTCGGGCAGCAGGATCAGGTTAGCTTGACACTGAGCCCCTTCAACATTAGCAGAGGACACATCCAGGAGATGGAGTGATGCACGAGGAGATTTTTTGGGCAACTGTGATCGTCTCGTATTTACATAGCTTACAGTATATCTGCTTTTACCCGGCCAACAATCTATGATTCACCAGTGATGATGATGACAAATATTTGTCCATCAGCTGGTGTCATCAGTCGCTAGCTGTTGCTCAGACTGAAAACAGAGGTTCACGTTGCCTGCAGACCGGCCCACTGTAAACCAGCTCCATGTCTCCTCCTGGTGGACTGCAGTGTGAAAGGGAGTTTGAACAAGTCAAAGATCCGTGTAGGTCTGAGTCCAGCCTGAACAACAGACCGTCCTCGTCACAACATCCCAAACTCCGCCCTCCTCCTCCTCCTCCGAGTGTTTTTCATTAAGTGCCTTTAATCTGCAAGACAAAGAAGTTGTTATCAGTCAGGTGAATCAAACACCCAAACGTATCTTTGAACACCTACATTTAACAGAATAGTTATTCATTTTGGAAAATCTCCTATTGGCTCACTTGCCAAGAGTTAGACGATAAGATTGATACCACTCTTATATCTGTACGCTAATATGAAGCTACAGCCAGCAGCCGCTTAGCTTAGCACACAAACTGGAAACAGCTAGCACGGCTCTGTCCAAAGGTATTAAAATCTGCCTACCAGCACCTCTAAAAATCACCAATTAACATGTTATATTTTATTCTTGTTAATTTGTAACCCAACAAAGTGACCTCCTGAAAGTCATTGCTCCCGGCCAAGAAATAGTCCGGTACATAATCCCCCGTAAAACCACAAATTGTTGTTTTTACAAATAGTTTTTTGTACGAATTAAACAAACAAGCTGTGATGTGTAAATTAGTGAGCTTTAGAGGTGCTAGTATGTGGACTTTGTTACCTATTTTACAGAGCCAGGATAGCAGTTTCCCGCGGTTTCTAGTCTTTATGCTAAGCTAAGCTAATCGCCTCCTGACTCCAGCTCCATATGTAGTTTCATATTTAGCATACAGACACTCTCAGAAAGAAAGCGAATGAGCCTATTTCCTACTATTCCTTCAACTGAAAAAGTGAAATAATATTACATAAACAACAAATATGATACATTTTACTTTATTTTCATTCAATACTGACAGAAAAGGGGAAAGAAAATTACCTTTATCTTGTTATTGTGTTTAATCTTGCAGCAGCATCTAAACAAGAACCTTGGAGATAAAAAGAACCAACATCAGAAGTTTTACCAAATCTCAGGTTTGTTTTTTGAGATAAACAATGCTGCAAAAATATTAACGCTGTATATTTCATGTTACCTGTGACTGGTCGATCACCAGCCAGCGCTCGGTGCTCGTCTGCATGTCCTGACCGCTCAGAGGCTCCCGCAGTCGGATCTTCACTTCAACACGACCCCCCGTGGCCTTACGACCGTCCATCACCTGACACGAGAGACACGAGGATCCGAGTTACGGATATTTACAGGCACACGAGTCATCAGTGAAGACTGTTGGATTGTGTCAGGATCAAACCCAGCTTTGTTTCATGGTGGTGTTTTCAATCTAAAAAGGCCACTCACCTCTACAATCTCCCTGACTTCACTCTGCGACTCCAGCTTGTCCAGCTTTACGAGGGCCGTCCCGATCGGCTTGTCGCTCCGCAAGAAACCGCTGTGAGACAACACACAGCGACGGCATCACCGTCACAGGCTCAACACGACAACACTGAACTACATACAGCTTATTTCTAGCTACTCTGACATGAAAACAGTTGCGAGATAATAAAACAAAACTCTGGTTTTCATCTGATAACTTTTTCAGTGGTTGAAGATACTTTTCTGACCAATTTGTACATAAAATTGGACATAATGGTCCGACATCTGTCCAAACTTTAAGGGCCATCCCTGTAGTTTTACATGTTTCAGTCCCTTAGCTATTTGATTGTACTTCAGATTACTGCTGACTAATTTTACCAAGATTTTACACTTTTCACCTTACCTTAAAGCTGAGTGACATATCTAAATGAACGCTAAAAAATGTCACTGTATTAAAAAAAATTTGGGTTTATTTGAGTAAAAATACAACAAATACTTTTACTTCGATGGGATGTGCAGATGTGATTTGACAAATATCTTTTTTTGTATATAATTTTAGCAAATATCGTAACATATCAATATTGTGATAATCAGATTAACTTAAATCTATATTGTTAATTCATATTCAGTTGCCTTGTTGTTGTTTTGTCAAAGTTACCATCCTGAAAACTATTTAAAGAAGCTTCAACTTCTAACATTTTGAGTCACAAACTCCAAAAAAGAAAAACCCACATCGCATTCACTGTTTCCCGACCTGCTGCTGCGGTCGATCAGCAAACCGGAGTCTGCGCTCGCACATTTGTTCCAGCAGCTCAGTGAGGATGTTGCCCTGCGGTGTCGGCAGCCGTCTGTGACTCACCCTTTGTGCAGCAGCTCCAGTTTGAGGCCTTTAGACGTCACCACCCTCCTGAAGCCGCGGTGGTTACGGTTGATTGACAGGGTGAAGCTCTGGTTATATTCTGGTGAAGAGATGAAGAGACGTAGCGCTGTGAGACATTACATATGTTCGTATTTCAGACATATAAAACCATGAATACAGTTTGCTTTTGCACGTTTCTACATGAACCAGGCTTTGTACAAAGTTTGGAAAATACTTTAACTGTTATGTTTTCAAGGTTAGGAATATGCTTGAAGTGAAATATACTCCTTGAAAAATGCTTTACTTTCAACATAATCTGGAGTTTCATCATCGACACGATCACTCATGTAAGCCAAAAATCTTTTCATATTTGAAATGAAACGATCCCATCGTCATATTTGTTTGTTGTCTCCTGGCATTTATAGGAACAATTTAGATGTGAAAGTCTGGAAATTTTTGGTTTACGTACCTTGAAAGTGCTGGAAAAGCTTGAATTGAATTTTACTCTTAAAAAGCTGTCCGAACCCTGCTGAACTTCTTACGTCATTAGTTCAAAATCAACCCTTTCCAGAAGGTGACTCAACATCCATTTTAACCTACAATGGAATTTAAATTATAGTTTTATTATTATAGTTTTATTATTATAGTTGCATTTGCACATCTGTAAACCCTCCACATCTAACTGGATGCGTAACATAAACACAAATGTTTGTATTATCATTATTATTTGCACATTGAATATTTTGTTTGTACCATGAGCATTTGCACATTCTTTAAATGCGTTGCACTTCTCATCCTCCTCGTTTTAAAACAGTGTGCAGCTCTTTTCATTTTAAAACAAATATATTTTACATATTTTTTATTAGAAATTTCTATTTTATATTTATGATTCTTGACTTTTGCAGTAGTTGTTTTTCTCTTACTATGTTTATTGTGACAGTAAGGCAGATTCTTTGAATGTGAAACCTTTATCTTGATTATTTTGAAATAAAATCAGTCTCATAGTCCTACACATGAATGGGTCATCTCAGAAACTAATCTCAAAAATAATTTCAAGATACAAAAAAGGCATCATTACATTAATTTGACTGTGAAGTAATTTACTTTGTTTCTACAATCTGAACTGCAGAATCACATTCGCTAAGAGTTTTGTGTCATTTTAAAAATGTTTTGATGTTTAGATTTTTACAGTAAAATATTCTGAAAATAAAATATCTACATTTATTTGAGATGAAATGTTGCAGATCCACGCTGTTAATACAAACATATGACACACACAAACCTACAGCGACGTTGGTGTCTCACCTGGGGAGTTCGTGTTCTTGATGACGGCTGTTTTGTGTTTCTGCGGCTGCTCCTGGTGGTGAAAAACAAAACAGAAACCCACTCTTTTAAGGAGAAAAGTTGCCTGCATGAAGCGTCTCAGCACCTGTGGTGGCTGTGAAAGTTAAAACGAGCTGCAGTGCGAGTCTCTTACCGCGCTAGGGTAGGGGAAGTCAAACTTGACGAAGGCATCCAGGTCGTTCGTTTGGATTCCTGAAGGACAAAGTTTCAGTATGAGCTTTTCCCCCCAATGTTTTTTGTCTTAAATTCTTGACTGAAGTAATGACATGAAGCTAAAAGGTCGCAGCAACTTATATTTAAGACTTTTAAGACATTTTTATCGAAAACAAGACCTACTTCAAACACGAAAAATAATACAAAATAAAAATAGCTGGTTTAATTTTTCACCAGAACAACAAAGCAAGAAAAAGGCTTTTAAAATTTAATTAAAAAGGTATAAAACACGTCTTTTTAATGTTTCCAGAGCCCTTTTTTCCAGTACTTGCCGACAACATGTGGACCTACTGTACTGAATAAAAGGACATATAAAGAAGCTGTTTGTTTTTACCACTAGGAGCAGGAAGATTCATCCCTTTGACGATAATAACAACCATGTCAGTGCTGCTCAGCTCTGGAAATATCCTGGAAAGGAGGGAAAGAAGCCAGGAAGGAAGAAAAGAGAGAGAAAGACATAAGGGATTTATTGCTTTGGTATCTATAAATGGAGTTTAGTCAAAAATGCTTGAGCAAAAACAAAGTGGTGACAATCTGCTCTGGAGTTAGAAGCTTTACTTTGTTCAAATTTGAGTAAAATATAACACCTTCAATAAGTGCTCAAATTATTAGGTACACCTGCAAAATCTAATGCAATCAGCTCAGCCGTGAATTCTACCTTTACAAAGATAATAATGTTCAGGTTTGATTGAACGCTGTCAGAGATTTAGCTATTGATCTAATGAATCAGAACTCGTGAGGACTAATAAAGAATAACTTGACATTTTAGTTTTCAGTATAATCTAATAAAAACGTGCCCACCTGACAGTGTGAAACGATCTCTCCTCAAAGTGATGTTTGGGAGGAGGCAGACCTCTCGACTGAGCCAGCTTCAGGACCTCCAGACTCTTCTTACAACTCTCCGCCATCTTCTCAAACCTGGAGCGCGCGCACACACACACACACACACACACACACACACACACACACACACACACACACACACAGGAGGAGGAAGCATCTGTGAGACATCAGCCAACTCTACATGGTTTATAATGCTGTTGTTGTTTACTGTGTATTTTAACATATAATCAATCAGGCATTCAGTAGTATAATCAAAGATACAAAAAGAAAGAAAATACATGAATCAGTTGTTTTAGTATAATATAATCAATCAATCGTTTAAGTCATTAAATCATTAATCAGGTTAAAATAAAATAAAGCTTTATGTCATTAACTGATCTGATAGCACAATATAGACTGGATAATGGAATAATTTTATAAAATGGTAAAATCCATTTAATGCAAATAGATAAATAGATTTATTGCTAATGGAAATAGTTGCATCTCCAGTCCAGTGTTATAACTGAGTTTGGAGTTTGTATGTAAACTGCTGTGGGACACAGGGAGCTTACTTTGTTGTTTCGGTGACGTTCCCCAGGTGCGTGAATTGTTTGGAGTGAGTCAGACATTTCTAAAAGGAGGAAAGCCAGAAGAAAATCTCAGACATCTCAAGGAATACGTTTGTCTTCACATCAAGAAAGGAACAGTGTAGACTAAAGCAACCAGACTGGGAACAGAAAAACTGAATCTTTTTTTTTTTTTTTGGCATCAGAATTCATTTGGAGACCTGGAAAATGTTGGTTTCTGGAGATATTAAAGTTTCTTCTTGGCGAAGGGAACTCTGAACACGATGCTAGCAGAGACGATGGAGTTCAAACATGTTTGAAGAAGTTTGTATGATAAAAATGTTAAATTAAAAAGGGAAATACATTAAAATGCATTTAATTTAGACTTGATGTCAGTATCGGAGAGTTCTGTTGTTATTTTGTAAACCCCAATATGGTTATAATCCATAATCTATTCACCATGTAATTGATGCGTTTGTGAATTTTTTATACTTATATAATATATATAAATATATCTCGTTTCTATTGTAGGTTTCCTTTTACTGCTGGTTTGTTACAATGACCACATTTACACATGAAGATGATAAACATCAATCTTATTTATCCTGATGTCAACCTGCACTAATGAATCTTTCAGTCTTCGTCCTGCAGTTTTACCTCGTGCTGCTCTTTGAGGATCTTGGCCAGCTGTGTGTAAACCTGCTCTGCTTTCTCTGAGATCTGCACGTCACTGTGATGAACCAGGATGAAGTCGTCGTCTTCGTCACCAGGGGGCGACGGCATCTACAGGTGCGGCACACAGAGGGTCAGCCACAGTGGGAGCACCCAATATCTCCATGGTCTCATCTGGTTATGACTTTATCCCAGTTAAGTGATATAAGTGAGAGTGGCATCATGTTTAAAAGTGCACCTTCAGACAGCTCAAAACAAGTTTTGTCTGAATTGCTTTAATTACTAATAAATACTACTACTAATAATTACTTTACTAATAAATTAAAAATCTTAATGCATTATGTAACATGTTTCACTACTGAAACAAAAACAAGTAATAATCTTGTCAACAATGTTACGAAAGTCATATAATATTCAGAAGCTAACGATTTGAGACCAGTTTCCACGGACTGAATGAGGCCCATTTCTGACACCAAGCTGAGTTTATGTAAATCAAACAAAGGATTCACTTGACTGTCAGTATAAAAACTGTCAGTAGCAGATAATCTCCCGTCTGCTCACCGTGCTGATGTCCACAGTCTTGCCGCTGCGCGCCGCCTCGATCATGGGCTCGAAGCCCTTGGCGGTGCGGAGGAAAATCTTGGCCTGCTCCATGTCGTTCTTCTGCTTTGCCTGCAGAGCCGCCTTCATGTACTGCTTCTTCCTGCCCTCCAGGAACTCCAGCTGTTGAACCGCTGGGGACTGACCTGTGGGTGAGAGTCCTTCCCTGGCAGCTGTTCTGTCGGGTGAAGCTGATCCTGTACTTTTCCTTCTTTGACCTGCGGTGGGGATGTCTAACATGGGCTTCTTAGGCCCTTCTGGAACAGCTGGCTTAGACTACAGCAAACACAAAACACATCAACAATTTATCCACTAATCAAAACATTATAATGTACTGGTGATAGCCCACCTCCTCCTTCTCCTCATCTTCATCTTCTTCATCTGCTATTTCGGCAGCATCAGTGGAGGCAAGCTTATCGGCAGCCTCCAGAGCAGCAATAAATCCCTGCTCAGCTCCTGTCGCCTTCTGGCCCGGGATTGGAGGAAAACCTGAGAGATAAAAGCTAATCCTCACTCTGTCTGGCATAACAGTTCTTAAACATTACGTTCTAGATTTACTCTTTTGGTCAAGTACAAAAACACGTCTTGTGGCGCTGGTGGAGACTTATTGACAGCGTATACAGTAACACCCCAGGACTTTTAGAACCGGAAACACAATTCAAATCCAATTTTACGGAGCTAAATGTAACTTTGGAAAATTACACTGTCAACTCAAAAACATAAATCACAAAAGATTCTCACCGGGGGGAACCGGCAGCTCCTCAAAGTTGACTGCTTTTCCTGCTTTGTGAGCTCGGATGGCACTCTGGTATTGCTGCAGGAGGAGAGAGGTTAAATGTTTTTACACAGCAGAGCTAATGCTACTGTAATGGGGGAAAAGGAGAAAAGATTTGTTGCTGTAAAGCGTTAGAAGTAGTGTTTTTGAGAACAGTGCCATTATTGCTGTTGTTGTGAACTGGTTTTCTTTATTCATATATATATCTTCAAGATTTTAATGTAAATTAAGAAACATGACAAATCTCTGTCATACTGTCTTATACTTAACTGACAAAAAAAAGCTGTAAAAAGACCTTTTAACTCATGAAAACATTTATTTACTGTTTTACTGAATACTTTGCATTTTTTTCCCCTTTTCACTAAACTTAACTTGCATTTCACAGATGAAAACTTCAATTCATATTTTGTTATAATATGCCACCTTCATTTTATTTATTACACCAGTAACTGAGAGATAATCACGTAGAAAGACTGACAAACACAGTTTTAGTAGTAGAGTTGTGTAAAGGTGAATACAGACGTCAGGAGGAGAGTCTCTGCTTGTACCTTGGCAATACGGTCGTGCATTCGGGCCTTGCGGTCGTCTCCGCTGGCTTTGGCCTCATTATACGCCTCCACATACTTGGCTCGTCTCTGCTCGAGAGCCTCCAGCACGTCTTTGGGAGCTGCAGGGACTGATGGGGGGGCAGGGGCTGAGGGAGTGAGGCAACAATGAGAAAAAACAAGAGTTCCTCAATATGTGTTGACTGTATTTCCATTAGTTCTCTTCACCCACAGCAGCCTGCCAAATTATCATTATCGTTCATGTAAAAGTTTGGTAAATGTATTGTTGTTTTTATTCCAAACAGTCTCTGCAGGATTGCTTATACATAACCATGATGTGTACGACACAAGCGGTGCGTTTTCCTCTTTTTGAAGTCACCTCTTATGTTAAACCTCAAGCTGACATGAGCTGGTTCATATAAATACTGTTAAGAAAAGTAAGAGGGGAATTGGAAACAGAACTGCATGACTGGCCACAAAGAAACTTGTGCTACCACAACAACACAAGCGAATACAGTTGCGTTTCATAAATGTTGAAATTATTATAACCTGCAGCTGCTGCAACCAGTTGGGTGACTTCTCTGTTTTGTCCAGGGGAAGGTTCCTTCACTGGAGCAGAGCCTCCTCCTGTACATGTAACACAAAAACACGAGATAAACTGAAACATACAGAAGTAGATTCAAGAGGAAGATGAGTTACTTATTTCATGAAATGTGCAGAAGATACTTCCTCATCTACTACCTCTGTTGGGTTTCTAGACTAATTTCTTCTCATGTCTGTACTTATTTAAAATATAATCCAGGGTTTGTGTTAAAAATAAAACATTTCAAATATTTATTGTTCTGCTGTTTCCCAACACATATTGTTCTTGTTGCTATTTAGGATCGACCATTAGTCACCTGCACAATTACAGTGTTTTTTCATTTTTAAATCACTTCCCATCAGTGTTTTAAAGCTCCATACAACATGGTCAAACATGACTTTTTTTTTTTTACCTTACTCCTACTCAAAAGTCTCAGAGAAGCAGTACTGGAGAAATCAGTACACATCTTTAAAAAGCATCTTAAAACCTTTTTGTTTTCGATGTTTTTTTACTGTGTGTTATACACTAATTTCTCCTTGTTCTCTTCTGTCTCTTATATTTCCCTCTTTACCTTCTATTCTTCCTGTAATTCACCTTGTAACTTCTGTTTTTTAAAGAGCTGTATCAATAAAGTTAATAATTCCTTACCCTGTCCTGGAGATGGAGGAAGGCCACTGAGGTCGACCACTTGTCCTTTCTCCAACGCCTCAATCACTGGATCGAACCTCTGCACCAAAAAATACCAAAAACCCAAACTGTGTAAAACATAATGGTGCTCTTTGTCAACTTCCAAATTGTTGGCATGTTTCACATACTTGAGAGAGAAATCCTGCAGTCAGAATATGCAGCAACAGACTCAGACACAAATAATGACGTGTAATTCTGTCATTTTAACTTTAAATATTAAAAAATAAATTAAAAAAATTTTGGTTTAGTTTCATGACTGATGTCTGGTATATGAACTTAGACAAGATGTTGATATACGTTAAAGTACAAGACCATGATTCTAAACAGGCACAAGAAAAATGTTTGCGACAATAGACACAGTGTGTAATTATAACAAGCTTGCAGCTGCTGCTGCTACATTCCTACAGCAGAAACTTGCTCTGCTTAGCAAAATAGTTTGAATGCTGCTCCCAGTTCCAGCAGAAACAAGGCTTTATTATGTGCATTTAGCTCATAGTGATATAAAGGAACATCATTCAAATTTATACAAAACACTCAACACTGCTGATGCACATTTCTGCACAGCGTTGTGGGCTTTTTGACTCACCTTGCTGGTCTTGAAGTAAAGCCTAGCTTGCTCCACGTCTCCCTGCTTCTTGGCTCTCAGAGCTGCCATCTTGTATTCTTTCTGCCTCTCCAAAAGCATCGTCTTGGTTGCCTCGTTCGCTGCTGATTCACGGGACGGAAACACAAAACAATGACCACATTCATAACATATTGAGATATTGAGAAGCTAGAAACCTTAACAATTTCATATATCTGACACTGAAAAAACAGATTAATACTAAAAAAGGAAATGTCCCACCCTGTCTTTTATTGTTGTTTTTGTTTTTGGGGGGTTTGTTTTTTAATGGGGACACCTTATTATCTTATTATTCATGATTTTGTTTGTCTGCTTGTTTCCTTTTGCATACATAATGGGGGTTTTTTTATGTGAAAACTAATAAACAAAAAATCTGATCAACATTTCCTCGAGTCCACAGGCTCACAAGTCTGGCTATTTACCAATCCTAAGTATGAGCCTGCCTTAGTTACTATTAGTTACTATATTATACACAACTGGTAAACAATAGGGCAACGTCTACAGCTTTTAGGAAATGAAATAAAAACACCACCATCTAGGATACCAAATGTCACAGTTACATATCCCAGAGGAAAATTCTTTGACCATCTTTAAAATGTCTTTGTAGTTTGTAACTTAAAGTGTACATGCAGGCACAAGTTGTCTGAGTTTATGCTTCGCTCTGACTGGTATGTCGAACACTGATATCATTAATATAACTTTGTTTAATCCAGCTCACATGTCTGACTGGTCTGAGGCTGGTCGGCGGGTTCCTCTGTCGGCTCCTCTGGAGATGGGACGCTGCTCAGAGCGGGCAGCGTGGCGGAGGACGACTGCTCTTCTTCACTGCTGGGGGTGACGATCTCTGGTACAGCAGGCGGCGGAGTCGCCTCCGATTCCCCCTGCTGACCTGAAGGAGCGGATCCAGGAGGTGAGGGTACAGGGGGAGCAGGTCGTTGGGGAACCGCCGGCTTAGAGGCGGCACTCGGGGCTCCAGCGGCAACAGGAGGAGGGATCTCTGCCTCGTTCACAGGTCTCCCTTTTTTCGCAGCAGCTAACATTGACTCCAGAGTCTGCAGAGAGAAACATTAGCAATCATTCTCATCTGCAATTGTAGAGGACGTCTGAACTCAGAGTTAAAGTGTGTAATGAAGGAAGCATCACTGCAGTCCAGTAATTCCAAGCGCAAATGATAAACTATGAAACGTTAAAATGAGTAAATATCTTGAGAATTGAGAAACAGCATGATGTCGTGCGATCAGACACATAAATACCAAAAGACTGTGTTTCTACCAATCGGTAGCTTTTGGGCAAGTTTAGTGTTGCTCACATCATTTACAAATTAAGCCCTCATTGAGGAATTGTTTTCAGCTGGAAAACTGCTTTTATTTCAGCTCTTTATTATAGAGTCAACTTAAGTTTGGAAATTGAATAGTGGTACTCAACAATAAAAGTAATAAATAAGATATTAAAATACAACAAAAACTGGAAGACCTTCTCAAGTATTTCAAGAAATATGCTTTTGTAAATGTTTTTTATTGTTAATTAAAAACAAATCGTTACCACTCTCTAGTAAGGCACCCTTTATTAAGGGTTAGTCAATCATTTACTAATGCTTTATAGATCAATTATAAACCATTAATAGCAACACCTTTTAACTCCCTGGTTAGACTGTTTGACCCCTTATTTCTAGAAAACGGCTGCAGACAATGTAGACCGAAAGTAATTTATTAACACCTTATTAACAACTACAACTGCAGACTTGATTATTATTAAAACCCTTTATTAATGACTTATCAACATTTATAAGTGCAGACTTGATGGCTTATTAGAACTGCATTTAGCATTTATGAATGGATTATAAACATTTAGAACTTTATTTGTGTTTTAGAACATTATTACCAAATAAAAAGGATAAATATTTCACAACCTGGCATTTGTTCCAGTTAATGGCTTATAATGGATCTATAAAGCATTGGTAAATTATTAATTCACTCATAATGAAGCCATTAGTTACTTTAACTTATAAGCCCTTTATAACAGGTGATTCATTAGAAACTGGTACCAACAAATCTGTGTAACATGTTTCATGACATTTGAAAATCCCATAATAACCCATCCCTTAAAATATCCCTTATTTCCACGACAGCCGATAATTCATAATGAATTATGAAAATAATTCTGCACCTTGAGGAAACATCTTGGCAGTAGTTCCACTCACCTTCAGGCCGCGCTCGTATCTCCTGGCTTTGGAGGTCTCCTCTGCAGTCTTGGCGTTTTGTAAGGCCGTCTTGTACATGGCTGCTCTCTCCTCCAGGATCTGTTGGAGGCTGCCGGGCGCTGCTGAGGAGACCTTTACTTCCTGCTGCTTCACCAAAACAACAGGCAGGTACTGTCAACATTTTCTGAAAACAGCTGGTAAATCTATGCTAGGTCAAGAGATTACTCAGCGGACAGAGCAGTGGGTTGAGAACGCAAGGTATTTGTCACAGATAAATAACAGGTGTAAATAAAACACTCATTGCAATTTCTACATATCTATATCTAATCTTTAATCGCTTGTTTAAAATACGAAGCACACAAAGAATTCAAAGTATTTCAAGTACACCGAAACACGAGTGGGATAAGTATCAGGAAATGTGTTTACAGGAATACACAGACTTACCAGAAAGCCTGGAAACTTTTCACCTACCTCAAGTGCATCTATTCTACCAGTCACATTATCCAGTAAACAACTATTGTTTGGAGATTTAAGTAAAATTAAGTAAAAGTAAAATCCTAGGTGATTTAAGATAAAAATAGGCAGCTAATTTTGTAAACCAGCAGAAGGCAGGGAGGACAGATACGTCTGCTCTTTTCTGTTACCAGCGACAGCTAAAGTTTTCCGTCATTTGACACAGATTTTGGTGGCTGCCGGTGTCAGTTACAATGCTGGCAGAGACCAACATGTATTGTACCTGCGGCGGCGTTTCAGCAACAGACGATTCAGCAGTGGCAGAGGTTGTGAAGGAAACAGTTATGGCATCCTCAGCTTCCCCCTCACCCACCACATCCTGTAGCTCTGCCTGATGGGGGGGGAAGAGAAATACAGCAACTGATCAACTGCCAACTATGACTGTTCATATGCAAGGCTGGATTTCAGAAGAGTGCAGACAAGTTTGACACAAGTTTTCTGTTAGCCAGTTTCTTATAGAACTTGTCTTAATATGTTTTTATGTCGTATGTAAAGCACTTCAAATTGCCTTGTTGAAAGGTGCTATGAAATAAATGTGCCATGCCTTTTTATTGGTCCAACTAAGAGTTCCAAAAATGGCAAAAATTGCTTGTGCAGTCCAAAGGACAAATATTTACAATTAGCTCCTAGATTTTCTAAAGTTCGTCTCCTCCATCAAGATACAAAGTATTAAGATAAATCTATATTTGTGTCAGTTACAGAACATGTTCTTCTTTTACTTCTGCTGTAGCAGCACAAAGTAGCTCTGTACCACCTGGTCTACAGCATGGGGTGTAAGTACTATACTTGCGTATCCACCATTTAATAAATGTAAAACTTGACAACTTGCAGGCTCACAATGAGTGGGTGAAGGCAACAAGGCGGCTGAAAGGCCAACAAGCAGCACAGTTTTCTTTGATAGCTCAACTGTTAGTTAAATACGTCTGTTGTTTTGTACAGCTACTTCAATTCATTCTCGTGTATTTAAAACATGTGTCCGGTGGTAAATAACTACTTTGTCCAGAAACTTAAAATCTAAGCAGCCACAAACCCTGGCATGAGAGCAGAGATAAAAACACTCAACACCAACCAACAGATCTTCATCGTCTTCCAGGTTACTGTCATCTTCATCCTCATCCACATCTCTCATACACTCGTCAGCCATTCTTGCGATGTCATCCATGGGCAGCGGACCTACGACACAAACATGATGCCATGTCTCCAACTGGGTTTATATGCGAGATCAACAACACATATCACATGGTAATGTAGTACGTAAAGTGTCATTAGTGGCTCCAGAGTAAAAACAACTAGCATAACCACTTTCCCAGGATAATAAATATGCAGAAACATTTCTTTGTCACGTTGTTGCAGGAGGGTTTCAGCAGCGTAGACATATCATAATATGCTACATGACCAAAAGTATGTGGATGCAAAGAATGTGTCCACACACACATCTGTAGTGTTGACAGTGTTAATTCCTCTAAGAGCCAATGAGGGCTTGAAACATCATACTTTTTTCATTGTAATAAAGAAAAAAGGAATTAAAAGAACCAGACGACTGTGCTGTGAGTCCTCTGGGAGATAGAATAAGGTTAGGGGAAGGGCCTGTTTCAACATGACAATGCCCCCGTGCACAAAGAGAGGTCCACTGAGAAATGGTTTTCCAAGTTTGGTGTGGATGAACTCGACTGGCCTGCACAGAGCCCAGACCTCAAACCCATCCAACAACTTCGGGATGAACTGAAGCGCCGACTGTGAGCCAGACCAGTGCTCGACCTCTCTAATGCAGTTGTGGCTGAATGGGAAAGCCTTCCCAGCAGGGAGGAGGTACAGTATATCGGCATAAAGGTCTAGCCTGACAATTGCTGACAAAATCCTGGATGTAGGCAGTCAGTGAATGTGAGGTCTGGATCCAGGCTAGTAATGCTGGGTTGTCCACATACTTTTGATCATACAGTGTATGTACTAGAGCCTGACCGATTAATCAGCCGATATTAGCTCACTGCAGATATATCGGCGTCACTGGTGGACTCAGGGGGTGCCCCCATGTATGAAAAAAACACAGCCTCTTGCCCTCTTAGATGCCCCTATGGTAGATAAAACATGATAAAGCACCCACTATGGTGCCCTTCCAGTGGAGAAAATGTTGCATGCAGCCAGTGCCCTTTTTATTTTTTCCACCCCTGCCCCTCAGACAGCTTGAGTCTGCCACCGATGGGCGTATATCCCAGCCGATAAATGACAAGAAACTGATGTACAGAAATGCCAAATATATGTTTTGGGTGTCACCATTCTATAGTTTGTCCACCAGAGAGCAGTGACAAGTTTATTTGTCAAACTGTTTTATGTCCTGCCCTGTACATTTCTTGGTCGCAATTGTTAAAAAAAAAACAAATTTAAGGGAACCGTATCATCATCAGAATGTTAATGTATGTTATGGGTTGTGTAATTAAGAAAATTAATATCGGCCGATATATCATTCTCAGGGTTTTTGAAACTCTTATATATCAATATCGGTCCCAAAAATCCGGTATCGATCTGGCTATATGACTAGGACATGGGGACAACTCGACTTCCTATACAAGTGAAAAGTCCCTCAGATCCGTAGCCCCCAAATTCATGCAAACATAGGTTTAAGTAACATAAGAGGGGTTGTTAACAGGACTATAACTCATAACCACTGCTCTCACTTTTCCCCTTCTGCTTGGCTCTTCCTCCAGCAGCAGATTTGTTTCCAGTGATAGCAGCAAGTTCAGCCTCCAAGTCCGGGTCGTCCAGATTCCCCTCCATACCCATCACCATCTCCTCTGGGCTCAGGTCTACAAAAAGACCCATCTGAAACCAGGAAGGACAAAAATATACCTCACCAGAGAAACCCTTACGATAAACATCTGGCTTGTAGCGTGTATGAGTGTTGTTGTTACCTGCTTGGCTGCAGCAGCGCCCTGGCCTTTAGGCTGTGGTGCTCTCTTCTTTTTACCAAACATGTTGTTGTTGTTGTTGTTGTTGTTGTGGCTTGTTTGACAAGCCCCTAAGCGACACTCCAGTGATCCCAACTAGCTACACATACAAACACAAACACATTAAGAAAATATCTTTTCTGTTGTGCAACATCATCATGGGTCTGGTCGCAGTAGTTAGAAATCATGTGAGCGGTTGTCAGGTGGCTCCCAAACAGACAGTGAGAGGTAACGAGCTGCCAACTGACGGCACTGTTAGCCGAGCGGCTAGCTGTTAGCTAACCATGTTTCTTGCCTCCTAACTCGAAAAGTTTGTTTATGAGCAAGAAGACGACTGTTGCTGTCACTGTTAGCAAGCATTTAGGAGAGTTTTATCTAGCTTTAAAGGCGTGTGTGTCTTTACCTGCTCGTTCAGTTCACCTCATATGGTAGTTTTCAGAGGAACAGTTTCATTTCTGTGGTTTGACATGGTAGCGGATTTGTTTGAGTACGCATGCGCAAAGCTGGGGAGCGTCCAAGGCTTATGAGATACTCCCAGAGTCTTGTCTGCCAGGCAGCCCTGACTCCCTTTGTGTGAATAAATAAATTGCACTAAATAATCAGACAAAATAATTGTCTATAAACGTGTAATTAGTTCCATCTTTTACAGTAAACTCAAGTTCAAGTTTTATTGTCATCTGCATGGGAAACACCAGACATCTATTCAATGACATTCTTGTACCAAGGCAGTCTAAATTTAAAACACTGCAAATTCAAAATTTAAATATACAAAAATGTGTTTATATATGATAGACGTCTAACTGTATATATAGTATACAATGTGAGTACTTACCGCTAAGTACAATTAGTTAAAAAAAGCACAAAAAACTATTTGAAATCTATATTTCATCAGCACGATGTATTTTTTTGACTGCTGAAATAATTTCATTGAGAATTCCCAGAATAACATAATTTCTAAATTCAGAATTACAAGAATAAAGTCAGATTTCAGAGAATAAAAAAGAAAAATTACATTAAAATCTTAAAAATAAAAGATTCAGTGTATCTGAGAATTTCTGGCTTTATTATTATATCAAGATATTATTTCATTTATAAGTCAGAAATCTGGAACAAGCGCTGGCAGCCATCTTTAACAAAGCTGTGTATGTTTCTTCCTTCTCCACAGTCAGTTAGTCAGTTAATAGTGCTGCCAGCTAACTAAGGCAGTGCTGCATTTTTGTGTAATCAGGAGGGAAAATGACTTCTGGTAAAAACCGGAACTTTAAGTTTTATTTCAGCTCTTCATCACAGAATTGTATGCTGCTTGACAGGAAATCTACCCGACAGACCAAAATCGGGGCAACAAAACCCAACGTCTTTATATCTAGACAGACATTAAAAAGTCCAAATCAGCTGCTTTTTGGTTTTATATCTCTAAATCTTGTGAACTATCTGACCTAATTTCACTAACAGGGAGAATAAAAATGCCAACACTACTTTGTAAACAAAGGACATTTTATTCACACCATAATAACATACAGAATAAGACAGATATAAATGATTAATAACCGTCCATATTCCTTCCATGATATCAGTCCAGATCAGGAGGTTTAGGCTTGCTCATTATAGACAGTTTAAGCCTGATATTTAGTGCAAGTGCATCCAGATTTGCATAACACAAATTGTAAATTTAAATGTGAATTTTTACATGACAGCTGACAGTTTGGGTGGTGTGTAATATTACAAATCCCTGTTGTTGCTGCTGAGCATTTTGGGGTAGGATGTGCCGATGGATTGCCCGTGACGACAGACAACCAGCTCCAGCTTGTACTCGTCCACTTTCACCACCACAGACGTCGTCTTCTCAGTCGACATGAGGAAGATGATGGTGAAGACAGCGACCTCAAACTCTGGACTGACGCCAATGAAGGAGCTAGCCATCGGCTTCACCAAGCCTTTCCAGCTGAACTGCAGGTTGAGGACATGGTCATCTTCATCAGGCTGTAAAACAAACAATGATGAAAAAAAGTTCATTAAGGTACATTTATTTGCTCTTCAGAAACTAACAGTTTTTCACATAAGATGTTCAGAATCTTCATAATGCATATGGTGACAGTATTTATCTTACTGTGTCTTTGTTGTCTCTTGCTTTGTAGCCTTTGTAGTCAACATGGCCTTGTTTTTCCTGCAGGTAGAACTGGACCCAGTTGTGAAGACCCATGATCTCTCGGCCGAACTTGGTTTCGCCCACAAACACGTGTTCAAATCCACAGGAGTCCTCACTATAACGAAAAGCGACAACATATGTTCATAGATAGGTTTATCAAGTCTCCATGTGTGCCCTCGTTCATGCCCAGGTCAAGTCCCTTTAGAGCTTTATTTCCTCTTATCTACTGTGTTTGCATTGCCGCTTAGATAAAGGATTAAAACACTAAAAAAAAAAGGTAACACAACCTGCAACTCTACTTTAAAGAAACAGTTGATTATTAAACACATGTAAAGTAAATTATTTTCAGTATAACAAACAAAATTCAAGATGAACCTGTCATGTTCCATGGACTTTGCCTAGTCATGTTTGTGTCTGTGTTTAGTTCCTGTTTTATTTTGAGGTCATGTCTCTGTCTTGAGTGTCATTTCCCTTGATTGTATTCACCTGTCTCCCAGTGCTCACCTGTGCGTGATTCCTCGTTAGCCCTTCCCCTATATATGCCTGTGTTTTCCCCCGTGTTTGCTGTCAGTTCATAGTCTTATGTCAGTGTTTACAGTGTTTCATGTTTTGCATCTGGACTTACCAGTTGTGCTGCTTGCTTGCCTGCAAATTGAGTAAGTTTTCATTAAATATTTCGAATCTACTCTGTGGTCTGCATTTTGGGTCCTTCTCCTGTTGTCTCTACGCTAGCCCTGACAGAACCCATCCACTCATTCTTTAGGATGAACGTACATTCTTGACCTTGGAAATAGTTTGACTAAAAATGTTAATTTTCAAATGACAACTGAGCAAAACTTGATAAAGACCGTGAAATGTGGTTAAAAGCTCTGGGAAAGCTAGTAAGTGGACCTAAATAATTTCTCTTTTTTTGAGTCTCAAAACAGGATTACTACATGCAGTATCTATAACTTCAAAAACAAACAGAATACACTGAACAAAACAGGGTTTAAATGTAAGTTTGCTCTATCACTGTATTTACTCATGTATATATTTCTAGATTCCTTTTTGATATATAGAAGGAAATTCATCTGACTCCATGTCAGCTACTTAAGCTGCAGGAAATGAGTCCTGAAGCTGGTAGAGGTTGACTTCCACGAGTTATTCTGTAGATGATTAAACCTGTGCACTTTCTGCTGACCTCCAGGATTGTCTCTTTAAAACATTACAGCAGCTCCCTCTGCTGCTATTTTGAAACTCACCCTCCACTACGGTCCCTGTGGTAGAGGCGGAACCAGATGTCATACAGCTGTTTCTTGAACTGTGCAGGGTTGGATGGCGACTGCCCCTTCCTGACCAGATACTTGTGAGCACACTGTAAAGAAAAAACAAACAGTATGATGACATTTCAAAAGTATACAGTATAGACTTTGTGTTCAAGTGCCTCTGGAGCTTCAATGGCCACATTCAACACACTATCCTTTGCACTGTCTGCCATTATAAATCCAAATGTATTCAGGCTCATGCACGCTTTGGAGCTTTTACTGGCGCAGGGTTGTCTCTCTCCACTTTTTCATTCCATTTTGTGTCATGGCATCTGAGGGAACATGAGCTAGCTAACAGCGGCTAAACACGCTTGTCTCTACCTGATGTGTAGTGATTGGCTGGTGATATTCAAATCTAACTGGTCATTGAAAATATGCATTTTAAATTTGACATTTATTTATGTGAATCCTTGAGCACATTTGGATAAACAGCTTTGTAAATTACCAAAATTTTTTAGTACCACTGCCACTAGATGGTGCTCTGAGACCCACCACTGGTTGAGAATGGCTGGTATAGTGCATGTAGATAGTTTGTCAGGCTAAAACTGTCTTACGTTTGCGACTGGACATTCAGTCTTGACCTTTTGAAATAGTGAAAATGTTCAGAACTGTTTCCAAGGTCAAGAATGAGCTTATAAGCCAACATGGACGAGAAGTCCTAAAAGTGCTCGGGGGGGAAAATGGTTATTTGAACATCTACAACTCCATGACAGCTGGGCAAACTTGCTGAGGAAGATCTTGTAAGAAGCGCAAAAGCTCCAGGAAAGACTTTGTTTTGAGAGTTTTGTTAACTAGCAATATTTTTTACTTTAAATGCTTGTTCTTGCACAAAATACAGTAATTTTGTTCCTACACGCTATCCCTTAAAAAAGAAGTCAGTATGTTATTTTTATATTGTGATAGCATATGGTATGCAGTTAAATACATTCAGTATTTAAATTAAACTCTTTTGTAGCTGATATTTTAATATTTAAGTTTTCTATTCTCATGCTAAAAGCCTAGAGTGTTTCCCTTAAAATGCTGCTTCTTATGGTGGGAAAGCCTCCGAAAAACAGCATCATGTTAAGAAAACCTTTTTAGGGCCGGGTGACTGATTTTGGTCTGAAACCAAATAAATAATTATAAAAAGGTGTCACAGAGTGGAAGTAGAATCAATGGCAGCAAATAATGGCTGACGCCTGGTTTTCTAGGAAGTCACCTTCACGTGACTTTCAAATCCTCACTCAAGTCGTCAGTAAACAACAGCTTGAAACTCTGTCAGCATTTCGGGAGGCAACCAGGAGATTAAACAGCACTGTGTAGGATCAGGGTGTTGTTTGTTTGTTGATGATGATTTAAAGAGATGACGCCCTCTCTCTCTCTCTCAGAGCTACTCCACCTTCATGACATCGGTCTCCACCAGGGAATCAATAAAGAGCCGGTTCTCTTGAAGCTCCTCTGCCGTTACCGTCTCTGACACACCTGTGGACATCTCATAGTTGTCCAGCAAGTTGATGAAATCTGCATTTTAAAAATAAAAAAAAAAACGTGCTTGTTAAAAATGTAGGCCGTTCCAGCAAAAGAGAAGTGTGATGGAGACAAAAAAAACATGAACTAATACTTACGTGCAAATGTCTTGATACTCTTGAGTTTGGCTTCATTGACATATTTGAAGAGCGGAGCCTTGGCACTGTCTCTGGCATTGTTACAGCCCTGGGCCACATAACCCGCCCTCCCCTGAATCAAACACATGCAAATACACGGACAGACGGACATCAGCATGTTGTAACCGGAAAGAAGGCAGGAAAACTGACTCGGAGTGAGTTACACTGGCCATTCCTTGCACAATCAAGTTTTCTGTGGTTTAACTATTAACGGTAAAATAAAATGACACAAAATGAGGGAACACATCTCTTTTTATGTGGTATACGAAGACAATAGAATGTATTAGTACTCCATTACATGTATAATCAGTGTATAAATGCATATAAAATAATTTAAAAAAAGACTTATCTTTATGTGGTTCTCTGACTGACTGCACGAATGGGAAAAGTACGTTATACATAAATTAGTGCTGCAAAAACTAGTTGATTATGCGGTTACTTAACTGACAGATTATTCAACAACACTTGCGATAATTCATTAATCAAGTAATTTATGAAGCAAAAATGTTAATTCACTGGTTCCAGCTTCTCGAATGTGACGATTTGCTGCTTTTCTGCATTTTATATCTGGAGTTTCTTTGAAGGGCTTTTGGTTGGACAAATAAAGCAATTTAAAGACGTCACCTTGGACTCTGGGGAAACTGATAAGAGTCAAAAACATAATTGTCAGCCATGAGCATTAAAAAATACATACAGTACTGTAAGAGACAGAGTTTGTATTTATTATTTTTCACTATTTTGTCATGTAAGTGAATTGATGTAATTTATATCGCTATCCTGAAGTTTGCCCTTTAAGTAAAAGATACATGTTTTAGCCACACTAGCCATGTGGCTCCAAGGATGGCAGTGTTGGTGCAGACTGAAATATCTCAACAACTAGTGCATGGATTGACATTCAGTTTGCACTGTCATGGCTCCCAGAGGATGGATCCTACTGACTTTGGTGATCCCTCAAGCGCCACCACGAGGTTCACATTTTGTCAGGATCTGGACTTTGTGTTATGATTTGGACTCTTGGTATTATTTTGTGGACTCTTCGTCTGTTCCTGTTTTATTTTGAAGTTTTGGTTTGTCTTGGTTCTGGTGCTTTTCTGCCCTAGTGTCTCCCCTTGTGTTGATTGTCTGTTGATTAGCCTCACCTGCTTTCCTTTGTACACCTGCTGGTGATTCCCTCGTTTGCCCTACCCTATTTGTACCGGTTCTTTCCCTTTATTCCTCGCGGTGTCATTACCCTATGTCCCGTGAGCTCTGTATGTCTGTGCTTTTGGTTACCTACCTTTTGCGTTTCAAGTGTTTGGTTGTGTGGATTTTTGGATCTCCTTATCGTGAGTACTGAGAGTGCTGCCTTTTTGTGTTGGTTATTAGGTCCTGTGTATGGACATTTTCCCTGAGCCTCTTGTTAACTGACCTGAACCCAGACTCATCTGTACGTTCACCTTGTTGCCTACCTGCCAATACCTGTTTATATCGTACAATAAACCTGCTCCAAGCTTCCTCCTGTCTGTGATTGGGTCCTCTCTCCTAAATGCCCCGTGACACGTGTGGTTTCAGTAAAACGTCTCCACCACCACGGGGTGGGTTGCTATGAAATTTGGCACAGATAGGCACACCCTGACTTTCATCAAGCGTTAATTAGCAAATGATAGCATGCTAAGTGGTTAAGATGGTAAACACTACCTGCTAAACATTAGCATGCTGACAAAAGCATTTAGCTCCTAGGTACCTACCAAAACTGTAGCCTAATTTTGTTATAGGTTTGCATGTGTATCTGAGCGACGATGGCAGACTTGTGGTACTGACCTGCAGGGAAATTATGTAATCAGTCCCCGGCTTGAGACGGCTGGTATCCAGGTGCCAGATTTGGTTAAGCACTTCAGTGAGCTCCTGGTTGGTCTGTTGACTGTGAGAAGGCAAAGAAAACAAATGCAGGGAAATAAGTAGAGGAGTAGTGGCAGACAAGACAGAACTGGAAAACTGAATTAGTCTGTTTCTGACATTGAATCGTGCATTTTGGAATCTGCTGAAACTAATAAGATTTCCAAGAGGATTGTTTTTGTTCTTCAGAGACAACAGGCCTTTTTCACAGCAGACATTTTGACTTGTCATAGTGGGACAGATACTGGTGTTCCAATAACTAGTGTCAGTCATGACAGTGTGATGGTGAGCCAGCATGCACAATGACAGGACCCTGAAACTAAAGCAGCTAAGTTCAGCCATCATTCATTTCATTTACTGTGACATGGCGAGGCCTATTCTTTGGGCTAAAAAGTAAAAAGATTAACATATTTTCTCCATTTACAGAAATGATTAACTGATGTGTGATAACCTTCAAATTACTTTGTGATATATTTTTATCCTTGACTGGCCTGAATGTTCCTTTCCAACAGCAGCCTTTTACATTATAATCGAACACATTACATTCCCACCTAAAGTAAAGCTGCTCCTCCACAGCATCTACTGTTTACTCCACTACTGAGGTTAGAAGTGAGGCATCTTGCTGCATGTTGCACCCAGGGAGGAATAAATGAAAAAAGGTTTTTCACAGCCTGTCTGAGTTTGGAAGAGTTCCCCCTTCTTCTTTACCAACACTGATTAATTCAGCAGTTAAACCAATCAAATAGGAAAGCTCCTACTCACCATGGTACCCTTTTATGAGAATGTGTTGCTTTATTAATTCATTCAAATAACAGTAGTTAACAGGAAGTTGCTGTAATATACCAAACCAAAACCCTTCTTGGATAACAAACTCACCCTGTGGCTCAGTAGATGACAGGTTTTTCCACAAGTTTCTTGTTTGTTTTTTTGGGCCATTTATGTATGAAGTTGTGTACATGGGGGTTTGACGGTATAATAATGGTATAATAGTGTCTGGAAGTTAAGAATACACTTCCCCCTTTTCTCCGTAGTCACGTGTAGCTGGAAGTTTTGGTTTTATTTGAGGCGGCATAAATCTCAAAACTTCTGCAAACCAGACTACAGTATCTGCCAGGCTCAGTAGCACTAAAGAGAAAGAGGAGTAAAAAATTACCATTTCAAACAAATGCAGCTACAATGTGATCCCAGTGTTTAAAACACCCTCTTCCCAATCAAGAGCTGATCGACTGAAAATGTGTTGAAGATTTTACAGGTCAGCTTGCACATCGACTACTTAGTTCATGTTTTCTTTTTAAGTTTATTAATAAGTGTCTAGGTGAACAAGTAATGATCAGCTCTACATTAAAATCAAGCCAATGTTGTACTTAGTTGTCTGACGGGGGAGAGCCAAATCACCTGGGGGCCTAATGTTGTGTTGTTGTTCCCAGGCACCTGTCTAGTTCCTGGTGTTTTCTTTTGTTAGACAACACAATGCCAGCAGAAAACACCGGAGGAGCCAGTAGGGAAAACCTTGGCTCCATAAAATGACCCCACCTCCCTCCATTATTAAGTAAATGAAGGTTATCACATAAGATCCCAGATGCTGTTTTGTGGTGCAACTAAAACTTGGCCAAACAAATATGATTCAGGGTATAATGTGAGCCCATGAACGGTTGCATTCATGGGTTTAAAACCTTTATACCTGCTCCATCTCATCTTCACTGTACATTATCTTCAAAAAGTGACGCCATTAAAAGTATCTAAAAAAAATTAGAACATCTGCCGCACCCTTCCTGCCATACAGACAGGATGGAGGCAAGTGGCAGGAAGGGGCACATACTGATACACAAACAAGGGAGAACAGCTACAGGCTTTTATTGCAGCAGGTGCCCTTTCTAGTTGCCTCTGTCCTGTTTGTTCTGTTGTATAATTCAAACCACTAATCATTACCAGACCCTGCAGCACTCAACAACACAACAGCAGCCCTGATTCTTACACACAACATCCAGAAATCCACTGTACAAACCTGTAATCTTCACTGACAACAGCTGTTGGTCTGAGCCAGAAGGACGTGTTTTGGAAGGAAACAGGAAACACAAAACCTACAAACCATTACTTTTTCTAAGAACCGTGAGAAGTGTCGCGTTACAGTGCAGCTGTTTACATCTAATATTTCTGTCTCAGTTACCAAACATGCACAGAACAGGAGCTGAAGAAAACTTTTAAAAGATAATTATTCTGATGTATCGCTGTTAGTCAACCCGAGACTTACCCCTTTGCCATGGCACCGTTTAGTGGAAAAAGATATGCGGACTAATCATCCTCTAGCAAAACTACCGTTTTATGCGGGCAAGTTATCTGAGGTGTCAATCATGACGTTTCCAGGGGAACCAGCCAATTACAAGACAGGAAAAACCCTGCCCCCCTCCCATTAGAAGGGCGGATCCCACCCTGTGTTTGTACTAATAACTTGTAGTGGGCTCACCGTCTGTAAAGTCTGCTGTTCAACTCGTTATTGCAGGAGACAGAAACGCTAGACTGAGTTTTAATGAATGTTTTGTCTTAAAAATAGTTACTATATTGTAATTTCTTCATCCTGAGTTAGCAAATGAATAGAAAATGAGGCAATTTTGCTAGAAACAGACACATAAAGGCCTGTGGTTTCTGTGGAGTGAAATGTGTTCTTTGAAAACAAAAAGATATGTTCAAGTTTTCACGTTTTTATTTGTCATGTGCAGTCAACACAGGGGTCAGCAGTGCAATGAAATGTGCTGGACAAGAGTCGGTCAGCTCAGCAGTACAACAACTATATAAATGAGTCCAAAAAAAAATTTATATATATATATATGAGAGGACGGTACAGTCGCCTCACAGCTTGAGGGTTCTCGGTTCTGAACAAATGACCCCCGCGACCCTCTGAGGATAAGCGGTATAGATAATGGATGGATGGATATAATGTAGAGCGGTATGTACACAAGTATAAAGTGACAGTGTAGAGCAGATGATGCACAGATGGAAGTATATCTTTATGAGTTCAGTGGCCTGATGGTAGAAGCTGTTTTTGAGTCTGGTGGTGTGAACCAGATGGTAGCAGGAAGAACCGGCTGCGTGCTGGGTGGCTGTGGTCCTTGATGATGCTGTGAGTCTTCCTCAGGCATCGCAGGTGGAAGATGTCCTGAATGGAGTCTTTTTTTGATGGTGTGCTGTGCCGCAGAGACTAGGCCTACTGTCTGTAGTGCTTTGCGACTGGGCAGAACAGCCAGTCAGCAAGCTCTCGATGGCGCATCTGCAGAAGGTAGTGAGGATGTTGGCGTTCATACCAGACTTCCTCAGTCTCCTCAGGAAGTAGAGCCGCTGACGAGCTTTCTTGACCACAATGTCTGTGTGTAGAGTCCAGGAGAGGTCCTCAGTGATGTGGACGCTGCTCTTCCTCTCAACCACAGCTTCTCCAATGAGGATGGGTTTGTGTCCGCCTCCCTGTTGTCTCCTGTAGTCCACGATCATCTCTTTCGTTTTACTGACGTTGAGAGAGAGGTTATCTTGGCACCAGCTGGTTGGTGCCTTCACCTCCTCTCTGTAGGCCGTCTCATCGTTGTCTGTGATGAGGCCCAGGATGGAAGTGTCATCAGCAAACTTAAGGGTGACGTTTGAGCTGTGTTTTGAAACACAGTCATACGTGAACGGGGCATACAGGAGAGGGCTGAGAACGCAACCTTGCGGAGCACCTGTGTTGTGGGTCAGCGAGGAGGAGGTATGGCTACCGATTCTCACAACCTGGGGCCTGCTTGTCAAGAAGTCCAGGAGATCCAGCTGCAGATGGAGGAGTCCAGACCAATATCTCCGAGCTTAGAGATGAGTTTTGAGGGAATAATGGTGTTGAATGAAGCTGTAGTCGATGAGTCACATCCTCACATATGTATTCCTCTTTTCCAGGTGGGAGAGAGCAGTGTGTGTTGCCAAGGCGATGGTGTCATCTGTGGACCTGTTTGGTCTGTATGCAAACTGTAGAGGGTTCAGGGTGTCAGGAAGGAATGAGCAGATGACACTTCATGATGAGTGATGTTAGTGCAACAGGGCAGCAGTCGTTTAAGCAGGAGGCCACTGACTTCTTGGGTAACGGAAGAATGGTGGATGCTTTGAAGGAGGTGGGGACCACGGACTGACTCAGGCTGAGGTTAAAGATGGTGAACACCTCTGCCAGTTGGTCGGCGCACGCCCTGAGAGCCCGGCATGGGATGCCGTCCAGTCCTGGTGCTTTAAGGGGGTTAACTCTCATTGCTCCATTTGTGAACGACCATAGAAACCGGTTTTTCCTGTTTCAGTTTCTGCCTGTAAGTGGGGAGGAGTAGGATGGAGCAGTGATCTGCATTTCCAAACGCAGGACGGGGGCGGGATTTGTAACAGTCTCTGAATGTGGTGTAACAATGATCAAGAGTCTGATCACCTCTGCTCGTTGAAACTTGTTGTTATAACAAGAGTTATTATTAGCTGTTTCTATATTTTATGAAGTTATGTACTCTAAACCATTAAGTCTAAAAATTAACCCACATGTATTTAATTATTTAAAAACATATTAGGGAATAGAATTAACTAAAGGCAATTTGAATTATATTTTAATGTTTGCATCAGTTAAATGCAAATTTAAGTTAATGAATTAAAAGAGACCAGTTTATTATATTTAAACACATAAAAAGTATATACCTAATTATTCTGGTGGCACACTCCAGGCTTCACAATAATCCGGTTCATTCTCATGAACTTTAACATTTTATATGACTGTCACATTAAAAAACGCTCAAACTGTCTTCACAACACTGGCTTTTATTTTGAAAAACACTATCTGCCAAATGGAAGGAAGTAGACTTTTGCGCATGTTAAGCAGGTTGAAACAAAATGTTAAAAAGTACTGAACCTCATGAGGTCAGTTTCTGGTTATGAATGGGGAGCAGACAAACAATCTCTACTTGATATCTATAGGGCCTTAATGCAACCGTGTATTGATTATGGGTGTATGGTGTATGAAGCGGCAGCTAAGAGTGTTTTGGAAAAATTAGATAGAATACAGTTCAGAGCTCTAAGACTTAGTATTGGTGCAATTAAAAGAACACCTACTAATGCATTACTGGTAGAAGCTGACGAGTTACCACTACATCTAAGACGTAAAAAGTTGTTTCTGGCATATTGGGCTAAGTTAAAGGGCTCAGGAGAGGAACAACCTGCAACAAAAGTGCTGTGTGATTGCTGGGAATATTCACAACTCAAAGGTAAAGGATTTGGTTGGAGGATTAGTGCAGCAGCAGAAAAATATGGCTTAAATAGATTAGAGTATAGGCCAAATACCGTATGGGGTAATGTTCCTCCATGGATCCTCCCAGAACCTAAGGTGGACTTGCAGCTCGTGGAGAATGGATGAAAAGGGATGTGACAACACTGGATATGTGGTTCAAGATTATGTGCAGAGGAATTACTATAACTATAATATTTACTGATGGATCTAAAGACCCGGGGAGTGGACATGTAGGAACAGGAGTGTACATACCTGAGTTTGATGTAGTAATATGCAATAGACTTAATAACAGGTTGTCGGTATTTACAGCAGAGATAGTCGCTATAATTTTAGGACTACAATGGGTAGAAGAGGTGAGGTCTGAGAGAGTGTTCATTTGCATTCAAAAGGAACAATAAGAGATGATTTACTGATGGAAATATCTATGATAATGTTGAGAATACAAAGAGCTGCAATAAATGTACGTTGGTGTTGGTGTGGAGGGTAATGAGAAAGCAGATGAGATTGCAAAACGAGCGTTGAAATTAAGGCCAAATCATTAATAAGACAGGCAGTGAAGGATTCGTGGCAGAAGGAGTGGGAAACGGATATCAAAGGGAGACACTATTATAGCACACAGAAAACGATTAAGGGGAAGGTTTTCAAAGGGAGGTGCAGGAGAGAGGAAGTGGTCTTTTCAAGGTTAAGACTTGGACACACTGGTTTAAAATCAACTCTGTATTTAATGGCAAAATGTGTCTCAGATGAATGTGATGTGTGCAATGTTCCCGAAAATGTTGAGCATGTTATAATGAGGTGTAGTAAATTTGATTCAGAGAGGACCATCTTACGTGGCAAGATATGAGTTAGGACGGGGATGGAATTTGGAGGGGATTTTAGGGATGGGTGAGGAAATGTGGGAACGTTGCAAGGCTCTATTTTTATTCCTTAAAGATACGGGATTAATTAGATATAGTTTATTTTCTCTCTAATGTAACCTGAAGATGTAAAGCCCTGATGTTACACACTCCGATACAGTAGGTGGCGGTATGCACCTATTTACGTTGGCTTGCTATCAGCCAGTAAAATCAGAGAAGAAGAAGAGTTTTGCGCAAGCGCAACAGCTGCACACGTTATTTTGATTTAGTAACAGTATGAGATAGTCATGTTTAAATAGATTAATCACGCTGTTTACGTTGTTCATTGTCTCGGTGTTTCTCGTGTAGGCCTCTGGTTGGACTGTTAGTAGCTGTTATTAGCTGTTGCTCAAACTAGGCGACAGAATTCAGACAGAAAAAGCTGCTTAAAGAAAGCTAACTAGCCAGCTAGCTTAGCCCTCTGTAGCCACAAGTGGCAGCATGGCAGCTGTACTGGAGCTGATAGCTGGGAGCTACGAGCAAATCGCCTTTGGTTACCGAGTGAAAACTGATGAGAAAGTAAGTGTCTTATTTTGTAGGTGTCTGTGTGTATTTTCTCTTCTCTGTCACTGGGATTGATGGGTAGTCATGCAGGGCAACAACATGTGTGTAATGCTATGATCAAAGGTTTAATGTTCTTTAGTGGGATGAGTCTAACCTCTGTCGCATTCTCAGAAACCTAAATCTCATGTTTTTTTTCTCCCAGTTTCAGCATTTAAGTATTAATGAGTTATTAGTTCCCAATGGCTTCATGTATTTTTGTTTGTCATGCAGGAGTGGACAGCCAAGGCAAACTTCACACATCACGCCCACACAGCATCCATATCAGCTGTGGCAGCCAGTGAGAGGTTTGTTGTCACAGGAAGCAAAGATGAGACGATACAGCTGTACGACATGAAGAAGAGAGTTGAACACGGAGCTTTGCTGCATCATGAAGGCGAGTGTCTTGCGTATATCTTCTGTTTGACATCAAGTTGCGTGTACTGACTCGATGTAGAATAAGTAGCTGTGGCTCTCAGGATTTCTGGTTTGATTCCCACAGGGGCTTCCTAAAGATGTCCAACAGTGTCTGCAGCCTGTGGCAACATTCATGTGACAAAGTCCTTTAAATGTCAAGGACGCAGATTTTGATCGCAACAAAATTAATTTGAATCTTCACATAAGAAAAAATAAATGTAATTTAGAGATCTTGAGAAAACCGTTTTGTCACTTTTACATTCAATTTTTAATGCGATTTTGACTCTTGTTACAAAGTCACAATAAAATATGAATAATTACTAGTGTGTCCTCTTTAACCTCAGAATGTAGTTTTCTTGTAACAGGTGCTTTTTAAAAAAAACTAACTTTTATTGGTGTGGCGTGTTTGGGTTTTTTTGTTTTTTGCTTGGACCCTTAAATCCCTTTATTTATTTATTTATGTTGGAAACCAGGTGTTTCCTTCCTTCTCTCCCTTTATTTCATGCCTAGTTCTCAAACCTCCCCTGTATTGCACAGGCACCATCACCTGCCTGGAGTTTTATGGGACGTCTCATTTACTGAGCGGAGGAGAGGATGGACTCATATGTGTGTGGAGCACGAAGAAGTGGGAGTGTCTGAAATCCATCAAAGCTCACAAGTAAGTGCACAGAGAGAGAGATGAGAGGTTCTGCTGCAGAAGCACTGAGATGGTTGTGTTTGTGTGATTGTTGTCTTGTATTTTGTTGGATGGGACGAGTCAAAGTAACTTACCCCTCTCGTTTTCCCCAGAGGCCATGTCACATCGCTGTCCGTCCATCCATCTGGGAAACTTGCACTTACAATTGGGACAGATAAGACTCTCAGGTAAAATTCACAGCTCTGCTGGAAAGTCTGTGAGGTCCGTGATGATCAATCAAAAATGACCATTGCGTCTTTTAATCTTTTTTAGAACATGGAATCTAACTAACGGAAGATCAGCCTTCATCAAAAACATAAAACAGAGTAAGCCTCCTCTTGGATTGTGAAGTTAAAGAATGTTCTGTTTAAGTTCTTTTAGCAATATTAGTATGTTTGAAATTACTTTTTCTCTACACTTTTATCAGATGCACACATTGTCAGATGGTCTCCAGATGGGGATAAATATGTGGTTGTGGTGAATGACAAAGTGAACATCTACGACCTGGAGACGGCCTCTGTGACGGGGACAGTGACAAACCCCAGGAGGATCTCATCTGTTAAGTTCTTAAATGTGAGTTCTCTGACTATGACTCTGAGAAACTTGCACTTACAATGACATATGTGTCTGCTTTTACACCAAGATTAGACAGTAATAAGCGACTTTAGAATAAGTTTAAATAGATGTTGTAACCCTGCTTGTTTTTCAGAGCTCCATCCTGGCTGTCGCAGGAGATGATGAAATTGTGAGGTTATGTGACCTGGGAAAAGAGAAATGGGTGTGTGAGTTTAAGGCTCATGAAACCAGGTAAATTCATAGCGTTTACTTCACAGATCTACCAACATGTATGTCTGAAAGTTATTAGGTGCAGGTGTTTTTCTATGTGAATTTAAAGTATTTGGAGCTGCATTTCTAAAAACATACTTCTGATGCTGAGAAGAGAGCGGGACTTGTCTTTGTAAGAATTAAATGCTTTGAAAGTTACTGATGTTTTTTTATATATTAAAATATCTTCATATTGCAGTGTTTATTTGACCTCTCATGTCATATTGGTGAAAAGTAAGTGAACAAACCTGCATCCTTTTACGATTTCAGAGTGAAAGCGGTTGACAGTTTCATGATGGAGGATTACTGCGTGATCGTGACGGCTTCAAACGACGGATATATGAAAATGTGGAAACTCCAACTAAAAGAGGCACGTCTTGAGTGTTTATTTATGAATATTTGATTTGATGAAGCCATTTACTTGTAACTTCAACCGAATTCCTTAAACATTCACATTTGCAGCGACAGCGTATGTTTTAAAATAACATTTTCCCTTAGTGTCATTACCTACTGACATACAATATATCTGCTCTGCTAAGCAGAATAATAAAGTTCTTTTTAAATGCAATAAAAACTAAAATAAGATTTTCAGATATAATCAGATAAGTAGTAAAAATAAAACTATCTGTTACAAGAATAAAATTATATTAACAAGTCTGTTTAAGGAAAAAAACCCAAAGATAAGCAAAATCACACTGTTGTTACCAGGCGAACTGCTGTTGATGTAACAATGTACTGTCCAGCAGGAGCTGGAGTCTCCCACTCTCCTTGGAGAAGTGAACACAACAGCCAGACTGACCTGCCTCGCTGTGTGGAAACCATCATCAGTGCAGCAGACCCCTGAGAAACCAGCAGCTAAGGCAACAACATCTGAAGGTAGTCGTCCTGCAACCACTTCATCATCATCTTAAGAAAGATATTTGAGCTGTAGATGTTAGCGGGTATACTGAGGCTGGTGATTTTTTTGTCTTTTTGTTGGTTTCATGTTGATAGAGATGCACTGTAGGTAGTTCAGCTTTCTCCCACTAGAATCTAGATAAATAAAGAGCTCCATCTGTTTGCTTCTGTCCACAGAACTCGCTCGGGAGCTTTCAAAGACGAAAAGAGTCCGAATTGCAGCTGAAGAAGTCGTTCTAGAAGATGAGAGCAAACCCAAAAAGAAGAAAAAGGGCGGTGGCAAATAAAATGGAAAATAATAAATCTGTTTTATTATTCATACTGTTTTATGTCAGGTCTTATTTGGTCACATATGTATTTGCTTTTTGTGGTTGCCACAGGGAGGTGATAAAGTACAGCTCTTAAGTGCAGATGGTATGAATATATTTGCTGTCAACACTGAACAGAAGAAAAATGACAATGGAAAATGAGCTGGGCAATAATAAAAATGTTTTATAATCCATGGACCGCTTTTGATCTTTAGTTATGTTGTCAAACATGCATTTACTCATGGTTACCACTGGATGGTGATAAAGCACAGCTGCTGATTGTATTTATATTTGCTGTCATTGTGGGAAGATAGACATGAGTCGGTTATGAGACATCGCTTTCTGCCTTTGGCACTGTTCAAGACAGTTAAGATTAAGTAAAAATAAAACTTGAAAATCGTTGCATACTTTTATTTTGTATTTCTGCTATATGACACCGGAAGTGACATGCTCAGGGTAACGTTCGGAAGTTGCTAGGTGCAGGTATGGAGGACGGGTGCTATTTTAAACTTTATTTCAGAATTCAGATATTATTAGCTAATGTTTCCGATTAGTTTTAGTAGGTTTGGTGGGATAGTTTGATAGGAAAACGACGAACTGTTGACAAGCTTTGGTACAGTGTTGGTAAATCGAGTATTCCTCACATTAATCTCAGTCTTACTCCAGCAGCAGCAGTAACGTTAAATCTGGTTTCTGGACATGGCTGTAGACTGGATTGGGTACAGCTATGCTGCTCTGGTGTCAGTCGGAGGAATCATAGGTTATGTGAAAGCAGGTAGGAGAGACACACCGACATTATTTAGATATACATACACAGTGGCTAACTACTACAGTGGTGGAGGAAGTAGATTGTTAATACCACACTGAAAATAGTCTGTTACAAGTAAAAGTCCTGCATTGAACATGTTACTTAAGAAAACGGCCCCTGTGACTGATATATTATTATATATTATAATAGAGGTGTTTCTAGTATTGACCTCATAAGAAACACCTCTCAGTATAACACAATACAATTTGACAGCGCCACAAACTATAGCGTCCAAAATGATCACAAAGTTCAATCAACACGTCTATAAAACAGTTTCAACAAAACATTATACCCTTCACAAAGGGAGGATTTTTAGCAGGGATGTTGTGTTATAGCTAGGTGTTTACCTAATAATCTGGCAACTTAAGTGTGCATGTACAGTGTAACCCAGAGGACAAGTTCACACACTTCTGTCCTGAGTTAAAAGGCATTCTGGGAAATGTAGGTAATTAGTTTCTGAGTTAAAAAGTGGAGAGTTTGATTGAAATTTGATTCATTAGTTCATTTCAAAAATAAAACCCAGCTGTGTTTCCTCCACAGGCAGCGTCACCTCTCTGGCTGCAGGGCTCCTGTTTGGCCTGCTGGCTGCAGTCGGTGTTTATCTGGCATCTCAAAATCCCAAGAATGTCTGGCTTTCACTAGGTGAGCAAGTTTAGTTTGTTAAACTGTGACAGTGTAGCTGCAGCTTTCATAAACACAGGGCAACAACTGTTGCAGGCACCTCGGGGACTCTGGCTGTGGTGATGGGGCTGAGGTTTCTCACCTCCTGGAAGTTCATGCCAGCTGGTTTAATAACTTTAGCAAGGTAATACACAATTAAAATTTTTTCTTTTCAGTTTTTACTCTCCCTCTGATAATTATTTCCAATATTCTGCACCATGTAGACCTTCACCTTCAAGGACTTGACACAGAAATTAACACATGTACTTTTCAGTCCTTTTTTCAACCATGTCCTGGTATAAATGTTTTAATTTCTTTTCAGTGGACTGATGCTGGTGAGGATCAGCACGAGAATGCTAAAGAAACCGCGTGAAGCTTGAAAATATCTAAATATACACTTTTTCTGTTTGTCTGAATCTAATTTGTGCTCCCACATACTGTTCATTCACACACATTCCCTCAGTGTTTCTATTACAGTCTGGTTCTGTATAAAAAATGTAATATAAAATATGTGATTTAAGAGAAAAGGGTCACTGGCCAACAAAACTGATCCATCTAAAAGTTTTATCTAAAACCTAAAAAAAATCTGTCTATGATAATACAAAGCAATTTTTTATGTGATGTTTTTAGTTTGTACATGTATATTTTCACTGTGTCTGCTGCTGTAAAATAATAAATGCACCCACTTTAATAAAAATGTTTTATTTCATTTTCTAGTCTATTATATAAAAAATACTGACAGTAGAAGTCATGGGGACACTTGTACAAGAATAAACATTTAATAGCATGGCAAATGTAACAAAACAAACTAGCAGGAAACACTTCTGAACATCCTCTGAAGTCTGTATTTCCTGGCAAAAGGGCAGTGGGGATTTTTCCCATGAGTCACTGGTGGAGCAGAGCGGACTGCTGTGCTACTGGTGGCCTCCGTATTTGGCGGTCCAGTCCACTCGTCCGTGCACTGGCTGGATGTTTGTGCTCCTTGAAAAGGCGCTCTTTTCTGTAGCGCTGGATCCAGGGATCTGAGGATTCAGAGATCTGCTTCTCCGCCCTTCGTATTCTGGGAAGATCATCATGGGAGAGAAGGAAAGTGTGTTTAGGCGATACAAAGTGACGTCAAGATGCAATTCTTGAATGCATATTTATTTATTTATTTATTTTTTACCTTCATATGAGGGCAACAGTTTATTTGAGGAGTTCTTGCTCTTGGATGGTTTGATTTTAGACTCAACTCTTAGATTAGCAGCAGATGACAGATCAACTGCAAGATTCACAAAAAGAAAGTGGGTAAAAATTCAGGTTCAAAGGCATGAAACTGAACAGATTCATTCAGTCAGGGTCTGACAGTTCTTCACCAGTGTCAATCCTCTCGAGACACTTCTATCTTTCAGGGAGACAGTGACTTCTTTCTAACTCCAGGGAGCGTTTTGCTAAAGTATGATGGAAGAGAGTGAACTCGTACTGCACTTCAAACACAAAGAATTAGTTTCCTGCACCGTCTGACCTGATTGGTACCAAGTAAGTCTGACTTAACCTTTATTCTGTCTGAGAGAATAAAAAAGTCCTCTGTTGTGACTCACTAGCAGAGGTGCCTCCTATCGGTGCCAGTGTAATCCTCTGTCTAGCCGCTCCTGTTTCCATCTTCTGAAAAGGTGACATGTATGTCTTCGTTGGGTTGTTGGAGTTGCTCAGGAAGGAGTCTGGAAAGGATAATAAAATTCATCACTGCTTAAAACTGTAATCAATAATGTAAACCACTCCACTGATGTCTTTACTTACAGTTACTTTTGTATTGCTTTAGCTTGAGAGTTTAGAATATCACACCAAACAACTAATTATACTTCACAGACTGTAGTTTCCTTGTGGTCCTTTGTGTTTTGTGTCTTGTACAGTATTTCAACAATGTCAGTAATCTCAAGTAGAGACACCTACAATTCTGTGAACTCCTAAATTTTGAGAGATACCTTCAGAAAGATCAAGATCCTCCAGGGCCTTTTCTTTTAGAGGCTGCTTATCTGTTAGTTTAGGAAGACTAATGTCTAAAAACACAGGACAACATAGGAAGAAAAGAAGAGGATTGAGTGGGGGAGGAAAACAGCTGCAGAACACAATGAAAAGAAAATAGGAAATCTGATGTGTACTTTAGTATTTATTAATTTTGGTCTGGCTGCTTCATACTCTCATAAACAGAAAAGTAATACCTGCTTTTTGTGTGAATAATAAAGGTTTCCCCTTTTCACACTGTTGGGTCAACAACCATGAAAAGAGCCCCCCCAAAAAATCCTCTTTTCAGCACATAAGAAATAAAAGCTGGCAGCATGATACACTGATGTTTTTTTCCAGCATGATGCTGTAATTAGCTGCTGTAGTTACAAAACTATATTTCGCTTGCCCTGCCCTAGGATTGAGTCATAACAGAGATGTTGGAAGCCATTTCGAACTTTGTAGAACTTGAATGTTTCACACGATGACATGTTACTTTAAAACTTGTGTCAAATTGTCTTTTCAAATAATTAGAAGCATTTTTTACACTGCTTGAAATATCAGATGGGAGTGGTTTGCTGCATCAGGTCAGAGCAATTAGAAAACCTTCACCAGGGTGTCAAATTAACTCCCTTACAGCACAAAAAATTGTAAAATTGCAAACAAATTTCAGATAAATCAACAAGGGTGTAATGTGACACTTTGAAGTGAGTCCTGTATTTTTTTTTAGAGTACAGGATAGGACAGAACAAAGTATTTCTATGAATATTTTGGGCAAAGAAAAACATACTTGTTTTTTTTGTAGCCCTTGCCAGGTGACCCAAAAAAATTCCCTCACTGGCATTGCATCTAGCATATCATCTATTAATTTTATGTACTTTCATTGTGTGGCTGCTCACTAACTCCTCATATCCAGAAACGGTCTCACCTGCTATTCTGAACAGGTATCGACGCTGCACATAAAGGTTCTCCCGCGTGTGTCCTCAAATCTTTCTTACCTTTATGTAGAGGGAACTCCAGGCCCTGTCCTCTGGTTAAACACGAGCTGCCCCACAGGTTTCTGCCAACCACCTGACTTCCCACTGAGTTGTTGCTGTTTTTGGGATTTATGCCTGAAAAACAGCTCAGAATGAACTCACTGTACCTGAGCCCACACACCAATTTGCCCAGATCTGATGGAACTATGTCATATTTAGATTTTGCACCTACAGTATGTGGACAGTACAGTATGTACATTATTAGAGTTGTTTGTATTAGAAAACAGTAACGCCAAACATGTCTAATGTGTACCAAGTGATCCAACAGAAACAACTGTTTTCAACTCTAATGTAATATGTTGATATTTACAGAAAGTATTTAAATTAATTCATTTCTTAATTTTCTGTGATATTATTGATTTGTTTTTAGTGTTTGGATTACAGTTTTTTGCTTCACTGTGTAACTTAAGCAACATAAATTAAGTAACATAAAGAAATGTAAACCTAAGACTCCTTGGGGAGGCAGAGGAACTGGACACACACAGTAGATCATTTTTCCTCACCTGGCAGATATCTGGACTGGCGGAGGTAGTGCTGTTTGGCAGACAAGATGGTGGATTCAGCTCTGTCTAACCGACAGCCGGGCCCATCCGGTGCCCTGTCCTTCAGAGAGCTGATAGTGGGCTTTTTGGAGATGGAAACTCCAGCGTCTGCATCCTCACCGTCGTCCCAGCTGTCGGCGGACTTGAAAGACGTCTGGCCCCATCGGCGACGTCCTGTCCTCACTCCAGTTGAGCTGTTCTCTGCTCCTGTGGGAGCAGCTCTTGTAGGCTGTATGTAAATGAACATACAAAGTAGAAAAAAAAGATCTGTAAGCCCCAAGAAGGTCCCATTCTGACATTTAGACACTGTACCTGAGCGATACCTACAGCCTGACAGCTCATCGGTTGCCTTTTCACCAGGCTGAGAGGTTCCTGCTGCCCCTCTGTCAGCGTGGTGGAGCACATTGCTTGTTTTGTACTTGGCTCCATGTTGTCCTGAGGTAGAATGATCTGCTGAAGGGGCTGGTGGAGAGATTGGCTGCATGTCTGCAGCTCTGCCTGAGTCTTACTCGGCTTGCCGGACTCTGTGTCCGTCTTACAGAGGGACAGAGGCTTTGTCTTTGCAGCCGCCTCGGACATCTTTGCCTGAGCCTTGTGCTGCTCTGAGTACTTAAGAGGAGCACCGAGTGCCTGGCCGACATGGAAGTATGGATACCGCAGAGCCTGGAACACAAACAGTACAAACCAAAGGAAAAATATCTGCGATGACATCTTTTTAGTTCATGTTCAAGCTAAAGATTTTGATTTTCCACGAATGAGAAGCTTGAAACATGGATTAGACATATTAATTATGGGAAAAATGTACAGAAAAATAAATGATACATTAAATTTAAATTGAGCCATATCAAAATAAAAGTGCAGACAAGAACATGGAAATAAGGCAACGGGTCCTTATTTACAGGACATGGAATATTATGTAAGATGTGTCTTGTAAAGTGAGACAAACCACCACAGCACATTTCTTGCAGAGCTAAAGGCTGAAATGTAAAATAGATTCATAAATATGTGGAGCACTGGAAACAGTATGCAGCATTCTCCTTTTTTTGTCATTTTACATAATGATGTGCGTCTGTCTCACACTTTGAATGAGGTCAGTGGACATGCATTGCCTCAGTAGTACATCCAGATGTCAAGTTTGGTATTACAGTAACTGCCAAGGTAAGCTGATTGATTCCCACTTGGGCCTACCACGCTAAAAATAGATGCACTCAAAGGTACTCAAAGGTGCTCAGGATAAAAGCATTCACCTAAAGGACTTGTGTTACTTTGCAAACACTGTCACCTCAACATCTGTCAGTTGTCTTCGCTCTAATCTTTGTACGTTTTGTGTTTATTCCAACCAATCTATGTTAATCCTTAATGGGTTTTAAATGTACCTGAGCAGCACTTGGTCTTTTCTCAGGGTCCCACTGCAGCATGTCTTTCATCAGTGTGATCGCCTCGTGGCTGGCGTTGGGGATCAGGGATCTGAGGCTGGTGGGAACACACTTTGGGAAGCGGAAGTTCATCGAGGTGGCCAGGTTGTAGCCCTCAGGCCAGTCCGACTGATGTGGTGAGAGACGAGGAAACAACGAGGCAGTGTTTTACTTTGTAAAATGTAAAATTTTCCAAAAAAAACCTTCCCAACACAGAAAAATAAATGTGATTAAATAGTTTGATGTTAGCATCATAATATGGCAAGGGAATTGATTTTGGTTGCATGCACCATGACAGCAGAACCGCAACATACGTATGACACCTGTTGCAATGGTTCACCTTCTTCAGCGTTCCCAGCACCTGACAGATCTTGAAGATCTCGTCCACCTCGCTGTTGCCAGGGAACAGGGGTCTGAGTGTGTAGAGCTCCGCCATGATGCATCCCACGGCCCAGATGTCGATGGGTGAGCTGTAGGAGTTAGACTTTAGCAGAACCTCTGGGGCTCGGTACCTGTCGTCACAGCACAGGAGGATATTTATGGAACATTTGCAAATAGTGAATTAACTCTACTCTTGCTTTGTTAATGTCCTGTTTTCCATGCTTTATTCCTTCACTATTTGTTGCTCAATTAACAAAATTTCCCACCAGGGTTCATTTATTTAATCTTATGTTACACAGAATAAATGTTTGTGTCTCTTACTAGCAACTCATGAGATCTACTACTGTGTTGATTGTTAATTAAAGGGTTAGTTTACTCATATTACAAAAGAGCATATTTTCTCACTTAACCCTGGTGTGGTATCCAGCCAGGTGGATCGGAATGGTTTGATTTGTCCGGGTTTTAAGACATCCGTCTCTGAGATATCTGCTTTCACTCGAATACAATGAAGGTGAGTGGAATTTGTATGTTTGATGCTCACAGTGCACAGATGCTCTCTTTCCAGAAACAATGTCCTGGTTGCTCTGGATGATCTAGACTTCGCTGTGAACAGTTTTCATTGGAACTATTTTCTCTGAAGAAATGTTCCCAATGAAAGCGGTTGACAGCTTGTTCTTTAGATTATCAAGAATATGGGGTCATTGTTTCACTGTTAAATTTTCTAAATGTAATTTGTCACTGCTGTCAGCACCACAAGCAAAATCCCATTCGCCTTCTTGGTATTCAAACCAAAACTATCTGCATAGCTAAAAGAGACAAGTGAGAATTTTTTGTTTTTGCAGTTTGGGTAAACCAACTTTTTAAGAAAGAAACACACAGATATTTACATATTTTTGACTGACTGAATGCAAGAATATATTTTTAATTTTTGTCTGAATCCCAAATTTGATAACATATAGTATGACATGTTATTTTGTCAACAGAAAGATTAAAATTGAAGTTGATAGTATAGCAGAAGTAGTTAATGCAGGGTTCGTACATCTTTTTAGAGTAAAATTCAAGCACTTTCAAGGTACCTAAACCAAATATTTCCAGACTGTCAAAGAACATCTAAATTGTCACTATAAATGCCAGGAGACAAAATACAAATATGACGACGGGATTGTTTCATTTCAAATTTTAAAAGAGATCAATGTTTACATGAGAGATTGTGTAGATGATGAAACACCAGATTATGTTGAAAATCAAGCATTTTTCAAGGAGTATATTTGAATTCAAGTATATTCCTAACCTTGAAAACATAACGGTTAAAATTAAGCATTTTCCAGACTTTCAAGACTTTGTATGAAGCCTGTCAATGAATGTTTTTATGTAGTATAAATAGAGGACATCGGCTGACTGAGCCTGAATAATCTCAACATTGATTATCCTCCGTCTAGTCAGTTTGTCTTCCTCTCCATCTCCTGAACGGATTTACTTTTCTCTAGTCAGTATAATCTAAGAGGCTTTTTAAGTGATATTACATCAGGTGTTACTGTGAGTCAAAAGTTTGATTCAGGTCAGACTGCAGATCAACAGCGTCCATCAGATGTTGCTTCGTCTACAGGAATTACGTGTGCATTGCTCTGATATCATCTTGTAGACAAATCAGCCTCACCATCTTGTGGACACATAATCGGTGTAAGGTGGCTGTGAGCGGATTTCCCTGGCTAGTCCAAAATCAGCAATCTTAACCAGCTCCGGGCCGATGCAGAGCAAGTTCTCCGGTTTCATATCACGATGGAAGTACCCTGAAAAACACAAGGCAGTCAGATAAACCTGTGCTGATGCTGATATTTGTCTAGATCTGCATTATTGTCTCAAACAAAATAGTTACTGCCTCTAAGTTTCCACTACTATCACAACCACTACTACTTTTACTACTAAAAATCACATGACTCTCTATCACAATTTGATGTTTTGTCAGATGAAACATAGTTAAAACATCTCTGACAAAAAAAAAGAAAGAAGATGACAGAGCACAGTAAAGCCAAGCCTTTAAGGAAGTGGAAAGGAAAAGAGAAAGACAGGAGGAGTCTCTTACCGTGCTTATGCACAAATGCTAAGCCAGACAACACTTGGAACAGAATGTTCCTTATCTCATTTTCAGAAAACATCTTATCTTCCCTGGCAGCGGCAAAGTGGTAAAAGACAAAAGAAAGAAAGAAGGAGGGGATAAAGAAAAAAACAATGCAAACAATCACGCCTTATTGAAGTGGGAATGACACCAGCACCCACAAGCACTAAAAACAGTGCAGATTTTTTTTTTCCTGAGAAGAAAAACTTGTTCTGTTAAGCTCTGGTACCACTCACACCTCCTCTTCTCACTGAGGACACAGGGGAAGTGAGTCATTTTTGGCTGGAGAAAATCCTGTGATGCCTGTTGTCATATCAACCGTTCAGCATTCAAACACTTTTCAGGTTTAGATATGTCGTTTTCTGTTTACCCAATTATAGCAAGACAGTGCTGACAGCTTGATAACACAGCATTTTATAAGACAGAAAAGACAGAAGAGTCGTTTTTTCTCCAGTCTGAAGTCACCTACCATGTTTATGAATAAAGGACAGTCCCTGTAATATCTGAAATGTCATGTTTCTGACGACTGACTCAGGGAACAACTTGTTTCTGCAAAAACGAAGACCGACACATGGTGACTCAATCTGACGCAAATCATTCTCACATTCCCAATAGTAATAAAAAGACTGCACAACTATATCACAAGAATAAGTCCATGTACACAGCTGGTAAAAGGCCTGTGAATAAATGCATGTGTAACTTTGCTGCCTGGTGTGTTCTTACCTTTCTTTCATGAGCTGATAGAGGTTTTCTTTCATATACTCAAAGACAAAGTAGAGGTAGTCATTTTCTCTGATGACTTCCCTCAGTTTCACCACATTAGCATGGTTCAGCTTCTTCAGTGACTGATAACACAAAGTATTTAGGAGACACATACAACAGAGTCATTAAGAATCAGCACATTATGTAACTACTGAATTAAAATGTCTGAACACTGTGTCTGAAATAAGCTTTTTCTCTGAAATATCAGTTATACCACAAAAATCTATCCAAAATAATGTATGTTAGATATAATTTGCTGTCCTAATAGCTTTACTTGATTCACAATTCTTATATGAGCTGGGGCTTAATCCAGAGGAATATTGCAAAAACAAGGGCAGGAAAGACTGGTGGTTTAAAATGATAATATTGCCAAAGTGTGGCAGTTCTTGCGTATATACTGTATTTAAAGCTAGTGGAGATTTCTTGTCTGACTATAATGATTCTCACCTTCACCTCTCTCAGATTCAAGCACTCATCCCAAGAATAAAACTTCCTCTTCATCCTGTTGAAAAAACAACAAAAAGATTTGCATGACTATATGATGATGATGATGAGTCCGGCTATAAATGGATTTAGCACTCACTTGCTTTGGGAGAAAGCTTTGTTCACTCATACACTGCTGAGTGCCTACCAGAAGAACTTCATTTGGGCAAACTTATTTTTTAAGTTTTTGGGACACTTTGACATGGATTTGTACATAAAAACCTTGCCTAGTGCAGCTTTAATGCACATATTGACCTGCTTTATTGAAGGTGCATGACAAATTTTGTAAACAAGTCTGGTTTACTGTATAAAAGCTACTATATAATATGTTTCAGAGCTTTCTTTCTTGGTGAAAAAATGTTGCATCACTGTTGTAAAAGCAGCATCCTGGACAACACTGCTGTATTGAAATGTACTTTATTGAAATGTTTTACATGTGTAACCTTTTTTAACATTTCGTTCTTTGCTGGAGACTTTCATTATACATTTCCCATCCTCCAGGGGCAATACTATGTGGTGTACTTTCACTCCTTTCACTGTCATCAGTAGTATCAGCTTGCACTATAACCTTACATTTACAAACAGTGCCTGGCGAAGCCTCGTTAAACATTCATTATTAATTTCTTGCCAGAGACAGATTCGTAAACAGCTTATGATTAAGATGTGGTCCATTCCAAGAGTTTATTTACCCTAAAATGACTACACATGATGCACATTAAGGCAAAACGTTTGACTCAAAATGAGTCAAAAAGACGCAACATGTTTGAGTCTAGAGCCTTGAAGCACCTTGCAGCAGCCCCTCAGGGTTTAATCAGCTTAACACTTCCAGACAAAACAACACAGCGTGTCCCTGGCGTGTTTATTGGCGCTACACTCACCTCTTTATGGCCACCAGGTCCCCAGTATCATTGCTCTTGCCCAGGAGAACACTGCCATACGTGCCGTCCCCCAGCTGCCTCAGCATGGTGTAGCGGTTCATCGTCCACAGAGAGCCCTGCCTCTCCTTCAGCGAAGAGCCTTGACAGTCCCACACAGTCCAACAGTTGGTCATTGTAAGCACAGTAACATCCTTCCACAGATCAACGGCCCCCTACGCTGCTCTATCCTGCTGCTACTGTGAGGCTAGTCAAACGCTTTTACTCTAGAAACACAGAAATAAAACATGAGTGTTCACCCTTTACCTTTCTCTCTGCAGACTGGTGATGAAAGGTGGAGGTTTACCTGGCGAGGGAGCGTGGAAAAGTGACGCTGTCTCAATCCTGCCTGTTGCACTGTAGCTAACCTATCCTCCCCTAAGCCTTGACGTCGGACAGAGGAAGGGCGATCCCCTGCTAGGGAAAGTGGATTAAAATTGACGTGTGATTAAGAATGTGTGCCAGAAAACAGGCTCACATGGTTTTAACTTATCAAGTCGACTGAGTTTGAAAATAGGACCATGTTGACACATTTGTGTTTTGTAAGGTGTGATGAATTTGATCCAGAAACAGAGGGCTTTACCTGCCTTTGGCTAACACTGATCACATACAGGTGAGCAAGTGGTCTTGAGAGTTGTGTGAATGCCATTTCAAACTATTTGACTGTCATTTGGAGGATGTTTTTGACCAAAGAACCATGACCTAGCTGTTGACTATGACGCTCACCTCCTGTACTGTCAGCCCTGATTTAATTCAATATCTCCTGCTTTTCTTTTATATCCAATTAACCCACATTTTTGCAGTGGGCCGGACCTGAGAGTACATCTTGGCCAGAGTTTAACAAATTAGGGCCAGTGTATTTATAACTGACATAATAGCACAGGTTAGTGCAAGTGTAGACTAGTTAGTCACAATGGCATCACTTTCTAATATGGTACACTTTCTAAAGGAGTTATAAGTTGTAACAACGGCTTTATTAATAGTTAATAAATAATGTAATAATGCTTTATACCTTCTAGCCTTCTCTCTCCTTGGGTCTTTTCTAGAATTTGTATGCCATGCCCAGTAGCAGCAATTCACATATGCATGTACCACTAGTATGTGTATTTATTTTATTGCCAGTACATATAATTATTGGTTATTATTTTCTTTCTATTTGTCTTTGTGTTATGAATTATTTTGTTGTTGTCACTGTTTAATTCATTTTATTTTTTGGGTCATAAGTCCAAGTCATTGTTGTTGTTTTCTCACCAGCACAGTCTTTCTTTATCCAAGTTTTATTGTTTTGATTCTTGTGCAAATAAAACAAAGGACTAATTTAAGAGCTAAAAAAGACACCTCAAGTGTCCTGCTAGTCCTGCTAAAGTGGTAGCTTTAGGATTAGGGATGTGGGTTTTAATATATTACCTGACACCAACTGCTTAAATTTAACCTAATTATACTGTAAGAACCTGAGTACATAACTTGAAATTTGACGTTATTATCTGTCTTTTCGATAAAAATAGGATTTTTGACGTTGACTAATATTGAACAGAACATCACAAACTTCAATATGTTGATGCTAAACCGATCCAGGATTCGCTTTTACAATGTCTAACCATTTCATCACGGTGTCTGAAAACTTTATCATAATTTAGCTAGTTAGCAGCCTGCTAAAGGGTAAATACAGTAAGCTAAAGAGCAAAATAAGCTAACCTTATCAAGCCCTAATTGTCAACCATAAGATCTAACAGACAGTTGTTACTGAATATCTACTATGTCTTAAGTCTTTACACTTAAGTAAAATAAACCCACCATAGGAGACATGTCCGTGCTGATGCTCGCTGGAGAGAAGAGAGAGATGCTGCCAGCCCTGTCCGTTTGCAAGGGCGGCTTCCTGTCTCCTAGGCAACGCAGAGACTTACAAAATAAAATGAAATAAAATCACATTAATGTACTTAATAATATACTATGTACAACACGTGCACTGTGGTAGACGTATAATATTATGCGGTATATGAAATAAAACTAAAAATATATAACTCAAAACAAATCACAAATATTTGAAAATAATAATAACATATATAATGTGATGTGTAAATATACAATATCAATACAAACATATTATATGTTTAGTAGATGTTCAGGAGCTTTCAGTTGTATCACAAAATCTTCATCGGCAGATGGAGTTTGAGTCGTTGGAATTGTAGATTGTAAATTTCCATTTTTTCTGAGCACTTTAAGGGCTTTCTAGTCCATGGTGGCTTAATGGTTGCGCTTGAAAGTTTATTGGAAACAGTAATGGACAAAACAATCTCATCACAAAGTCCATTTAGCAGCTGTTCCAGACCTTTTGATCATATCTCACATCTGTATACTAGGTCAAAAAGAAACTTTCAGTCTTAACCTTTAGGCCAAACATGGACAAAAAGTCCTACAAATGCACAGAAAAAAATGAAAAGTTGAACATTAACAATTCAATGACAACTGTGCAAACTCCATCTGTTGACAAAGATTATACGATCAAAAGCTCCTGAACAGCTTCTAAATGGACCTTGTGGTACTACTGTTTCCAAGGTCAATAATAAAGTTTCAATCTCAGCTTTTTTCACAACATTTTATATATATATAGAGAGAAAGAAAGACACAGATACAAAGACATAGACCTTCATATGATCACATTTAGGGCATGGCTGTATTAATATGTAAGGGTGCTCTTGGCTAAAAAAATAAATAAAAATGCTGTTGGGTGTCTATTGACCCCTCCCACAAACACAGGGCCTCTCTACAACACAGGGCCACAAAATTAGGTAACAGCGATGAATGGATGTCGTACTTTAGTGGTGCAAATGTACAGTTAATTACATAATTAAAAGTCAAGTGACATGCTGTGAACCTGGAGACCACAGAACGTCTGAGGGCGAGTTGGCGATCCAGCCTTGAATTTGGGTTATAGTGCAAATGAGTCTATCAAAATAGTGCACATTTACTTTCAAACTACATATGGTTTATACTATTTGATCCAAAAGGTGAATATTTACTTTACCAACATATGTGTGCTGTTGCAGAAGTAACCTATAGTGAAAAGTGTAAACTTACCTGAGATATTGTATGTAGGTTATTTGACTTTTGACATGTGTTTTACAAGTGCTCCATCTAGTGGTTCATGCTCAACCCTGCATCTGATTGTGACTTTGGCCCCCACAACCCAGGTAAATCCAACCTTTTCTGACCCCTAAGTAATTATACATATCACAAAGGACCTTGATCAGTAAATACTTAATTCCAGTGACACTGTGTTGTTGTACAAACAGTCTCAGTGAAAGTGGGGATCCAAATATTTTAACATATATATTATATAAAGTTTTACTACATTTGAATCAAACAAACAGCAAAATTAAAACATTCCTTTAATACCCAACGACCCTTGAAAGGTCCCAGGACCCCAATTTGAAGACCGGATATTTCGTCCACATATAGCCTAGGACACTTGGACGGCTTTAAAGCTCAAAATAGGTCCTGTATATTTATAGAGCTGATAAATAACACTTGGCTTATGGGAATTTAGAAAACACCACACTGATAAAAAGGTAATTAATCAAAAGGCTGATATAAACAAACAAACAAATGATACTATGTGTAAGTTGGTGTGGTAAAAGCACACTAGATCTCAGTGTTATAGGTCACATAATAATGGCTAAATGATTAGAATAACTTGCGTGTGAACAGCTGAAAAACTTTAAATATATATAAAGTTTAAATATTATCTTGAAAATGTTCCATTTTCAATAGGCTTTTATTTTAATTGAGGCCAAATCATCAGACTATATATATATATATATATATATATATATATATGTGTGTCATTTATCTGGTAATAAGGAGCAAGTTCACTATCTACAGTGCAGTAGGTGTCTAGACACACAGGCATGAAATGTGAGGAATGAAAATCATGACCAGCATTCTCGAAATGGCCATACTGTAGTAACATGACGTACCGTGCATTGCACCTAACAACTGTGCAGTCAGATTGTTGGCTGTCTGCGCAGCGGATAGCCGCGTTATTTCCCAAGGTTGTGCTTTTGGTTACTTACGGTAAGATGGACCCGCAGTGTCCACTAAGGGATCAGGTGATCCACTAACTACGAAGCAAAGGCTGACTGGGGAAAATGCAAAATGACATATAGCAAATGTCGGAGCATAATTCATTCACATTTTCGGCTCAAATTCGGACTTTAATCGCACCGCTGGAGCTCCAATGTGACGATGGCTCGTTAGGGCTGGTGGCGTAACCGCGATTTTTTTTATATTTTAATTTATGAAAAATCACATTCACAGACAAATATTGGTTTCAACATGGGGCTGTGCTACAGTTTGCGTCCCCGGCTCTTCGGGGACCTGAGCGGGTCTATCTCCAACGCTACCTCGGACTCGGACCAGCCTCCGGACGCCGCCGTGCCGACCCGTGCCGGGGGAGCTCGCCAGGAGGACACCGGGGGATGCGGGGAGACTTCGTCGCTACGCGGCGGCGGCGGCCCGGTGCGCCCCGGGGACCCTGCCAGGCTCCCGGCCGGGGAGCACCGCCGTGGAGACACCGGTACCGACGGTGTGCTCATACAAAACGGAGGTGGCGGAGGAGGAGGCAGCGGTAAGGGGACAGGGAAGGACCGCGGCCGACGCTTACAGCTGTTGCAAAAGACTAGCACCCAAAAGCAAAAAAACTGGGACAAATTGCTGGTGGAGGAGAAGGAGGCCGAGAAGGAGGCGAAGAAAGTCAGTAAGAATATTGACAGGGCGCTGAAGGAGCTCAAACGGGAGTATAAACAGACGCATCGGCTGCTGCTGCTCGGTAGGTTTCTGTCCCTCTTTGTTGTTGTTGCACTAGGAAGCCGTTTTATTATTAGAAATCAAAAACGTACTGGCCTTTCCAGAAATTATGTCACTACTCTGGCGAGGCCTATTGCCACATCTGTTGTCTTGGCAGTGAAGACTACCCCCTGCGGCTGCCAGTGACAAATGATGAAGATGGACGTTTAGACTCACTGGGCCTGCTGTCCTGTTACTGCTACATGTGGGGTTATAAGGAATTTTGAAAAGCCAATTAAACATAATGTAGGCTGTCATAATGGACCAGCATGCACAGGCTTACACAAACCCCTTAGCTTTTGGCTACTGGGCCATGTTTACTCTCATAGTATAATATAGTATAGTATAGTATAGGACTACAGGTGAAAGTAGCCTTTTCAAATTAACTGTGGCATATTTACAGTAATTCCTTTCAACATATACAATGTGGTACAGTAGAGTATAGTGTAGTGTAGTGGCCTGTAGCATAGTAGAGTGGTATAGAGAGTATAATTTAGTTGGCTTTAGCATACAAACGTGTAGAGAGACCACTTAGCTTTTGTCTATCAGGCCATGTTTTCTCTGACAGCTAGCATAGTGTAGTACAGTGTACGAGTGTATCTGTCCTGGAACTTTTGATTAAACTTTTTAAAATAAAATCAATTTATAGGCTAGTGTAGTGGCCTGTAGTATAGTATCGTAGAGTGTTGAATAGTGTAATGTATGATACAGTTTAGTAGGCTTTAGTAACAAAGAAATATATATAGAGAGAGGACCTAGCTTTTTGGCTCCTGGGCCATGATTGTTCTGAAAGCCAACATAGTATAGTATAGTAGAGTGTTGTCGATTATAATATATAGTATATTATAGTGGCCTTTTGTGTAGTGTGACATCTGTCCAGGGACAACTAGCACTTTGACTAACTTGAACATTTACAGTAAGGCTATTCAATAAATAAATGTAGCCTATCGTGTTGTATGAAAGTTTAGAGTGTAGTTGTGTGGCTTTAGTAGGTTTTACAATGATGTACTTATGGAGACCATTTAGCTTTTGGCCGCTGGGCCATGTTTGCTCTGAATATAGCATAGTATGGTATGGTACAGTATATAGGGCTGTGGTGTAGTGTGACATCTGTCCAGGCCGGCCTACAGATAAATAATAGCCTATTGAATAACTGTGGCACATTTACAGTAAGGTTTTTCAAGTGTGGCCTGCAGTATGGTATAGTAGAATGGTGTATAGTGTAATATAGAGTACAGTTTAATAGGCTTTAGTATACAGAGAAGTATCGAGACCCCTTAGCTTTTGCATATTGGGCCATGTTTGCTCTGAAAACTAGTATAGTATAGTGTAGCGTAGTGGCCAGTGGTGTAGTGTGACATTTGTCCAGGGACTACAGGTGAAAACTAGCGTTTGACTAACTGTCGCATTAATGTAAATGTCGCATTTACAGTACGTTTTTTTTAAATGTATAGTATAGTATATGTAGTAGGTTTTAGAATACAATGATGTACTGTATAGAGACAAATTAGGTTTTTGCTAATGTTTGCTGGGTTATATATTGTAGTATATGCTTAATTTATCTTAAACTATGTTTTAATATTACACTATGGGATAGTAGAGTAGAGTACTGTATAGTGGCCTGTGGTGTGATCTGTCGGATAAAAAATAGCTATTTAACTGTTGCACATTTAGTATTAAGGTTTTTCGACAAATACATGTACAGTATAGTAGATTAGAGGATAGTATAGTGGCCTGCAGTATAGTATAGTCGAGTGTTGTACAGTATAGTGTAATATAGATTATAGTTTAGTAGGCTATAGAGTAAAAGTATAGATCTCCATGTGCTTTTACTCCTTTGTGTTGTTGTGGGAAAATGGGCTTCAGTGCTGAGATGATGAATTGATCCGCAAAGTATAACTCAGTGATTACAATTCTGATCATCAGTTTGATGAAGGTACCAAACACTTTCTGATTGTAGCTTGACACATGAAGAATTGCTGGCTTTAGTATTTTCGTATGAGTTCAAATGGAGGTTGTTCTCAGCGGCTATATGGTCATACTGCCATAAATAATCGATTTTAAAGCATCAGTTCGGACTCTGGCAACTTGTAATGTTGGTTTGACATTGTTTTTTTTGCATTTTATAGAGTAACTGATTATAATTAGATAAAACCTTAACTGATCTGAGTCATTCCCAATAAAAGTGTCTTAGTTGTAGCCCTTATCGGTTTAATTGTGTCCATATAAATTTCACAGATCAATCTTAGGTCATACATTTTATTACTTCACTGGAATCCAATGATTCATAGTTTTTAGAATTTATGAAGAGACTTTCCAAATATCGGTCAACTCAGCAACCTCCCAGTATTTTCTCTGGAAAAGTCAGTGTGTTTCTAGATGGAGGTGTTGTGTCAGGCCTGACCTCTCTAACCCTGGTGCCCCCAGGACATGTTTCATGCACACAAAATTTAACATCCACACTTTTACTAATTTACCTCTACAGCTGCTTTTGAGAGAAATAGAAACAGTTTAATTTACCAATGCAGTGCTTAGATTTAGCTTGTAGGTTGTGTTATTTTACCACACATGCAGTAACCATCTCTATATTTTAAGTTTTCAAATAGGTCAATGCTTAACTTCTAAAAGAGAAAGTCTTGATCAGGAAGCTTAAGTGTCATCACAGCTACCCTGATGAGGAAAGCAATGTTTAAATGTAGACACGTTTACAATAAAAACAGGACCGCTACACTTAATACGGTATCGCATGTACTTGCTTTACTTTAAACAGTGTAATGCTTCGTTACTCTATATAATAAATGGCTACCAGTTTAATTTCCTGAGTAAACAGCTCTCACTAATTACACACAGGAAGAAATGGCTCATCCTAATGAAGTCACACAGGGAAAAGTCATACATTCTTCCATGAGCCACTGTTGAAAGCTATACAGTGTGTGTGTGTGTGACCTGTGTCATTTCAGCATGTCATTATGGTTTGGGCGGCTTTCTTCACCGCTATAGAATCACAATTATTTTCAGAGCTATCTGTCCTGGTACACCCAGGAGCCTCAGCACGAGCCGCAGGCCACTTCTGGTGTTTCTTAAGAGGCCTTCGGGACTTTATACCCTCCAGGTCTCCAGTAGGACTCTTGTTGCATGCCAGAGGACTGAGGTGGTTTGTGTTCCTCTGAAAGTGGACACCTTTCAAATAGTGTTACATTTCAAGGCAACGTATGCTAGCTAATCTGGGTCACTTTATCTGTTTGTATTTGCTGCAGGTGTTTAGTTGAATAATGATAACCATAAGGAAGTATTGTTTATCCTAAACGGGCTGCATGTTCAGTTTGTGCTGGAGCTGGAATCCATCAGTTTTAGTCATATTTATAGTTGTTGTGGTAGTTATTACATTTTGTAATGTTTGATCATCATATGGAATCAAATGTTTGGTATCTTACAGTATATGACACATGTTGACAATTGATCATTTCAGACACCGGTAGTTCAACTCTCGATTTCTGGATAAGTTTTATAAAATAGCTCTAAAAATTATGAACTAATTGATATTAAATGTCTCATATTGTTCAATTTTAAGGTTTTGTTTTCAAATACAGGACTGTTCTGTGCAGTAAACCTGCCGAAGTGAAGCTTTTTAAATCAAATGTTTCAACGTAAAATGGCCTGATTGAACTTTTTAAAAACTATAGAAGATTTTGCTTTTGCTTTATTTAGTTAGACATGGCGTGACAATACAACATTTTTTATTGATATTAGAGCTGAAATGAATAGATGATTAAGCAATTTGTCCATCTGTAGGAAACGAATTAGCCATTAAGTATTTTGATAGTCAGTTAATCGTTTAAGTCACTTTAAAGCAAAAATGCCTTCCAGTTTCTCAAATGTAAATATATTTCCTCTGGGAGACTGTGAGAGCCATTTTTCACAATATTCTTACATTTTATAGACCAAACAACCAATCGATTAATCGAGAAAATAACCAAACAATTGATAATAAAAATAATTATTAGTTGCAGCCCTAATTTATGTATAACTGATGGTATAACAGAGTTTCTGACCATGTCCCAGTGTCTGTCCAGGCTCCTATAAACGTCTTTAAGAAGCCCTCTCCATATTATACTGATCAAGGTCCTATTAATTACAAATAATCCAAATAAGGCAGAGTTGTGATGTAACGAGTGGTTACATTCAGCTGCCTTCAGATATAACTTTGTGCGTTTGTGTTTTGGTCATGTGAAGGACATGAAAAGGTTTGTGTACAAATTGTTACAGTCATGGAAGGTACAAAAATATTTTTACTTAATATAGACTCCGCTTGTGAAACACAGTAAACACTGTTCTTTTTGAAGGACCCATTAGTCCAAAACTGCTTGTAGAAATGCAATAACAAACTTGTTATTAAACATGTTTGACCAGAGGACAATTCAGAAAATCTGAATTCTTTTTATAGAGTTCCTTTGCACTTAAGTACATAAATACAGGGATACATTGATGGGAACCAGAAGGCAAGTTCCTATTATTTCTTGGAAAGGAAGTTACTTTATTGTTAGGTGTCTTGGATCAGATCCTGCAACAGGCCTGTGATAATATCTGTAACAGCTTTCCTAGATGTCCTTAACCGGCCGTTTCATATGTCACCCTTTTCACCCTTCATGAGCCTGAACAACAGGCTGCTAGCAATGTAGCACTCTCGACTGAAATGATCACTGAAATGAGGTCGGCAGGCCAATGAGTAGCTTGTTGGAAGTCACTGATTGTCGTGTTAGTTTTTTTTTTTGTGCCACTTTCCTGGACGTGAAGCCATATTTTGGAAAAGCTTACTCATCCACAGAACCACACAGTGGAACGTATAGCCCTGCTGGCCCTCCCCTTTCAATACAAGTAGAGTCAGGTGAACTTTGCTTCTGTCTAAATGGGTTTTATCATTGACCATTGCTGAACTTTGCTACTAACTGCGCAGAGTTCCCTGTTAATGTAATGACCAGCAGGATGTTCTGGAGTATGAATTATTGTCATATTTATGATGCTGATAGCGGATACTTGTATCAGCTGAATCAAAGAGAACCACACTGTGCCAGAAGGACATTGGAATATGTTTGTTCTCCAGTTTTTGCTTACTATATAATTTACACTTCATCAAGAGCCTGTGTCCCTTAACAGAGCGCTATAAAGTTCTTTCCAGCCTCAGAAAAAAATTCCGGGAGGCTAATTTTAGCTGGATATCATTTTGGATGTGTTCCCCGTTTACAGTATATGTGCTTCAATTGCAGCCGAGGCTAGTAAATAAGTGTAGAAGATTAATACATGGAAAAGAGCTCTTTTCAGTGTCAGGTATTGTTAGATTTATTGTCACTGGCAGTTATAATCTTTACCCAGCCAGAAAGCCTATGTATTTCACTATATTTAATGTATTTATTTAAGTACAGTCATTTTGCAAAGGCCTCTGTTATATTTCCAAATTGAAAAGTTGGTTGTTGATTAGCAGCTGTTTTAAAGGGCCTTGCACTGCACGGTGTGGGAATCAAACCTCAAACACAGGCGGCGTGGTTGCCATTTTGCAGTGCAGGTCCACTAACAGTCTGAAAATAGTAAAAACATCTTTGTCAGACTTTGAAAGCAGAATTTACTTATTAGTAGAGTATTTTTAGATTGTTGCATTGCTATGTTTACTTAAGGAAAGGATTTGAACACTTCTTCCAACACTGTACATGCACACATACTGACAGAGACGTTAATTATGAAAGATAACTGCTACTATTACTTACAAATATCATAATGAAAGTTTAATGCTCCCCTCCAGACAAGGTTTATGACATATAAAAATAATTTGCTTTGAATAATAACTTGTGTCTGATATGGTTTTACCACAGAAGGTTTATCTGCTGGACACAAGATGTCTCCTTCTTCACTGAAAAGTAAATTCTCAGTGTATTTGCACTGGATGCTTCAGGTTTCCACATGCATAATGGACCATGATTGGCTTCCAAAGTAGTTTTAATGTCACAAAATCATGCTCAAACGTACACATATTAAACTCAGATTTAAGGTGAGCACAGGGCAACTTTCCCTCCTCTTCAGCAGACACATTTGAAATTAAACTCTGCACAGTGAAGCTTAAACATCCAAGTGAAGTTGCAGTAAAAAAGAAACACATTTCAGAGTGGAGAGGGACTTTAAATGAAATTTACAGTATTGGATGTTGAAAAGTCAAAACTTAACTTAACAAACACACACCTCCTTTTAGTTTAGTTGAGAGGAAGCAACAGCAAGCTAAATATAAATATCAGACAGCACTTCCTAAAAAGGGGTGGTCATTTATGCAACAAAACCTGATTCTGTATCATTCACAGGGAGCTGACAGTAGCTCCAGCATGTATGCGGTGCTACCTCTAACCACTAGAGAGTGATGTGGGCCAGTCACTTGTTTTGACCTTGCTTTCTGAGGTGGGGAGACAGGATTTTACTTTTCCTTTTGGGTGGGGTAGGGGTGGGGGTTGGTGGTGGTAATATTTTCACACCAGTATAGGTGAAGTGAGGGTTCCAGTTGTGATTTGCATGCTGCACAACTTTGTTGCACTCGTGTCACTAGATTAAACAAGTATTTGCATTGTATTTGCATAATGGAGACAATAACAGCACACTCCTTGTTATATGTTACACGAATAATCATTAATGGTTGCCTTGTTCTTTTGGGCCTTCTATGAGCATTTGTAATATAAGAATAAACTACATTTGTAGTTAGTTTCTTTTCTGACTTGAATGCAACAGTGTATAGCCTAGCATTAGCTCAACGTTAAGGCCGGCCTACCAAGTTTTACTAGCTGCTCTTGAATGAAAATGACTTCCTTCTCTGTCTCACGCATGCACACATACAGACAGAGACATTAATAATGAAATGTGTCTGCTACTGTTACATACAAATAACACAGTGGTAGTCTAGATGTAAAGTGCAGCGTTCGTGAGTGAAAAGTCAACCCTTTACAAACCCACACCCCATTTTGGTTTAGTGAAGAGGAAGCCACAGCAAGCTAGATATAAATGTCAGACAATGCTCACAACAGTGACAGTTTTTCTATTTCCTCCTTATTGGCAAACTCACGACTTGCACTGCCAGAGTGTAGTTATTGTAGTGCATGACGTTTTTTTTTCTTTTTCTTTTAGATATTTGGAGACTAAACTTTATCAAATGTCATTAACATACATTGTTTAAAATAAAGAGAATGAATTTGTCTGTGACTCTACTGTAGGTGTTATGAACAGTTATATTCCCCAAGAGGACAAATAACAGACTCTCAGATCAAGGGTCACTGGGACAAATCCTTCATCCTATAGTGGTTTCTAGTTTAGCGTTAATTTATTTCATAGTCTGTGGCAGGTTAACATCCAATCCATTCTTGTTTGCATGATGCATAATCTATAGCAATGGTTCCCAAACCCTTTTGGCTTGTGACACCCCCTTAAACAAATCTATGTCTACTTGCCACCACTTGTCACTATTTGTGTATGTCTACAAGTTATGACCTGCAGTCCAACCAATATGTGATTCTTTCGTTTCAGGTTGTTTATTTTGAATAATTTTAGAGGCTTGAAGGAGTCAAATTACCCCGAATTCACAAGAAAAGAGCAAAGAGTAAAAGAAAAAAATAGTAATAATATGTTTGTTCTTCTGCGCTTGTATTTTGTGACTTCTTTAATTGATCTCATATCTCTTTAGGAGGGGTCCCGGCCCTCAGGCTGAGAATCACAGACCTATAGGATAGTTTAATGGTTGTCAAAGGAGCCTCAAGTAGAGACACATTAGGTGAAAGACCCTGTTTGAGCAGATTTTTGTTGATTTACCGTCTTTACTGCAGTGGGGAAAGAAGTACTCATATCCTTTACTCAAGTAAAAGTCGCAATACAACAATGTAAAAATACTCCATTACATGTAAAAATCATGCATTCAATATTTTTCTTAAAGTACATTAAAGTATTATTAGCTAAATGTACTAAAGTATAAAATGTGCACAAGAGTGACCCCTGTTATATTATTGCTTATTATATTATACTGATATTAAACTAGTCCTCATGCTCTCAAGGGCCGTGGTGGAAAGTTACTAAAGTTACTCGAGTAAAGTACCTCAAACTTAGGCACCACTAAGTTTGAGGTACTTTCCTCAAGTATATCAATTTTATTCCACTACATTTCAGAGGAAAATGTGTACTTTTACTTTTACTTACTCCATTACATTAAATGCACAGCTATAGTTACTAGTTACTTTGCAGATTAAGATTTTACAAACAAAACATGTGATCAATATGTAAAATATGATGCAGTACTATAGGTAAACAGTATATAAAGTAGTTAAAATGAGCTCCACCTCCACCAGCTAAAACATTAATATGCTGCTAACGTGTTAATGCATCAGTAATAATATTCCAATAATACGATATATAAAATGATATGATGAGTACTTTTGATACTCTAAATACATTTGCTAATAATACTTTTGTACTTTTACTTGAGTAAAATCTTGAATGTAGGACAGTATTTTTACAGTGGTATTACTACTTTTACTAGGAAGTATTCAGAAATACTTAGTATACTGTACTTAGTTACATCACACCACTGCTTTACTGTACATTAGAAATTGCAATTGTGTCAGGTTGTTTTAAGTACATTTACTCAAGTACTGTACTTAAATACAATTTAAAGGTACTTGTACTTTACTACAGTAATTCTATTTTATGCTACTTTTAGAGAAAAATATTGCGCTTTGTACTGATACATTTATTTGACATAGTAAAGTTATTTTACAGATTTTAAAAAATCATTCAAAACACATCTTACAATGCCCAACACTATATATAGCCTAAAGTACTTAAATGTGCTTTTAAAAATGCTACTTACATGGCAATGCAACAACAATATTAATCAAATAATATAATAGGCTATGTATAATAATAAAGTACAACCATCTGAAAGGGGCCATTTTGCACAATGAGTACTTTTACTTCTGATACTTTAAGATAATTTTGTTGATTATACCTCTGTACTTTTACTTAAGCACAACCAGAGAGTATTTTTAAACTGTGGCATTACTACTTTTACTTAAGTAAAGGAGTACTTCCTCCACCACGTACTAGTAGTCCTCATTCTCTCAAGGACTACCATGATGTCCCCCAGACCTGTAATGTATAAACTACAGAGATAGGGAAAGCTCAGTGCACATACAGACACTGTAAATGGGTTGCGAGTTTGGGTCAGGGCCACCTCACTGACTGGAAGCCAAGAAGAAGAAGAAGAAGAAGAAGAAGCAGAAGCAGAAGAAGAAGCAGACCCAGCCCCTCTGTAAACTAGCAGAGAGGCGTCCGGGTTTCCACCCCTTTGCCGATTAGTTTGATAACAGGATAGCGAAGGACTAAATCGGGAATGGCTCCTCTCTCTTTGCCACACAAGTTATAAAATGCTATATCAGTGCGGGTTGTTAATGTTACAGTTTAACGCAGGTTTGTTTTCCACCTCCACGGTCCACGGTTACTTCCTGGTGCCACAGAGAGAGGCAGTGCTGAGTTAAAGAGACAGAAATACTGATAGAAATTCAGATAGAAAAAATACTGAGAGAAGAGAGGGGTTGGAGACGCGATAGGAACAGTTGACTGGATTCCCAGAAATTGAAAACCCTCTCTCTCTCTTCTTATTTATATGTATTTTTGATATTTCTTTGTGAAACCGAGTCGTTATTCTTCGTTGGTTTGTAAACTAACAAACGGTTTGGATGACGGTTGGCTGCGGCTAAAGCGGAATTGTAACGGGGAACATATTCCTCCCTCCGACGGAGAAGCCTCGCAGAGATTTTTTTTCCTTTTTTATTTTACAGTAGACCCTTTCCTGTGTGATTTTAAACCACAATATCATCCCGGGTGTTATTTTATATTTTTTTACGAGTCCACAAGGAAGGGTTAGGGCGACGGAAGATGGGTTGTTTGGGCAACAGCAAGACTGAAGATCAACGCATCGACGAAAAGGCACAACGAGAGGCTAATAAAAAGATAGAAAAACAGTTGCAAAAGGAAAGACAAGCGTATAAAGCCACACACAGGCTCTTATTACTGGGTAAGGCTGATTTATATGTGATGGCCATCTGAAATGTAAGCTAACCGTAATCCCTTTCGTTTACCGAACACGTAGCCCCATTTGACAGCGCTTGCAATAATATGTCATGGGGGTGGATATTGATGGAAGCGAAGCTCCGGAGCCTACAATTAGCTGGCTTCATTTCCAAAACATTTATGGTTTAAACGCTAACCTGGATGTCCCTGTTCGTGTTCATTTGGTGATATTTTTATGTATTTTTTTGGTCTATTTTTTCGAAGGTGCGGGAGAGTCCGGAAAAAGCACCATTGTGAAGCAGATGAGGATTCTACACGTCAACGGCTTCAACGCGGAGTGAGTGCTATTCAATACACTTATTAAATAGCTACATTAACGGCTCAGATATTATATTAATGCTTATTCTTATGGCTTTCGTCCTAATGAATAACATTGTCGAGGCCAGAATATAGCCTGTGAATGGATTTTCCCCAGGCACTGCAGCGCCTGTTGGGCCCAGTATCCCATGCAAAGCAGCTAATATCTTTCCCCCCTCCTCTCTCTTTTTTCCTCCTTTTCGTGTACATGTACAGTTATCATACATATGTGAGGATCTCAGTGTTATACAGATGCCAAATAATTCACTGTTTCCTGTTTCATGTGAGAGGGTGAAAGGTTGTGATCGACACAGGCCTATTGATGATTTGTTTTGCTGCAAGGCCTTGCATGGCATTGATCTTAGCAGTGGTCTATTTTAAACAGGCCTAGTACATGTCAGAGTCCTTTAACTGTATGAAAATCCTCTGTATATATAAATTCAAATTATTTATCCAGGGGAGGCTGGATTTTAGAAGATATGAGGCATAATTTGGCCTTTTTAAGGTTAAAAAATGAGAAAAATCTTGACTACAGCACATCATATCCCTTTACTTTTGCATTTTACTGAACCCCATCCTGCATTTCACTGTTACCTGCCCTCCACTGGTACATACTCCCAGATAACACCTGTACTGTATGTATAATTGTATTAGAATACAGTCTAACCTGGCAGTAACCCCCGTCTTACTAACCACCTTGATGATAAATCTTTTGTGGTCTGCTGTGGTTGATGTTTTCGTAACCACTGCCTCACACACATCTATTCTGTCCCCATGCAGAGAAAAGAAACAGAAAATCCAAGATATTCGGAAAAACGTGAAGGATGCCATAGTGGTGAGTTTCACCTGTATCGCTTCCCAGATGTGCTTAATGTCTCTGTTGTTACACTGAATCTCACTGCAATCCCATTTTACTGATTATTATACAGGATTACGGATTTTTTTCCTGTATTCATCCTGCTTAATGCTTGTTTATTTTTATTTTTTTCTCTCCCACAACTTATGCTTTGCAGACTATAGTGTCTGCGATGAGCACTTTAATACCCCCAGTCCCGCTAGCCAACCCAGAGGACCAATTCAGAATCGAATACATCAAAAGCATAGCACCTCTCTCTGACTTTGACTATTCACAGGTAAGACATTCATAAAGTTTGTGTGTATGTGTGCAGATGTGAATATGTGTGAGAGAGAGTCAGTACGTTGGGCTAGTATAGTACATATGTGCTTTTTTGTCTTTCTTAATGAGCATTTGTGTTTTCGTGGGTGTTAGATGGTATGTGATGAGAACATTTGCTGTTTTTATGAGCCCTGCGGCCAACAATATAGATCCTGATGATATAGCTCAGGGATGTCAGATGTAATTTTGCTATAACAGACCTAATGTTGCCTTTCTTCTTTAATTTACTCCTTTTTATGACGTGGTGGGGCCTTTTTAAGAAACCAAAGCTAAGGGCATTGTTTTTTCCTTTGGGAGATTTGAAGTTATGAATGGAAATGTCAACTAGCTTGTATGAAATCAACAGTTAGTTGATTCAGGTGCTTGTTAAAGATTTGATTCCCCTTTCGTAGCTGGAGCAGATGTACTGTATGTGGATTTGAATGCAAGTTGGAGCACATGGGATTCCTTTCAGTGTGTGATCAGCCATTCGATAGCGCAAGGTCATGTGTTGGAAATTTAGATAATGTTTTACATAATTTTGAAAGTGTTCCTTGTTTGACAGCGGCTGTGTAGCAACGCTAAACAGGAATGACAAATTAATACAGAGCTGCAGATAGACTCTTGGAGGTTTGAATTGTTTATACACTTTGGGCTTTTATGGGACCCAAATAAAAGTATTAACATGCTAATATGGATGAATCAAGTACATGATTAGTCTCCTTTTGGCGTATTGATTAGCACTTTTGCTGTTGGTTGTATTGGAGTTGACAGTGATCCCTAATCTCATCATATTGTAACTGAGATACTAAACTTTTAAGTTTAAACCGTTGTTTCTTTTACTATTCAAAAGCTTGTTTTTAGAGTTGAATCTATTAGTTGATCGACTAATCGAAAATAATCTGCAACTATTTTTATAATGATCAATCAAAAGTTATTTTTGAAGCAGAAATGCCAAAGGTTTCCAAGTTCCAGCTTCTCCAGTGTGCAGATTTGCTGCTTATCTCTGTTTTATATCATTGTAAACTGAATATCTTTGAGTTTTGGACTGTTGGTCGGACAAAGCAAGACATTGGGCCTTAAGACATCTTTTGCTATTAATCGATAATGAAAATAATTGTTAGTTGCTTTAGTTACTGTGGTTCTTCTGCATGTGTGTTTTATCTTTTTGCCACAATATGGCATATGACTTTTCCAACAAGGCCTCAAAATCTGGCTAAAACCCAACTACTTGCTGGGTTTTTTGGGTCCTGCAGTTGCTCTCAGGTCTTATCCATACCATCATGTCACTGCTTGGTCCTTTTAAAGTGGAATTGTTTTTGCATCGCCACCTTAGTTACATCTTTGCATGATGTTTCCCAGCATCCCTCTCAGCAACTTTATTTAATGCTACATCACACGAATATCCATTAAAAGGATTTGGGTGTTAATTTCCTGACAGGGCCCACAGTGAGAGTGTTAACAGGGCAGCAGTAGTCTGTGATGCTGTGTTGTGTGAGGTCCGGGGCCATGGGGAGAGCCGGCGTTGAGTTCCCAGGCCTGGCCAGGCCAAAGGGAACAACATGGCTCTGTTTGAAATGTCTGTGCTTGTCATCAGGCTCAGGCTTCACTTGTGCCGTCAGTGTCACCACTACATTGTCACTTAGTGCCACCAGGCATGATATCCAATACAGCAGCGCAGGAACACGGCCAATCAGTAACCTGTGGCTTTCACCTGTTGGCGCCGTTGTGAAATGTGGAAGTATGTTTTACCTGGAAACTTTTGGAGGGATGATGTCATGGTGAACCAAGTTAATTGATTTGGAACTCTCATCTTAAAGTCTTAGTAATAAACATGATACTTCAATCAATTTTAGTAGTTTTGTGATAAGTTATTGGTGTGGACGGGAAGAAGAAGTAGACAATAATCTTTGACTTCCAACATTTCCCTGAATGACTTGCTGTGTATGTTTAGGTGGAGAGAGAGTGATGGTGATAGCTTTGGTTATACCATTATAAAAGTTTTTACTAGGCCTGCAACTAAAGATTTTTCTTATTATCAGCTAATCTGCCAATTGTTTTCTCAATTTAGTTGTTTTGTCTATAACATGACAGAAAATTGTGAAAATTTCCCAGAGTCCCACAGGTGATCTCTCCAAATGTCTTGTTGTTTCTAACCAACAGTCCAGAACTCAAAAGTATTAAATTTACAATGATATTAATTGCAGTCAAATTACATTTTTGCTCAAACGATTAATCAATTATCAAAATCGTTTTCTGGGAGTCGACTAACCAATTATTCGACTAATTGATTTGGCTCTAATTTTCACAGTACAGTCATCACGCTCAAAATTACCTTGTCATATGACGCACCTTACCAAGACGTTATGAAAGTCTTTACACACCATTAAATGACTTGGGTGCTTCACTGCATAGTGGTGACCATGGAGATGAGTCATTAAGCTTTATTGGTTGCCACTCTCCAAAAAAAACTTCCCAACTCATTCTAATCTTTTTCTGCTGAGAACATTTTTTGGTGAAAGAAAAAAGTTCTTCAGGCACTCTTAGGTAGATCAAGCCTTCATTTACTCGGGCATATTAAACTTTTCCGTTGTGTCTTTTCTGTCTCTGCTGCCTAAACATTGCATTCTCTACCTTCTTTCATGATAAATGTGCACCACATTGCGTTGTCGCTGTGTCCAGTCTGTGGTGAGGGCTGGGCTCACCGTTATGTTATGTTTACAGTTGTTGGTCTTTGCGGTAACGATTGAAATAACAGTGTTGTCTATCAAATTATATAACTTAAAGCACCCTTTTTTGTAAAACTGTTCCCAACAGTAGCTTGGGATAACAGTAGGCCCATGGAAAAGAAAGCACCGATACAAACGGTCGTCTATGCAAATGGAAACAAATGCCACTGCGGTGGCTATGCTAGTCACCCGACAGTGTCCGTCGACCGAAGTGGAGCAAATTCAAATGAGCCTCGGCCCCTGTCTTTGCACCAGCCTTCTCTCCCCCTCACACATGTTAAAAGCCTACAATGCATGTAACCCTGTCCATTTGATGCCAAAACCAAGCAGGTCACTGTAATTATTGAGTAGCATTTGAGACCTGTTATTTATATACACTCTCAACAAAAAAGACAAGGATTAGGAAAAGTTTGTTCTTCTGTTTTGGGGTCTTCAAGATATAAATTACAGTCTATTGTGGAAGGTGAGCTTCATATTATGTCCAGCCTCACCCATTGCTGAACTGATCTATTTTGTGCTTGGGTGCAGAATTACTGTACTGATGAATGGTTTAAATCTTACACCAGAGGTAAACTTGTACACCTCAGCAACTGTCAGTGAGTGTGACTTTATTTAATGTTGTCTGATGTGAGTTTACAGGCCAACCAATAATTATGACTTTCTAATAAGAAATGTGACCTGCTTTGTGCTTCCTCTGTTCTTCACCACAGCTGTGAAGGGTAACACACCTCTATAGCGTTCCCTTGTTGTTAGCTTCTTGGTGATTTCCTCGTGATGAACAGCTTCAGTCCTAGAAGTTAGTTTTTCCTCTAATTGATTACTTGAGGATCCGTGATTTGGGGCAAAGGGTGGCACGGAAGGCTGCTCTGTTTTTGGAACCATGTTATGAAAGATGAACAGTCACTCCCTCTCTCCTTTTGCTTTTGCTCTCTTTTTTTATTTTTTTTTTTAGCTAAATTTGTCTGTACTCTTTAACTGAGGTAACCCATGAAAGTCAGGTCTCTCTCTGCTGGGTGACTGTTATCTAACACAAATATTCTGTTCAAATCCAATAGTAATGATGGTTTACTGAGGAGCAAGCTGGTTGTCTGGCTGGCTATGTATGGATGGATTTGACTAATGGCCGTTGCTGTACATTTAGCTCTGAGGCCAAAGGTCTCTTCAAAACTTTACCTAAAGGAATTCTAGGGTCCCCTTGCGATGGAAGATGCAAGCCATTTGCTCCACAACTTTGTTTTGCTAAGTCGAATCAGATTTAGGCCATTTTGTTCTCTGTGTCAGCCTGACCTATATGATTCAAGTGAAATATTACATCACGCACCCAACTTGATTAACACTGAAACTAATGCTGAACTGAGAACTGGTCCTAGCAGAGCCACCAGACAATCGGCATCTCTCGGCTGGTGATGGAGGGGTAGAGGAAGAGGACCGGGAAGAGCACAGGAAAGAGTTAAAAAGCTTGTGTTAAAGCAAATTCCCTCCTGGTCTCTTTCTGTTATCAGTTCCTCTGTAGGGCACTGCAGCACACACTGCATTTATTCAAAGGCCCAGTGTCACACGCCTCTGTGGAAAAGAGCCCTGAGGACCATACTCTGCTTTTTCTTTTTTCCCTCTCTGCCCCTTCCACCCTCTACCCCTCGTCCTCCCTCCATCTAGTCCCAACGCCTGCAAGCTTTGTTGGGCCGTTCTTTGGGTTTTCAAACCCCTCGATGTCTGCTGCTTGACAAAATTTGGCGAGACCTGCAGAACTAATAGCAGAAGAATGTAATCAGTGCTGTTGAATCTTATTGATATTAGTTGAGGTGGGTGTTAAAGTTTGACTGTAACAGAAGTGGAAGCAAACACAGGCAAGAAAGCAAATATGGTGCCAGTTTCTTTTGGGTTTGGTGTAGCAGGTAACTGCTACGTTACAGAAAAACGGAACCATGGTTGTAAAATGAAAAATAATGTGTTAATGTATCATACTTTGGTATAATGTGTTGTTGATATGTGGACAGCACCGAAACACAGCTAACCTATATAGCATCCATGTTTAGGTTATTCCTGAATTGTGCCTGAAGTGTGAGCCTACATTCATCTGTAACAAAAAAACAAACAAACAAATGTTAATGTCTCTCTCTGTGAGACTTCTGTGCACTGGATCAGTGGATTTCCTCCATGTTGAACTTAATCACCAGATCTGCCGAGAGGAGATCTCCCGGAGCATGTGATCATTTATCAGGCTCCTTCTCCCTCCCTCTCTCTCTGGTTCGGGGCTACTTTCACCCTCTCCCCAGTCAGAGCGCAGAGCCAGTGCTGAGAGTCATGTGGTAGTTCCAGGCTAGGGGAGGAGCCCATCTGAAAGACATGTGCACAGGAGGCAACGAGGGATATTAGCCTAATCATCTTTGTTGAGGGCATACAGAGAGTCCTGGGAAATGTCTCAAAGTCATTGATAAGATGAGTTCCCTCCATTATGCACTCACTGAGACTAGGTATAGTCATTTACAGCATCATGCCTATGGATGGATTTTGCACAGCAGGAGTGCTGGTTGTATTTGTATATTTTAGGAGATGCAATTAACTGTTTCTGTAGTGTTATCTGAATTTGATCACAATTAAGTTATGGCATCCAAGTGCACCACTTTTGGTGCTTTACCTTTACAGTTTAGAGAAGAGAGCATGTGACCAGAAAGTCATGAGTTTAAATTCAGGAACTTCTGGATAAACCTGTACCGAGGAAGTGAATGAGAACTCAAATCTCCTCCCTCTGCTATTGCTAACAGAGGTATAAAGTAACTAATTGCAAGAGACTGTCCTCCCCCAAATTACGGCCACAAGCAGCTTATTACGACCCATATTTATGTTTATTGTTAGGCGGCGACCTATAAAGAGTGACAAAGTCCGCATGGGGGGAGTTTGGGGTGGATGTTTGGGTCAAACAACACAGGACTGTCACCCAGGAGATCGCTGTTCGTGTCCCATGTGAAATCACTAGTCAACGTTGACTTATTTTAGCTTATGTACGTAACTTAACTTACATAACTAACATAGTTATTTTAACACAAACTCTAACCAAGTAGTTTGGGATCGTTTCACAACGTTAACCACATGTTTATTATTGTTACCTGTTCTGTCGTTTAGGTAGGAGGACTTGTTGAATTGCAAGTACTCGCATTACTGTAGACAGTATTAAATAGCTTTTTCTTGTACTTTTTTTGCAATATAAAATCAGTATTTCTGCTTTCATTTTAGCAGATTCTTGACAGTTCTGCATTCAAGTACATTTTCCAAAGGCAAGAGTGGCCTACAATTATGCTGTTATGGCATAATGAGAAGTATATTACGTTAAGTTTGCTGTGACCCTCTTATCCTTAGAAAGGCAATACATGAGAAGGTGTTAAAATTAAGAAATAGTGGCATTAATACGTAGCTGGAGTTGGGATGTGTTAAGCCAAGCTTAGCATGCATAAAGACCGGAAGCAGTGGTCAACAGCTAGTATGGCTCTGTTCAAAGTGAAAATATACACCTGCCAGCACCTCTAAAGCTCACAAAGTAACACTTTGTTTCTTGTTTGTTTAATCTGTATACAACAGAATAGAAATGTAAAAATTACAAATTGTGGTTTTGGGGAGGGGGGGTTACATGGAGGAACTATTTCTTGACTAACAACAGTTTATATATCAGCGTCTCTGGCTATAGCGTAGGTTGCTAGATGGGGTCTGTGTATATCTCCCAGTACAGGCTCGATGGTACTGTACCAAACCTGGCAACCTCATTTTGACAACAATACTCTGGGAGCTGATCTCCAGTCACTGTGCCCGGCTGTTCTCCAGGAAATAGTTACAGTCACATGTTTTCACTTTAGACGGAGCCAGGCTAGCTGTTTCCCCCTGCTTCCAGTCTGTATGCTAAGCTAGATTAAACACATCCCTACTCCAGCTCCATATGTATTATATATATTGTGTACAGACATTAAAATCCAGTTAAGAAAGCAAATAAACGTATTTCCCAAAATGTTGACCTATGCCTTTAAGTAAATTACAGTAGTAATACTAGTTGAGTACTACTCTCTTTGCTTCCGCAAATGAACTGCCTGTGAGCAAGGCAGTCCTTGGCACCCAGCTGCTCTGACAGTAGAAGACAGTGGTTGTGCAGGGCAGATGTGTGTATGTGCTGAATGTATTGTATGTGGTGTAGATGAGAAACTACTGTATGTATATGGCCAATTAGTTTTCTTTTGATAAATGTATATACAAAATGGGCAGTAGAATTTTCCATTCGTTTTGTTTGTTTATTTATCTCCCCAGTTGTCATGGCAGCACGAGTTTCAACAACTCTTAAGTCACATTTTCAAAGTACATGTTCAGGATTTCTGAATGTCTGCAGAATTTCTTTTAAAATTTTAGTTATAGTAAGGGACAAATTTGTCATAAGTTACTGAACACAGGGCATGCTTACCTATACTTACCTGTATTTTCTATATGCAAAAAAGTCTGCTATGGTCACACATAGATACTGACAATTAAGTGGGCATTGTTTTGGCATTTGTGTGTAGGTCTAAATGAAGTAAACTTCCTTTAATGACCATTTAAAGCACTCAAATGAGCTCACAAAGGAGGCTGTTTGTAAATTAAATTGAAGTATGCTCCAACAGTATCAATGTGAATGAATTCAAAGCCCCTGACTTTCCCATCATGACATTGTACTCCAAGTTTAAGACTTTTTGTTGTCCAATGTGTGTTATTGTCTGTTTCTTAATGTTTTTTTTCCTTTTCCTCAGGAGTTCTTTGATCACGCAAAGAAGCTGTGGGACGACGAAGGAGTAAAGGCATGCTTTGAGAGGTCCAATGAGTACCAGCTCATCGACTGTGCACAATAGTGAGTTCAAACATAATTAAAAACATGATCAAATATGATTTTGAGCTTTGGATACTTGCAGGTTTACAAAAGATGTAATAAGTTCTTCGTGCAGCCATAATACAGTGAGAACAAGACAAGTGAGCCTTTTTGCTTTTTTACAGTCTGTAAACTGTTGTTACATCCCTGCTTTGTCCGTCCTCTTTGTATCATGCTTGAGGTGAAAGCTCTGCAGTGTGTGCTGGTGTCATGTCATATGTGAATATGGCTGAGATATGTTTACTCTGGGTGTGGCAAGGCAAGCAGCAGTTGTATTCGTCCTTTGGAAAATTATACATACATCTCCTCATGTCAGTGTGTTTGACATTTTCACCATGGCAATATGCAAAGCCTTGTCTGGCCTGTATTAAAATGGCCAACTGTTGAATTCGTTGGAATTGCATTGATGTAGTATTTGTCTATAAACGCATGTAAAGATGTAATAATGCTGTAGTTAAAGTTGGGATTTCTCATGTCTGTTTTTGTGATGGTAATAACCTACCTGTGGAGTTGATAGACTCAATTTCGGTGTCTCTAAGGCTGGACAAAAGCTATGTGGGTCAGGGTTTGATTTTGGCTACAATCTGTGTAGAGTTTTTCTTAATACAATTGTAGTCGAGATACTGTTGTTAGGAAATACTGATAACTACAGTGTGGCAAGGTGCAGAAACTGATGCCTCTTTGCATGGTGCCGCAGATTGTTAGGAAGGCTCCTATAGTACCTCAGGCCACCATAGGGTGCTGGTTGTACATGTTGGAGGGCCCCACTCTTGCCTGTAAAAGGAAGTTTGGATATGCAAAGTGACTCACTGATTACAGTGCTCTCCTTCTGCTTCCTCTCTGACTCACCTCTGGATTTACATGTAAATATAAAGACATACATGTACGTGGTACAGACTAAGTAGTGCAGCCTGCTGCAAGCTGTCCCCTCCCATCCCAAAGGTTGGCTCCCATTTATCTCTCAGGGTCCGGTCAAAGGCACACTTTATCAGTGACTGGGGATATTGTCTTGTTGTCAGCGATCTGTGAGCCCGCGTTACATGGGTGTAGCGTTGAGATGTTTTAAAGATGTTATAGCACGTAGACAAACAGTCTCTTTACTCTCTTCCTGAATATCTTCCGTTCCTTGAACATAAATTTGACTCCGGGTCAAGTCTTCCCTGGTTGCTCTGCCTGAATGCAGCTTCCATAGAAAGGAGAGAGATAGTCAGGTGATGGTTGGAGAGTCACATGAATCTGTAAGGTGGAGCTGTTACAGTCCAAGGCCTGTGTTTGTCTTTGCTGCTCTGAGTCAGTCTTTGTCTGTGTGCAGTACGGCTGCACAATATGTAAAAAAGCATCATGTGTTTATTTTAGTCAATATTTCAGTATCATAATGATCACCACATAATATTGTGGTATCATAAACATTTAAAGTCTTCTTTGTGAATGTCCTTATTACAACTCTGTATATTTACGCAGTGGTCTTCTGCATGTCGAATATTCTATATTGTAATAGCTGAAACCACTGAGGCTTGCAACTAGCTGAAGCACTGAAGATACAGCTGTGCTGTGACATGAGTAAACATTAACAGAGTAAAATGAAGACAGTGAATAGCATACAGTATTTCAATTGAGTGGTACTGGTTTATATGTGACTTTTCTGGTGCTTTCTGTAGTCTTCTTTCTGTCCTTATGTTGTAAGTAGCCAGCATTTGTTTGCATGGAAGTTGTTATACATCAGCTCTTCCAAAATACTGCCAAATGATGGATGCTTAATTGTTTATTTTAAGCCCCAATTGACCTCCCTGTTTCCAACCTCCCCCTCTTCCATATTACTCTTCTTTTTTTTTTTTTCTCCATTCGATTGCTTCTCTCTCCTGCCCTTCTCGCTGTCCTCCTATCACCGCCTCTCTGGCTGTTACGTTGCTACTCCTGATTGGTTAACAGCTGGTGAGCAGTTGTGTGTTTGGCCAATAAATCATCATCAAGTGAACAAATTTATATTACTTGTGTGTAAAGGAGATAAAACATTATAATAGGTCACAGCTTCATGTGGTTTATTGTGCAAAAGTCCAAACTGTGATTCCAGTTTTGATTGTGGCTCTTACTTTATATGTCAGAAGTTTTGAGTTTTGAATGTCAGTTCAGTTGTATGATAGTTGTTGTGTCTTGTTGCTCATGTGCTTTTCCTTGTCTAAAAACTTAAAACATCTTGAAATATAAATCTGTTTTCAGTGATAGAAAGGCCTAAGCATCTTCATGATTTTTTGGAGCAGCACTGGGTTTGATTGATATCTGGAATTTGTCAGACTGCATGGCCTCTCACTTACTTCCTCTCTCAGTTTTAACCTCCGCATGAACTATGTGGATGGAGGGCATTCGTAGATACTCTGTCCTACATGGCAGCAGACCTGTCTGTGTGTAAAGGCACTCTCTCACACACACCTATTGTTATTATGACCACTAAACTAGACTAACTTTTCTCAGTGACTATCCTGGAAGTAGTGAAACACTGGCAGACAGGTTCAGCAGCCAACTGGGTTGAAAGGAAGGGAGCAGAGGTCATAACTGTGGTATTTAAACAGATGTTGTGTTGTTTTGGCTATCCCTCTAAGTTCAGAAAAGACATGTTTGACTACAAGGGTCTGTCTGTTAGATTGTTCCTTCTCCTCAGAGCTAGCTACTTTTGAGCTAGCGCTAACCCAACCCGCTCTTACAATCCTATAGTCAGTCCCGGAAGCTTTCATTTCATCTTGTACTTTTCTTCTCTACACCTGCTCTCTCTCTCTCATTTTGTTTTGTATTGAACCTGCACAGACTTGTGTTTGTGTTGTAGGCTATGTCTTGGATCACAAATGGTGATAAGAGTGCTTTCAGTCACTCTGAGAGTAAATTAAAGAGGAAGTTGGCCTACATGTGGCTGTTTGTGGGAGGAACAGATTGGCAGGCAGCAACATTACATGCTAACAGTCAAACACAATAGACAATATTGTCGTAAAACCACCAAACTAGATCACGGTGGAAGGAAAAATAGACTTTGTGGCGGGTTATATACCTCTGCCATTTCATCTGTGTTGTCCTTCACAGACCTTGCTCCACTGGCAGATATTTTTTCCAGCAGGCCTAACGCTGGACAGCCCATTGGACAAAGGCACAGGAAATAAGTATGGGCCGATGGCGAGCGCTTGTTATGCCAAAGAGCATGTCCATATCGATGCTTTTGGAATCCTGTCACCCATTGATCTGCCCCCTCTGCATTGCACATTTATACGTTTTAGAGCACAGATATGTGTCTGCCAGTTGATTGATTATGAGCTATTTTCAGCTGCGGCGGGCCGGTTCCATTGCAATGCCTTGGATGTGTCAACGGCAAAATCAAACACTTTTTCACACGCAAATCTGAACTTCTGGGCCTCTCTGTTTTTTTTTAAATTTATTTTTATTTTTTGTGTGTGTGGTGAGTGTTTGTCACAGTCCCCCAGCAAATATGACACAATTCATGACAAAATTCATATACTAAGGGTATTTTTTACTGTAGTGGATGATTGTTATCCAGTGTTAGATGCTGGCTGCTGGGCTGGTAGGGAGATATCTCCCTGTGTTGGTGTGCACAGTGACTGGAGGAGAGCAGCCCTGGTTAGAGCTGGAGTCTGGGAGTGTAACCCAAGAAATGAGGCTATGAAACAGCTGAGCGATACAGCTGGGTTTATGTGTGATGAGGCTGGAGTTTGCTTTAGATGCTGTAATCTTATTTTTTAATTACCTCCAAAACATATTGAGTGGCCAACCAAAGCCTCCCTTGTATCAGTTTGAGTCAAAAGACCACTGTCTATTTATTTAAGAGACACCATGCTTTTTGTCTAAGGCACAATGCATTGTGGTCATTGTAGTTTTTGATGGTATGAAGTAAGTGATACAGATAAGAAAGGTTTAATCTGTCAGCTTCAGGTGTCCTGAATGAATTTAATAGCTGTTAATCCACAAGGACACGCTGATATTTAATGATATGAATGATGGGATTTGGACAAATGTAGAAGTTTTTCAATATCTTGCCATTAGAACTGAAACAAGTTATTCAACTAATTGATTAGTCGATCAACAAAAAATGTATCTGCAACTATTTACTACTGCTATTTATTCGTTTGAATAATTTTTTAAATCAAACATGTCCTAGTTTCAGCTTCTCAATTGTGAGGATTTTATGCTTTTCTTTGTCAAATGTGATGGTACACTGAATATCTTAAAAGTTTTGGAATGTCGGTCAGACGAAACAAACAATTTGAAGACGTCACCTTGGGCTTTAAGAAATTGTGTTAGTATTTGTCTGGTATCTGATTAATCAAGAAAATAACAATAGAACTAAGTGCTTGTTGCAGCTCTACCTACTGTAAATGTTATTCATGCTTTTGTACGTCCCTGTTTTTTCAATCCAAATGATCATCCCTCTACAGTTATTAATCCCCACAATCCCATCTAGAGTTTGTGATAATTACACACCACACACACACACACTAGGAAATACACACATGAATTCCAAACATACAGGAAGACGAGACTTGGCCCTGACTCACCATTTCTTACTGAGACAAATGTCAGATTGTTCTTGCTTTAGCCATCCAGAGACATTTCATACTTTTTGGCTCCATGGCCATTGACCCTAATGAGGATTAAATAGAGAGGGGCAAAGATCAAATACTGAGGAAAAGTGTGGGCTATTCAGGGTGGATTGAAAAAGGTGTCATCGTGACATACTTTTAAAAGCTAGATGGATTAGTAAAATACAGTATAGCTGCAACTAATGATTATTGTCATCGATTAATCTGCCAATTGTTTTCTCAATTAACAGATTAATGGTTTAGTCTGTAAAATGTCACAAAATGGTGAAAAATGTTAATCACAGTTTCTCAGGGTGCAAGGTGACGTCTTTAAATGTCTTGTTTTGTCTGACCAACAGTCCAAAACCCAAAGATATATAATTTACAATGATATGGAAACAGAGAAAAGCAGCCAATCTTCACATTGGAGAAGCTGGAACCGAGTTCAGAACCAATTTTTGGTTTATGCTTGAAAAAGAACTGAAACAATGAATCTATTACTAAAATAGTTGCCAGTTACTTTTCTGTTTATCGAACTAATCGCTGCAGCTCTAAAATTTAGAATGTAAGGACTTTGAGCCCCCTGTCTCATCCCTCCTGTCGGGAGAAGCAATTTATTTCCTTTATCTGACAAATAATAGAGTTACTGAGTGTTTTTTATTAAATAAATTGAACTAATATTTCCAAATCCTTATGCTGTTTTCAGGGTTTAAGAAGTTGTAAATAGGACTTGTAAACATTTCAGCTTAAAAAGAGTAATGCAATTTTTTGCTTAACAAAACCCAATGCATCCCAAATGTTTAAATTTGCAATGATCATCATAGGTCAGGACGTAATGTGGTATAGTCCAGGCTGGAGAGGTGCAGCTGGGAAAGGACAGATCTCCAGCAGTCTCAGGGTCCTGGAGATGGGACTGTGGATAGACATATCCAAGGCTGGGTCTGGTTCTTGGCCTAGGCTGGGTGCTGGGGTTGGGGCAGGGGTGTAGTGCTGGTCACGGGACTCTTGTCACCAGCCTGGGGGCCACTGACACAGTCATCTGAGGCAGTAAAGTGCTAAGAATGGCCGGCATTGTCAGCCAGCCCCGGCCCCTGAAGGGCCTACAGAAACAGAGGGGCTACGCTTCGCAAACAGTGGCTCTCCTCAATAAGGAGCCTCTTCTGTTCACGGAAGAGCCCGAGAGAGCGATATTTATACACCGGCTGCATGTCACTGCTGCTTTTTTCTGTCACCAATAAGTTGCTTCATTCCTTAATGTTTTAGCTGGTTTGATGCACACAGAATAATACCAAGGGATGAGGCTGATTGTGACGGGGTCTGGGCTCTGCTTACATGTCTGAACTGATCTGTGTGTTTATATTCCAGTGTAATAACTTTCAGGGTTACTTTTAACTCATAAGAAATGAATTCTGCTGGGATGTATGTCTCACTGCAGCCAGAGCAGCATTTGAAATTGTGTTAAACCTTTACCCACTGTATTGTTTTGTCCAGTTTAGAGCTTTGCATAGTTTGAGAACGAAATTGGAAGTCAAAATTTGAAATTTGCATCTAAAAAGCATGAAGCTGAGAGTCTGTTAGGGTCTGTAGGGTCAGTGATGTTAACTTGATGGACAGGCAGACGACTCTGATTTGTTTTGTGGGATTTTTGGATTAAGTATCACAAACTTTAGTCTAAAAAAAAAAGGCCCAAAAAGTCAAACAGTGCTACAAAGAACAACAAAAAAACTAGCAAAGCCAGTAAAAATGTATCCTGATTTCAGATTCAACCATCAAAAATTTTTATTTACTGCTTCCGAATGCATTTTGAACTATTAATGTTTATATCTATAACAAACTCTTAAAAATAACCTAAATGGTTTCACTTCAGTTATTCTGTGTGCATGCTTTTAGCCTTTTTTTTAACAAGAGAATCACAGATGTTTACTACAGCGCAAAATCATAATTATAACTACACCAATTGTAAAACCCAAACACTTTCTTCATAAAAGAATCATAAAAGGCCTTAATCCAGATTAACAAAAACCTTTGTGTTGTTTGCTAAAATCAGATGACCCTGCTGTCAGCTGACCGAGGAATAATCAAAGGGGGCACTATGGAAGTGTGTGTTTGTGTGCGTGTGTTTGAATATATCTGCGAGTGTGTAGATGTGTGCATGATTTCTGCGGAAAAAGAAGGAGTGGTTTTGAGCTGAACTGTAGAAGCTGATCTACTGGAAGCTCAGTGGGACTCCATCTACACAAACCACTGTCCTTAAGGTTGTTAGACCCCCCTGTGGGACTGACTCTCTCTCTCCCACTATCCCTTTTGCTCTCTCTCTCTTTCTCTCTCTCTTCAGTCCTCTCTTGAGGCCAGAAAGCGACAGCAGAGAGGATGTTGCAGAACACATGAGAACACATGTGGTTCCCTATATGAAGCTTTTTTCAAAGTGTGTGTGTGTGTGTGTGTGTGTGTGTGTGTGTGTGTGTGTGTGTGTGTGTGTGTGTGAGAACCCTTTTTTTCAGACAGGGCATCATATAACATTTAACATCCTCAAGTTTAACAGCAGGGCCCGAGATTCAGTGTTACTGTAACTACTAATGGCTTTTTCTGTTCATTAGGTAAGTGTTTTAAAGTTCTTTTAAAGAAGTTCAACCTACCTGGGCATTTGGAAACAGTCAAGAGAGCCTAAAGCTGCCCAGCATAGCATGCTACATGTCACAAGATTAGCTACACTACCAGTGTGTTTTTATTTGGTTTCTAGAGACCAGAGGCTCTGACAGCCAGTATTTAGTTTAGTCAATGAGTTGGATCACATTTGAAAGTAAGCACTGCTGCATGGAAAAAGATATACATATTGAATAGTATATCCAAAATCTAAATTTATATCAAAATGTATGAAAAACTAAGATCATTCACCCTTTTTCTTGTGAACATGTTGAGTGACTTTCATCTCTGTTTTTGCATTAATTACATATCAAATTAGCAAAACCATGTCATGTTTAGATTGTTTGTAGGTCCGTTTTTAATTGTTAGTTTTGTCTCTCTGAATGTTAAGTATGAGCAGCGTTGCAGAGGAAAAAATGGGAATTTATGTTCCACTTAAAGAAGGGGAATCGTGTCTATAAATAGATTTTTATTTTTGGGTTAAAATGTGCGTCCATTTTAAAGGACAGACAGAGACACAGAGCGAGGCTGGTGAATGGCGGATATCTGCGAGTCTGTTACTGTGTGCCGACTACACACATACAGTACACACACACATACCTTTCTCTCTCTCTCTCACACTCACTCACACACACACACATACCCTGCTGTTGACCAGGAGTGTAAAGGCACAGACTGCTGGAGGACAGCAGTGGCGCTGCAGGTTCCCTGCTCAGAGATTGTGGAATGGTCGTCCATAGACACCCCCCCCC